>JANKKI010000052.1:0-600000 GCA_025175665.1 Cinchona pubescens | reverse complement strand
TTTTTTTTTTTTCATGCAAACTTAAAATGGAGATGGATGCACAAGAGAAAACATTTTCTTTCAAGACCAAATTGAAATTCAAGACAATTATGGTAAGACTTGTGGGTTGCTAACTACTTTTACCACTCATCATTTATGTTTATTAATGAAAAATGGGAGAAAGGACTCAGGCAGACCCCAGTATAATTGCTGTTTAAAAAATATATATATTTACTCTATTTTACCACTCTCCACTCTCATTTCTCGTACAATGATTTCTTCCTCAGGTATTCAAATAACATCAAGAACCTTCAAATGTGCCAGGAGGAGCAGCTGTACTCGTACTAAAATTCAATTGAAATTTCACCACTGCTGAAAACTTCATTAGCTACCTAGTGGTGAACAAATCAAATTACAACAACCAAACAGTGTGCCACTCTTGTATAACCCGCTTCAGTATTATACCGTGTCTCATGATCTATAATAAATCACATCATAATTTATAGTATTATTAATTGGATTTATTTTAAATTTTTTCGACCCCTACTACATTATCAGACGGAGGAACTTACGTGCATGTATATTATCATAATGATAAACTATCTCCAAGAGCTTAATTACAAAAAGGTTAAAAGCTTAATTCTCGAATTAATCTTGAAATAATTCTCAAAAAAAAGAAAAAGAAAAAAAGAATTAACCTTGAAACCTCCCCTCTAATATTTTTGTACCTACACCATGGTTCAATATTTCAACGTACGGGTGAAACTCCATATTAAATTAAGAAAAAGGATTGATAACCAACATCTTTGATGTTTTGTATTTGTAATTTTGGTAGGAATGATATAAAACTTTATATTCTAGTAATCCCACTCTTCAACGCCATGGTCCTTTCTGAATTAAGAAACAATTATTGTAATAGCAACGTCTCATTTTTAAATCTCAGTAGCACTATTAAATTCCATGTTGGGTCCAACTCATATAAAAAAAATAATAGAGTGCCGTTCTAATTTTATTTTTATTTATTTATTGCGCAACAACTTTGTTATTATCACTTTAGCGCCCCCCTCTTTCTCACTCCCGCTCGTTTCAATATTTTGTAAGATTGTGTTTGGATCAATGAATTTGAAAAAAAATTTGAAATTCACTTATTTATTAGAATAATTTGTAAAGTTGAAATAAATTAATTTTAAATTTCAACCAAATTAAAAAAGTACGAAATGAATTATTTTAAATAACTTTTTAATTTATAGATATATTTGAAATTCATATATTTTGTCTTTAAAAATCTCTCTAACAAATGGGTGAATTTCAAATCTTTCACCAAATCTATCTATCTAAACACAATACAAACAAATTCTCTTAAATACATCCCGTCTTGAATCAATTGACCCAAAAAAAAAAAAAAAATGGGCTCAATCATTTCAATAGTCTATAAGTGAATTTTCTTGAGCATTTTTTTATTTATTTTTCAAATAATATTTTTCAATAATTCTTTAAAACACAATTTCGGAGTATCTTTTTATCTTACATATATTATATTTTAAAACGTTATTACTACAATATTTATTTTAAATAATATTTTGAATAATATTTTAAATAATAACTGTCCAAACTAAACTAATAAATTTCTCACGTACTATCACCAAAGTAAATTACCCGGTGCATTGGGTCGGGTCAATGCAAGTTCATGACGTCTATAAAATGCTCACGAACTCCACTATCAAAAGCTCCATTTCTCCAAATTTGACACACTTTTATATATACGCTCTTTTTTTTTCTGTTCTTTTGTTTTGCTTTTTGTTTTTTTTTTTTTTTTAAATTTAAATTTCGCCTCCAAAAATTATTTTCCGTCATTGCCCCATTTCTCTCCTCAAAATTCAAATTTAATCATGGAGGCCTTGGATTTTGATAACGTCATCTCGGAGAAATCAAGCGTCATTTTCAGCTATAATACTCATTTTAAAAGCATTGCGAAATTATTCCGAATTGTTGAGATTTGCTTCGGTCTAGTCATTCTCTCGTGGACCTCAACTCGCTTGCCGTTCGCCGTCAAAATCTCCTGCGAATACTTCCGGCAGCTCCTCACGATCATCATTAGTCCTCTTTTTATTTTCCTTCTGAGTAACTTCATCGTACTCACTCTCCTCTTTAAATCCATCCACATGTGTCTAATTTGGCCAATCTCCGACGATGATTAACTCCGATACCGGAACGGAAACTGATTTATACGACGAATTCGTCAAAACTAGCGATAATTGCATGAGCTTTACAGAATCTCACTTCCTCTCGCGACGAGATTGAATACGAAGACAAACAGACTATATCTGAATTCGGCAAAGCTGTCAACATTGGAAATTCCGATGCGTCGGAAATTGGAGAGACATTCGCCGAGAAGCCTTCGGAAATGAAGGCGTATTCCAGAAGCCAATCGGAGAATTTTGACTCGAAGTCGACAAGAAAGTTTTTGGAAGGGGAAGAGAATAGTCTCGGAAAGCTCAGGCGATCCGAGACAGAGAAGTGCCGGAAAGTTGCTAATCCCGGCGAGATTCCCGGTGAAGCTGTTTATTATGTATTTGATGAACTGAGCAACGAGGAGTTTCAACGGAAAATTGAGGCCTTTATTGCTAAGCAAATTAATTTTCACCGCGAAGAAAAGTTGGCTATTGTTCTTCATAATGGCTAAACGAGTTTAATCGACCTTAACTCGTATTATTGTTTATTTTAGCAATTGTTATTATGAAATTATGTTCAAGTTCGGGTTATATATTTTCTCGGATACAAAACCCAACTTAAAGAGCTTTTACAAAATTAAAGTCGAATTCGAGTTCGAGTGTCATTGGATCTTTTTACGTATAAATTTTAAATTTTATGTTTATCATCAGCCAAATTCAAGATAAGGTTTGAGTGAGGCAGAAATATTAAAAAAAATAGTTTTATAAATTGTAATTGATATAAAATGTTTACACATGTAAATAATAGCAAGTAATATATATGAGAAAATTTTATTGATCTTTTAGGGTATTATAACATTTTATTTAAAATGTTTGCAAAATACAGTATTATGTGATTTGACTGATTTAAAATACAATGATATAGTATTGTAACAGACTATAGAATTGTCTAACCATATGTATTTAATAAATAAGGTAAGAGGAGATAAAAGATCTATTAATGCCTAACAATTCAATTAATTGAAGTATGCAATTTTTTGTAAAAAAAAAAAATGAATGAATGAATTACAATTTTCATATTGATTTTCTACAAATTAGTGAGGGAAAATTTCTCAAACTTTTTGCAATACAAAATACTTGAAACGATTATTTTTCTATGGTCAGTGAAGGCACACTTATGAATTAATGGGATAAAAAAAATTAAAATTACATAACTAAATTAATATTTTTCATTAGACAATAAGGACACATGCCCCACTAGCTTAAGGGTTGATCAACCCCTATTTCTTATATCTGAGTTCAAATAAAATTTACAATTTACAAACACTCGTGAGTAGTTTAATGAATCATTTTTAATGAACTCTTACAAAGGAAATTCAAGATACTGAGTCGAGTATTGGATAATTAAGTTCGCCTTTCAATTGAATTTGTTTGTTAAAATTAAATTAAAAATGAATTTGAAATATAAAATGGACAGAGTACCATGCTAATGTTAATATGTATAATAATGTGAATTAATTAGGATTTATTGTGAAGAAAAGGTGAGCTGTAAATGTGGAGATTTGATATGGTAATTTAGGCAAAAAAAATTGTTAATCTGGCCCGTTAACTATTGGTTATTTTTTAGTGGATAATTTTATGTGCATGCATTGCATTCCTTGAGGTTAGTTGGAAATGAAACTTCCTATTAATGCTTCATTGGTTTATTACTCTGAAAAAAAAAAGATCTTGAGTTTTTACAAGTTAATGGGAAAATGTGCATTTGCATAAATGGAATAAAACTTAATTAGTTTTTTGTATTATAAGAAATTTTTATAAAATATTTAAGCAACCATCACGTTGTATTTTAAAGAATTTGATTTATTCTCGCATTGATTGATTCCTAATATTTTGAGGGAAAGTTGAACTATAGCGTTTGGTTTATTCACTATGTAAGAATTCTTAATGCTTAAATTCGTGGTCATTGTTCAAGTATACATGATGGAAAGTTTTTCTATTATCCGACTTCATTTCATCTCATTAGATAGGTCAAGGGATATTTTGGTTTCCAATTTGATTGATAATGACTACCAAAACCATCAAATTTTGCATCCTAGAATCTTAGCATGCCCTCAAATAGTAAATTTTCGACAATTATGATTTTGTCATCTGAAATAACTGTATACAAATTTACTATTCTAAATTGCACATTTTCAACTATATATTTTATTATTTGGAAAAAAAAAATAATTACTACTAAAATTGAATGGTCTTGACTTGATTACAATTGCCCAGTTCTGTTTTTTTTTTTTTTTTTAATCAATGAGATATTTTAATTACGGTCTTAATTAAATGTGGCTATTCAGCTGGAACGAATTACTAAGTATAATATTATAAATTTATGATTATTTGTTAAAATTATTTTACTTAGCAAATTATATTGAATTATCAATTCTATAATTTTAAATAATTTTTTTTTCTTTAATTTTATTTATTGATACATCAATAATTTTGTCACATTATTACTCTATATGGATACACTAACTTTGGAAAGGGAAGGGTACAAAACGAAAAAGAACTGAGATAAAGACAAAAAAAAAAGAAAAGGTCTGAATAGTGCTAGTGCTCCACTCCTAATGTACTTTCACTATCTCCGTAATCCCTCAAAGCTCACCTTTTTTTTTATTTTTTAATTAAAATTTTCTTCTGAATCTTCTTTGTATTTTTCTTGTTCTTATTCTTTGCCTTTTCCTCCAAATTTTGGTTGGCACAATGATTACAATTTCCACCACGAATGGCAATTGGGTTTTTTTTTTTTTTTGGTGTAATTATTAAACTACCTTATGGAATACAAAAAGAAGCATTGAGAGACACAACTTTTTTGCAGGCAATAATGTTCTGTACTATCAAGGCCGTGTACTTTTAATTCGTTTTTTTTTTTTGTCTATGTGCTGAGAGGACACAAAAAAAAGGGAGTTTGAAGGGGGGGTAGTGGTGGGTACGAAAAGAAGAAGGGAAGGCCTCCATCCAAAGATTGAATTATTCTTTTGTTTTAGGTTTTCCTTTAATAAGATACCAGCTTTGCTTATATAAAACTTAGATAATTTAATTCGAAAATTTAAGGTAACTTTAGATAGATAAGCGATTCAATTAGTCGTAATTAATTTAACTCCAAAAGGGGCACTTATCCCTATGTCTATCTAATTTTATTCTCAATTATCATCCATAATTTGCATAATACTAATGACTTCTTTGACTAATATTGATGCTAAAATTATTTGCACCAGGGTCAAGAAACTAAGCCTGCCTAAGTTTATGTCTTAGGTTGTCCAACAACTAGTAGTACTCTAATTCAAGTTAAAATCGTGTACTGAATTTATGTGTTGCAAATTTGAGAATGTGATGATAAGAATCATGATAGTGGGATTTGTTTACATTGTAGGTTTCGATTCTCAAATTAATTAATTGAGAGAAAAATAAAACTTAAGAATAGTGAATGAGAGTTGTAATAAATTGTATTACTAATCTTATGAATTTAGCTATTTATGTTAGAATTATATGAGTTCTGAGTAATTAACAGATTTACCTATGAACAATTATCCGGCCTATAAAGATCTTGAATTGACTTAGATTGAATCTTAGCTTGAGTTTAAATCAAAATGACCGAGCTTTAAGATTATTTGACTATTTCGTCCCGTATTTTAGGGTCATTGACAATGTGTTTTAGTAGCATCAATTATGGATTTAACTGAATATTTATCTAAATAATTCTAGTTAAATAATTCTTTTTTGTACGTACAATGTGCAAACCCATACATAATCGGACGATTAAGTTTTGGTTATTGATTCTGTAATGTTAGAGTGGGTATAGACAGTTGTTGAGATAATTAAAAATAAGCAAAGAGTTTCATTATTTTTCAATCATCCAACAGCATGCAATACTCAATCCGCAATACAGTAGCAAAAATTTTTTCTAATTGAACAGACAAATTATGATTCCATTTACCATCTCTCTTTCACCTTTCTTGGTTTGTACAGAAGAATATCACATGGTCAATCCTAATGCAGAAAAATCTTTTCGATATATTTTCACACCACTCAAACTTTATCACAATTCTAAGAGATCTCAAACATATTCCATTAATTATACCTTCCCTTTTCTGGTTAAAATAACCAGCTTTATAGGAAACTCAAATATGAGTCGCACTCCATGCCTCTTGGTAAAATGGACCAAATATGGAAGGTGATCAGTACGGAAGTAAGAGGAACCGAATCCAACTCAATTCGCAATCACTGGAATCCAATTCCATATAGCGATTGTTGTGGTTCAAGTCTCAAGTTAAGGCATATATTCCAATGATTAAATCAGCTCCACCAAATTTTCAAGTAACGGTTTTTATATTGGCAATTCAAGCTGCAAAACAGTGCTGGTTTTCATTGAAAAGGTAGATACTTATTCCTATAAAACATCGATCATATCAATTTTGATACAATAAAAAAGTACATCTGTTTAATTTTATATATCATTTTAAGTTGATGCATAAAAAATTAAAAAAAAATTATTAAATTGTTTTATTTTAGATAAAGATAGTTCAGTGTGTGTGGGGATAAAATACCCTTATATCAAAATATTTAAGAAATATCAGGGAGAGGTGACATTTGTGTAAGGTAAAGGTGAAAAAAATTATTTGATATTTTTTTAATTTTATTAAACGGCAAATAATTTGGCTCAAAAATAGAATATCTACATTGATGGATAAAATGAAATGGAGAAATTACTTGTTTGACGGGAGTCCCGAGGACACTCATTACTTCAGGGTATAATTGTTAATCTCTTCAATTAGTGAAGTTAAATTGAGAAATTCTAAAAGAAATTAAACGTATTGGGATTGATAAAAAGTGAATAGTTTAGGAAAGTTGTGTGTATTGATTTTAGAAAATTCTTTAATGTTTTGTTTGGATAGATGAATTTGGAGAATGATTTGAAATGTATTTATTTGTTATACGATTTGTAAAATTAAAATAGATGAATTTTAAATCTACACAAATTATAAAATTTATTTGAATTCCTTCATTTCATCCTTTTTAATTTAAATGAATTTAAATTTCATCCATTTTAATTTTAAAGATCTCTCTAAAAAAATTAATAAATTTCAAACCTTTTACCAAATTAATCGGTCCAAACAGAAGCTAATATTACTCCAAATTGTTTATCAATTTATTGTTATACACATTTGATGTGTATAAGAGACACTCATGCTTGTGTCCAGATAAAGTGCATCAGCATCGAATAATCACGTATGGAATGAGGAGAATTGCTGATTTTGGCATATATATTTTTTTATTGTTTCCGAAATGCCAAATATAAATTGCAGAAAATTCTTCTAGTCTGCTATATTTCCGATACAATTAATATTCAAATTTCCCAGATGAAAATTTGTTTCCGTGCCAAATTGCCAAATATAAATTGCTGAAAATGTCTCTTATACACATCTAGATGTGTATAAGAGTTTTGACTATAATTATCCAAAAATAGTGTTTAGAAATATATTTATAGAACATCTAAAATATATTTTAGACACTATTTTTGGATAATTATAGTCTTATTTCTATCAAATTTTTAATAAGAAAAGTGAAATTTATACATAAACTTCTATTTTGGAGTTTATTTCCACGAGCCAAATACCACTGCCCTAATTAATGCATCAGAAACTAGAAATAGATTTATTTTTGCGTCAAAACTCACCCTCAAATGAACAAATATAATTAGAGGAAATTGAGTTTGGAGGCCAATAATTAGAAATTTGGCAGCCTTCCTAAAGTTTGTCCCCTGTACAATAATATTCATACATAATATCAATTGAAGATTAGGATTGAAACCAATTGCATAATAGTATGAAATTGCACTCTTTTTTTTATTTTTAATAAAAAAAAAATTCAGAATATTACAATATGCTATGATACTTGAGTAAGTAATTCTAATTTCAAAAATCAAAGCAGAATTCTCTCCAATTGTGGCAAATAAGACGAGAGCAATTTATGGTGGGTACGTTTTTCGTGTGATATATCTAAGCGCGTTGGTTTGTCAATAATTAAATTAAGTTTGAATAAAATTTAACACTAATTAATTTTTTGTGTTTGATTCGATAAGTTAAAAATTTTAAATTTACATATAAAAATTTCAAATTACTTAAACTCAATTCGAGTTATAAAAGTTTATAGTTTAATACGAGAAATAAACAAGTCAATCTTGAAAAAAAAAAAATCATAAGCGTCAAAATAGACAAATAAATTTAAATACTAATTGTTTGACTTGTTTTTTTTACTCATTTACACCTCTACTTAGTTAATCAAATGTAAGTAAGATTATAATGATTGATTCAAACGAGACAATAAGTATAACGATTCAACTATTAAAATATCGCAAATTCGACTTTCCCTATTATTATTTCCTTATTTGATATGACACATGACGTGCGACGTGCAATTACTTGCAATGGTAATCCAATGAGACTCCCAATAGAAAGAAGATTATCCACTCTCCTTACCGACTTTCAAAAAATACAAAAAAATAAAAAAAAATTAAAGGTCTCAAGTAATTTCAACTTTTCTGAGGAAGAACATTAAGCAGACAACTGCAAATCTAGCAAAATGGTATAACTAATTAGCAGCAATATTCGTATCCAGTGCAATAAACAGCTGTAGGGCTCTGGACAATGCAACCACGATATATTATGCTGTAAAATTTTGGGGCATAAAACTGCTTAAATTACATGTGAAGAAAGAGAGGGAGAGAAAAAAAATGGGATCCACCAATCCAGTATCGCTGTATTCATTTTGAGATCGACAACCAACCACTGTACCCAGCTTTAAATTGTACCACTAATTACAGTTTCATTTCAAATAGTCTTGTGTGTCTCCCAAAGAGACCATGACAGTAATGAGTTGTACTTGTAGAAGCAAGCCTACAAGAGGGAGGGACCCTCTAATTAAATTCCTCAATATATTAATTCCAAATTATTGGAATTTTTTCTAGACCAATATCATAGTTCGCTTGTCTGATGTCTCCTTGTCCCCTCCCCCTCCCCAAAGACACACAGCTTTTTTTTCTTTTGGTGGGATTAGGCTTAAACTCCATCAATTTTGACTGTTAAATTAATTGCTTAGGGTGATGTGAAAATTTATTATTTTATTGATTTATATTTATAACTATACATGAATAGTTTATTTATAAATTTGGAAACAAATTACATATGTATCAAAGATATATATTTTATATCATTCATATCTTCACCCATATACATCTTAGTATTAACTAACTCAAATCTAACAATTTCCCTCAAGTTGGAGTATGAAAATTTCGAATGTGTAATTTGTCAAATTCTTTGGTGACACATCAAACGCAAGTACAAAATAAAGACTACTTAACTTTTGTTGCACTGACTGATGATAATAAGATCCAAAAAAGACCGCAGCTTGAATTCTTGCAACAAGCTCTAGCGGATGTTAAAAAAATGACGACTTGAATTCTCACCATAAATATAATCGGATCACGCCGTTATATTTTCGGCATAAACAAGATGATGATCAAATCCAAATTACTAAATGACTTGACCGTAAACATGATCTGATCACGCTTTGATTTTTCGGCATAAACAAGATGATAATCATATCTAAATTACTAAATGGTTTAAATTCTCATTGTAAATATGACCGGATCACACTTTAAATTTTCAACATAAACAAGATAATGATCGGATTTAAATTAATAAACAACACGAATTCTCGCCGTAAATATGACCGAATCACACCTTTGAATTTCGGTATAAACAAGATGATGAATGGATTTAAATTACTAAATGACTTGAATTCTCACCGTAAATATAACTAGATCGCCGTAAACATGACATTATCTGAAAAAATATACGTCTTGAATTTTTGGGGAAATAAAAAAAATGAAAATAAAAAATTTTGGACAAATAAGAAAGTTATTACATGGCGGCTTTGATACCGTGGGAAAATTTTGACGTAGCTTTCTCGAAATGTTGCCCAATCTTTAACATGAACATTTAATTACAAAACGCAATGCAGTTTTGACACTTTCGTTGTGTTAAAAATCGTTTTAGAGGGTTTTGGTGATGCTTGTGTTAATTAATTAACTTGGTTCATTGTTTGTCTTGAAAGCTAATACTAGCATTTAGTACATTCATTAGTCAAATTTGGCTCGTATCTAAAACGTAAATATGCAAACAGTCAACACTAACATTATGCCATTCTTTACAGACCAAGATTCCTGGAAAATGGTTGGGCAGCTATTGACTTTACTCGGCCCAAAATCCGAGCTATGAGATAGCCTCTAGCTAAATAGTTATTTTTAAATTAATAAATAAGTTCTATTTGAAATGAAGAATCTATTTATCTAAAAATTAGCGAGTATGATTTTCAAATTAATGGGGAACCAACTATTACAAATAGGGAGTTTCAATTAGTACAAGATCAACTATTAAGTATGTTTAATAGTTAGTTATGGCTAAAATAAAAGTTTTCGGTAGTCTGGGACTTCAATTTTTAATGTAATCTTGTAATATTATTTCACTTGCATTCTAAATCTAGTGTATTCAAGCCACGAAAATAATAGGTAAAATTCACTGTAAATTCTCTTTTGAAAAAAAATAAAATTGTAGTGCATGATTGAAAACAATAATTGGTTCAAGTATTAAGATTGTCATGAAATAGTTTGAGAATTTAATTGACATCACTGTCGTTTTAATTAGAGGTGTCAATCGTATTGTGTTATAATCATGTTCACGTCATAAAACTTCAATTCTAACCTTATCTAATTAATAATTGTGTCGTGTTGTGTTTGACCTGTTTATTACCGTGTCGTATCATGTTGTATCGTATCTAACTTGTTTAACACTAATGATAGTAGTAAATTAACCCAACAAAAAAAGTTTAAGATATGTAACAATGACTCTCTAAAAGTTCTATACAAGTATAAATAATTTTTTTCTTTAAATTGTAAAATCATAGTGATCTTGAATACTTAAAATTTTATTCATGTAAAAATATAGTATTATGTTTATAATGTATATTTTTTATTCCAAAGTCAACATTAAAATCTTCCATAATAGAGGGTTTTAATGTAAATAAATAATAGAAAGCAAATTATACATGAAGATTAGAAAAATGTGCAATATAATTTTAGAAATATCTTAACATATTTTCATATATAATTGCATACAATACAGTAAATATGTTAATCCTAAATGCCTGTTTACTTTCGTGTTGATCCATTTATTTTCGTGTTATAAACGTATTGTGTCATAATTATGTTTATGTCATGAAACCCCAATCCTAACTCGCTAAATACCCCAAATTTCATGTCGTGTCAAAGATTAACACCCTAGTTTTAATACTATATTTTCCATTTCTTTCCAAAAGGCGTACACCTATTGCAAAACGGAACAGAAAAAAACTTGGCCATAATTATTTAAACCAAAGCGTACTTTTTACACAGGCCAATAAATGCGCATTCATTCAAAGCTTTACCCATCGATTGCTTTCACAGAAAAAAAAAAATAGATGAATGTATATTGCCCCAGAAGATTGAAATTAAATAGCAAATTATAATTTATAAGATACTTACCTTATTTTTGTACAATTTAAAGAAAATTAACTGCACATAAGTACATAGTAGTATATATTTAACATAAATTAATCCTAGCTAGGTGGAATCCTTTTGCCGAACTCTCCTGTCAAAGATTTCGAAGGCCAAGAACAAAAGTTATTGGCTTAATATCTTCTTTAGCCATTTCTTCATCAACCATTCTTCCATATATCTCAAACAAATCATCAATGATATCATCTCCAAAATGGTAGGTAATCATCGATTCTTGAATGGCCCTAACTGTCATGGCAACCCTTGTTCCATAACTTGTACCATCACATATGTAACTTCCTTCTCTATTTCAAACATTTCAAGCAGGTCCAACTGGAGAGACCCTTCTTTTCCAATCAAATCTTCTAGTTCCTCTTTGGATGGTGCATAAAAGTGAACATCATAGGACTCAAGTTTTTCCTCCTCAACAGCTCCCTATCAAATTAACAACTTTTCGGGTTAGTAACTAGAAAAAATCCTTACTACTCATTCCGCCATGAGTATCCTGAACGATTCAAAAATAATAATAAAATTTTTTTTAGTCATTTCAACTGTCGTAAAACTCAGTTCACATCACAGGGTAAGCAGCATATACTTATTCCAATAATTAATCATATGTTGTAAGTAAGCTTAAATTTGTAATCAATGAAAATGCAATTAATTGGCTTAATTCTAACTAAGTATTAATTAATTACCTTGTGAACCAAATAGTTTAATGATCTATACAGAATTTCCCAGAAAAATGAATTTCCTCTATCAATATGACTTGGACCATCCCTTCCCAACAAAATCAGCACCATTATCCCACCTCCGCAAACAAGTTCCTTCGACCTTGAATGCAAGAATAGTGAGAAATCTTCCTGGAATTGTTTCGAGTAGGCATGGGCCACCCCGGGAGGGCTGTTTTCAGAAATGTATATGCTGCTTTTGTTGATTGATCCGCATGTCTCATCAAAAAGAGCTTGTGGAACCTGAGGAGTGTTAGAATGGATGACAACTTTTGCTCAATATAAACACGTGTTAAAGCTTGCATTCATGCTATTTCGTCCAAGAAAGGAAAATCATTTAAGTGGTAATAATTTATTATATATATGGATCAAGATTTATATGTATCAAAACACAAAAATTAAATTTTGAATTTTACGAGAGCTCAGCTGAACTCATGTAAGATCCAATTTTTGTGTTTTAGTTTATGTAGATCTTGATTCATAGAAAAATACACCAATAATCACGTGTTTTTATTTCCCCTTCCTAATTGGTTAGAAGACTCGCTCGCTTAAATTTTCCCGTAATTTCTGGCTTCTCTCACTATTTAATTATACTGTTAGAAAAAATGATATAGATCGTTCTAATTTTTTTTTTTAAAGAAAAATCATACACAGGTGGAGGGGAATCTTGAACCCGTGTAAAATTATCATGGAAAATGCAGCTTAAAGTAACTTAATTAGATCCAAATTGAAGATTACGTTAGAGTAAAAATTAGGGACAAATCATGTCCCATTAGCGTCTAAATTGTAATTTAACTATATGTTAGTTCGCTTTTTCTATTTTTAGCACAAAAAAAAGTCAAAGAGAAATAAAAATGCAAAAAGTGGGAGAGAATTAACCAACCCTGGATAACCAGTGCAAACTGTAGGAGGAATATATGAAATGCAAAGAATTATCAGGAAAAAGTCTGCCATAAAACGTTCCAGGATAGCCAGCTACGTATATAGACGGAGTCACCCCAAGATGACTTCTTTCATTCTTCAGGTTACGGTAGAAATCTGGCAAGGCCTTAAATATGGCATTAAAGTCATTTGTTGGTAAGTAGATCATTAAGAAACACTCGAAATTCAGGCAATGGTTGCAATGTTCTTCCACTGATTTCTTCAATAGCACCGACTATTTCTCTAATGTTTGACAATGTATTCGGTCCTGAGGAGCAGCCCAAGTCGGCTATGCCTAAGCTCTTTGGTTTTGTTGTGAGATACACTTGTTCAATGGCCTCCATGGTTATATGTTTAACCTTGTCAGATGCCTTCTTCTGCCATTCAAAAAAAAAAAGACTCATTTTTCGTGTGGATGGTAAATTCGGCAGAACATTTCGTTGTAGTTTGAAAATTTTAAATTACAAGTTTAAAAATATTATGTTATCATAAGAGAATGGTTCCATAAGGAACGATTGATTTTTCCATAAATTTCATTGACTGAAAGCAAAGAAGTTAGAAGAGAGAATTTAAGCACATACCTGAAGAGAAGAATTTTTGGAATAGCTGGTCTCCCCAACCCCTCCTGTCATGTGGAAAATTTTCTCAACGTCCATTGTGATGTGTCCTGGAAATTTCTATAGCTTTATGCTTAGATATAGTTTGGTATGATGCTGTGTCCTTTTCAAGACGTGTTCGAGTGGGAAGAGCACGCTGTTTATTTTATTTTATTTTATTTTTTTTGGGGGGAGGGTTGGGGTTCAAGAAAAGCTTAGGAAATGATAGGTTGCTCCTAATTTTTTTAGGGACATGTAAGTTAATTTAGATCTTTTAATAGTTTATTGGCGCCATTTATTGTTAAGTCAAGTTGATTTTGGATAAATGTACGTTATTCTTTTTCTTTTTTACATATTCTGTTACATAAGATTTTTTTTGATAGTTTAATCATTCATTTATTGTCAAACTAATTTTATTGACAATAAAGTTATATTATTTTTTCGTTTATTATATATTCTGTTACGTAAATCTTTTTGGTCCCTCTGCTTATCATCAAGCCAACCACGTTGACAACAAGGGCACGCTAATTTTTCTTTTTTCTTTTCCCGCATGTTTTGAAACGAATGTTTTAAGTTTGGTTTAAATTTGACTGCTTAAGGAAAAGATACAAATATAATGAATTAATTAAATTAATCTTACAAGTAGGTTAGTTTGATCGCCTTATACTCGTCAATTTTTAGCTCTGAAGCTCATCACTCTAATTAAAGAAACAAAAGAAAGGGAGTGAGGATATGTGATTGCCTGAAACTGTTCCTCTGCAATATTAATGTGAAATGACTAGCTATAAAACCACCACATCTCCATCTCCACTACTTGATCGTGCAATACTTTTCTCTCACACCAAGAGATTCACGAATTTGGACACAACCAATACATTTTGTTCATCAAACAAGTTGATTTTTTAATTTATGGTCTTAATGTGTCTCGGCCAAAAGTTTCCAATCCTTGGGTTGATCTTGATTGGAGGAATCCATTCAATCTAGCATACGTAATAAAGACCAAATTTTGTTTAGCCAAAAGCAAGTCCTTCAAAAGGCGAATGACGGTGGATTACAACTCTTTTATCACCATAACGTGAATACTGTAGAATATGACTTTATAGTTGATAGAATATTTGCTCATTTTGAGCTCAGACACTGGGAAGAGAAAGTAAAAACAAAAAGATGAGATGCACAAGAAGAGGGGGAAGGGGAACTGTTTTGGGATATATCCTATTCACGATGTGATGCATATGTATCGTGAACTTCTTAGTACAGAATAAGTCACGTTATTGAACATATTGCCGTGGACAGGATTGATTTTAGAATTTTTGGAAAAAAGATTGTAGGGGCTTGTTTTTCTTCTCGGACCTCAAAAAATGCTGCGTGATGCAATAATGGGTGCTTGTTATCAGTACTAGATACTTTGTAGAGCATCTCAATCAATCAATCAAATCAGTTTTGCACTTGCGTCTCGGAATTGAAGAGTTTAATTAGTAACTCCTCGTTGTGAAAGTACAAGTGTCCACAAAGAGATAAAAATAAGTATTGATTGCGAACTGAATAATTAAGTTGTTAAAAGAAATAAAAATAAAGGGATTTATTTATTTTTTATTTTATCTTATGATTGTGGTAACAAAAATTTGTCAAGAACACCAAATAAAAGTGATTCAAATTGATTAATATTTTAACTTTTCAACAAAGTAATTTTATATTAATCATTCTACACGATCGTATAAAAATAATGAACATCTTCCTCATTTCATACAATCACGTAACGTGATTAAGGAATTGCAGAGGTTTCTAATCAAAACTTTTTCCTACATGGAGGGCCATATTATTAGCTCCTTCAAGACTTCGAAGTTCTCTTTCTTCTCAATTGTCAATGCCTATGATCTAGCTCATATACGACAATGTCACCAATGCCACGCGTACTGGAAACGTTATATCAAACGTTTCGTCTCAGTTAGAAATTTGGGTAATGATATTGCCACAGCAAAAATCTTATTGCCACAGCAGATTTTGCTTAAATGACATAACTGCCCTCTATATTATTTCACTTCTTGTGTGGGCGTCGCTTTCCCAACAGTTTCCGTCATCCCCTTTCATAATTTCGCACTCCCGCTGCTCTGCTATGCTCCCCCTCCCTCTCTTCTTCTTTTCATGCACTTTCATCCTTCTTCCTCTTAGCTCACGATGTCAACCCAAAAAAATTTTCCAAACCAACAAAATCATTCGAGACTTCCTACACATCTCATGAGTTGAAGAAATGGCGAGTCATTTTTCCAATTTTATCTTGTTTTTAGTGAATCAAGTCGACATCTAGGCGACTAATAGATTCTAGATTACTCGATTACACGGACGAAAGAGGAGCACTATGTTTATTTGCTTAATATTTGATGATTCTTAGTCAAGCGCGAAATTGCAGACGAAGGTTGAGTGGAGAGGAGACGTGTGGCGAATGGGTGCATGAAGAGTGAGAAAAGGGTGTAAAGGAGGAAATGGGCAGTGTTACAGAGGTGAGAGAACGAAGCTGAGGATGTCTGGAGTGGAGGTTGCTGCTGCCTGCTTAGTGGTCTGATGGTAAAAGGAAATAGAAATCAATTGAGATTCTCCTTTGAAAGGGCAATTTTGTCATTCAATAAAAATATGCTGTGGCAATAAGATTTTTGCTGTGGCAATATCATTGCCCTAAAAATTTCTATTTCTGTTAATTTCCATCGAATCATTTAAGTTGGTCTTGCCGTGGATAATTGTTTTGAGAAAATGCCACGCATGATGTGGTTTGACTAATCCCTTCTCTGGCGTGCTTTAATCATGTTTTAAAAGAATCTAATCGTTAGTTGCAAAGTAAACACGTATTTAATTAGATCACTCATATATGTATGGTTTAGAAGATCTAATGGATGAAGAAGTTTGTGTTATTTATTTTAAAATATAAAATAAATGTTATAGTCGTTGAGATATTAAAAAAAATTTATTATTTTGTAATTTTTTAACAGTTTAAAATATTAATGAGTTTAGTATAATAATACTTTTTTCTATATTATACTTTTTAGTATAACACTTATATTATATTATGTAATAAAATAATTCGTATATTTTTAATATAATAAAAAAAATAAATATTACTCTATTATATAATATAATACGAAAAAATATAATAAAAGAGTTAATACGTTATCCGACTACAGAGTCTTGAGAGAGGTTTATGTTCTTTTTGAGTGCGTGAAATTGTGCATTACGTCCGCTACATTATTTCAGACCGGACAAAGTGTAGCAACGCAAGCACCCATAGCTTCACTTTGGCTCTCGCTATGTAATGCGGTTGGCAATTGTATATGTTGTCTCTTGTGTACTTAGATGTCGGGGTCGGGGGCGTCGCCTCAACACAATACAACTTACTGGAAAATTTTAAAATAAACTTATCTTATGATATTATATTATAAATTTCGTAATTTAAAATTGATCATTTAATTATGCAAGTAATTATTTAATTTTCAATGCTAATATTTATAATATAGTATTATAAACAGATGCATCTAACAATAATCCAACTTACACCATCAAACTTGAATTGCCTTTGACCTTCAATTAAATTCTCTATATTGTGCAATTTTTTAGACCGTGTAGTATTTTTCTCTTCAAGTAATACTTCAAGTATATCTGAAGTGGCGTGAATAACTCGAACAACTGTACAAGTGTGGAGAATAGCCTGATAGGCTAATCAATAATGCAATTTTTTTTTTATTAATCAATAATGCTATAACTTACTATGTTTAGAAGGCTAATTGTGGATTTCAGTCCTGTGATGACTATTTGCTCAACATGGGAAAGTTGGGTTAATGATAAACTGGTGGTGATCAAACTAACAGCTAATCAAATAGATGGAAACTAATTGCCATTTGCGTTCTACTACCACTACTACTCCACATCTATGCTGTTCATTCCACCAAGTTTGTTTAAGCTGGCATGGGACAAAAGGTCACTTGATTTTTAGTTGAAAATCAGTTTGACACTACTAAATTAAGTGTTAATTTTTCATATATTGTTTGTGTAGAAAATTTTCTACAGTATCAAATATAAATTCATGTCATACATAAAAAATGACATTTAAAATTTAAATAATTCGACATACATAAAGAACGATGTAAGATTAATCCAGTATTTTCCCCCTTTTGTGAACGTGTTATTGACTTACTTTGGAACCTTCAATTCTAAGCCAATTTTCAACTCCAATAATTTGGTATTTTGAGCTAACCTATTGCTTACCAGAAAATATTTATGTAAATTCAGTTTATAATTTTATTTGTATATCTTATGCGGTAGAATAAGTCTTATAAAATAAGTGATATTAATTGATACAATTAAAATTTCATAATATTTAATTTTGACAATAAAATTTAAACATAAAATTTAAAATTGGATATTCAAAAGAGTAAAATACCTTGTGATGCATGGATAGTTGACACGTGGCATGAGTCCATTGGTTATGCATTTAATGTGTCATCAGTCAGGTGGCAATTGAAGTTTCTTCTACTCAACCTTTTTCTTTCTTTCTTTTTTTTTTTTTTTTGTGGTTATCCACATTTCTTTTTGAGCCTTTGTGCTTCTTTTATTTGAAAATTGTTCTTTCAATATTAGGGAAAATTAAGGTGTTCATGAATCGGGTATCTAATTCATAAATTAAAAAAAAGTATACGATTCTCACTGATCTGATCAAGAAAATTTTGACTCTCTATCCGATCCATACAAAATGGGTACTCGGTAAGAGGGTCGGGTTGATCGGGTACCCAACCCTCACTAGTAATAAAATATAAAAATTTAAATAATAATAGTTAGACAAGTTAATTTCACAATTAAGTTAATAACAATTAAATCTAAATCACAAAATACATCTCAATATTACATCCAAATAACAACAAACTAACAAGTAACAACAAGCCACTAGTAACAATAATTAAATTACAAAACACATCTCAACAGACGTAAGTGTGAGGAATGAAAATGTGAGGAAGAGGAATGGAAGAGATGATTGAGGAGAAAGAAGAAGGGGAGACAATGAACTGAAAAAGAAGATGTGAGAGGTTGCCAATAACCCTAGTAAATATTAACTTCTAATGAAAACTTATTAGTCAAATTTATAAAATTATCCCTGAAATGGAACGGGTTAGATACCTACCCGACCCTCAACCTGAGTGACTTGACCCGTTTTCAAAATGTAGTTCAAGTACCCTTCTTTTTTGGTTCAGATCAGATCGATTCAGCAGGTTATTTGGGTCAGCAGGTCAGGATGAACACTCCTAGAGAAAATTACCAAATTAGTGGATGTGGACAATAAAGTATAGTTTAAGTTAGGGGTAGATTTAGGAGGGCGGGCGGGGGCCGCTATCCCCAACATTTTAGAAATTGTAAATTTTATCTTTAAAATTTTTAAAAATTAAATTTGTATCTTTATAAAATTTATATTTCGTCCTCCTAAATTTTTGAGAGAGATATAAATTAAACTTAATAAATATTTGACTGTTAAGTTTTGCCTCCCCTTAGGTATAATTTCTGCGTCCACCTTTAGTTTAGGTATAAGACGCTTTTCTTATGACTTATTAGTTATAAGTTCGAGTTATTAGATGGTAGGAGAGTGAGGTGGGTTTTGTTTTATTTTTTTAAAAAAAAAAAAGAAAAAAAAAAAAGCAGAGGTGATGCATGAAAATGTATTGAATTATGTCAGTCATGAAAGTTAATTAACACAAACTGTAATTTTCTTTTATGATTGACTTGTTACACCCAAAAAAAAAAAAAAAAAAAATGTAGCTTCTGTATTGTATTTTAGCAAGGAGATTTGTTGGAAAAATGATTTTCCAATTTGGCAGCAATCTGCAGCCATTGTGATCTAATGTTGTAATATTCTGTAATGTTAATGTTTCTTCAGTTCTAAAATTTGGTGATTATTTTGAAATAAAAAAAAAAGAGGACAGACAAACTGTAACTTTGAGGACGTGGTAAATGTTGGGCCTCTAAGGACTACAACATGGCCTACTGAACGCAAGACAGAAAGTCCAAGGTCAAAACATGAGGCGCAAAGTCCTTTTCTTAGCTGCCCCGTCTGTATGGCTGTTTTCTTGATTTGGGTCATTGGATCAAATATCAAACCATGATTATACTAGGCATTACTCTGCATTGGGCTTCTATGTTTGATCAGGAGGTCTATACAATTTTTGTCTGTGCAGTGACTTGGGAAATACATCCAGTGCAACCTAGAGCTCGAGTTTTTCACATATTTGTTAGTGTATGTTCTAAAGTCAATTTATTTTAGAGATAAATTATATTTTTATATTTATATATATTTTGTAATATGGTATTTTTTTCGAATAAAATATATATATGTGAAATCATAAATAGTTATAATGTAATTATATTTTATTCGTGTATATCCCTAATTGTACACTGGTAAATTAACACATAAGTGTATGCGGATACTTATTGGGAATAAGTGTATCGGATTGATCCACTAATAGTATTCCATACGAATTATTATTTAAATGTCAGTGGATTAATTTCTTTGTGATAGTAGTGTAACGATTCTTTGACATGAGATATTGAGTTTATCTTGATTGTGAATTTTTATACTTTGGCTTAGTCGTTACTCTTAATGAGTCGCACGATACTATAGAGTTCGGCTATATTATGAATCATGACAAGATAAGATATGACTAATAGAGAATTTACTACTCCTTATAATGGGATAGTATATCTCAGTATGAGCACTTCTTAAAATACGATTCAAAAATTTTTGTACAAAGTGGAAATAGAATTAAGAGTGTCTTAAATTCTAATTCAAGTGAGTTGTATTTTGGAAAGAAATAAATTGATTAATTCAATAAGAGTTGTATTATATCTGTACTCTTAAATTAATTGGGATATGGGTTGATGAAAAGATAATAATCACACGGGAATTAAACACCGATGAGTGATGTCGAGCCACTTAACATATCTCAACACTTGGGTGATCATGATACTTTGTTAGAAGCCAATCTTGATCTATAAGTGTAAATTAATTAATTGGAGTTAATGATAAATTAAAGATGTTTAATTTATCTAATCCTAATTAATTTAGAATTATAATTTATACTTATTACCTATGTGATTAGGAACCTAAAGTGTCACAAACAAACTTAAGGATAATTAATTCAGGATTAAAATGATTTTGATAAATATGAGATACTTATGGGTTAATTTATGAGATAAATTAACTTTTTGAGTTTAATTGTAATAAGTTATAAATCTTAGAAGCTAATATTTAATACATATTAAAAGTTCTGATAGTTTTATATTTATTCATATGCCCTTGATCCAAATTGATTAAGCTTATTGTAATTTCTTAAATCTAATTTGATTGATATTATAAACTATTATATAATATATATATTATATTATATATATTATATATATGTAGGTGATACATATATATTAGAATAGTACTATAGAAGTACTACTACGTGTTTTAAGAAAGAATCGTGAAAGTCACGATTAAAATAAAATAAAAAAATCAAGAAGTTAGAATTCTATGGTTTGAATCAATTAATTTTGTGAAAATTGTTTATTTAATTATTCATATGGATACCATTAGAAACTGGGTACTTGTGTTGCTAGTGGACATGTAGAGTCGATATTCCAAACATATTGAAAATTTTATGGCAATTTTAATGTATAATCTTTATACTTTTATTGTGTTACGCATAAATTAATCGAGGTGATCCGTGATAGGAAAGTAAAATTTTAAATTCCATTACATTATTGGTTATTTACTTTCTTACAGTGGTATAAGAGCCACCCTTGATTAATCTATGGTGTAGAAGTATTTAGTTATTATAAATATTAAATTGTTCAAACTATATGAATTTTGAATTTAATTTATGAAAAATATTGGAGAAATTTAAATTAAAAAAAATGGTAATTGCTGTTTTGATTCACGGCAATAATGCTTTGACATATGGCAGGATGATGACGTTAAGTCCTCAGATGGCATGTTCTTAGTCACTTTTAGTGACACTTTTATTTTTGTCAGTAAAAGTTCTTAAACTAGTTAAGATACTTATAACGACACTTATTTTATATTTTCAAATTAAAATTTTTTCTAAATTTTGGTTTTTGAAATCACTAATTAATCTTTGACAATTGTTGTTTAAAATTAATTGTTAATATTTAGAAACTTTCTTTATTTTAATTTGATTAAAATTTATAAAGTACAAAAATTTTGAAAATATTTATTTAATTCTAATGAGATTAGAATTAGATGATTTATTTAAATTTTAGAAATTTATTATGTTTCAATGAAATTGGAATGTAATAAATGTTTAAAAAAAATTTAGAAATTGTTTCTAATATAATTTATGAAATTCTATTATTTAGAGGATTTTTTTTTAAAATAAGATTGGAAAATAATAAATTTTCTCCATAAAATATTTTCATAAATAATTCAAAAATTGATAATTTCAATAAGATTGGAATTATGAAATATAGTGATTCATGATTAGATACAAAATACGGATTTATGCTTTTATTTGATTATTAAAATATTTAGCAGCATGATGGATGATTATGGGTTTAAAATCAATGTGATTGTGATTAATTTATTTGGTTCAAATTTAATGGTTATAAATTTTTAAATAGGGCCACTAAGGTGTCCTGCATTTCTCTATTATTCTGAATGTAATTTTTTTCTCATTTCAATCCCCTCAAATGTAATTCGAGATTTTTTGACCAATCAATGTACATAGAGGTAAGTTAGAGATAGGATTGAATATCTAAAATGTTTAGATAGAATTATATTTGTAATGTACAAGATGATGCAGACAACGAAAAAGTGCAACCACGAAGAAAATTTTCAAGAATTGAAAATTACCCTTAGAATTTTACTACCTAATTTCCTTTGTGACTCAAAAAAACTAGTTTAGTAAAAGTCTATAATCATCCATGATTTTGTACATGTTTTATTTATTATATGTTGATATTATAATATTACATGCAATTGATGAAACCTATTAAATAATTAAAAGGAAAATACCTCAAATTAATATTAAGTCAATAAATAAGTTGTTTTCCATTATTATAGTAACAACTAGAATTTTTCTTAGATTTAACTTGTTGGGTTAATCTAAGATTACTCTACGTTGAACATGTTTTGCTGAACTATGAGATAAGATATCTGAATAATGGGTATGATTTAATGGAGGCGTATAATTTGTTGGGTTCACTCAATATTATATGTCTTTGAGGCAAAGATTTGGAGTCACATAAGATGTGCTATCAAAGTGTTGGTATCTAACTATTTAGAAATTACAAAGTGTTGTAATTGGTAAGTGTTACCTACCTTTCAAAATTATTTTGGTCTGTTGGATACACCCAAAGTCAAAATAATTAAATGGGATCCAAGCCCACTAGGAATTATGTGATAGCTTCCGAATCAATATGTAAGGATTACTAATTTGAATTAAAATAGTGGGAGTAAATTAAATTAAAAGAAGTTCATATTTTATTTTGATCTTGTTTATGTACAAATAACAAATTCTTATATTATATTTATTTATATGTTGTAGAATATGAGTACCAACGTCAATTTACATCACATTTTACATGATAACAAACTCACTGGGCCAAATTTTCCTGATTGATATCACAACTTTGGTAATTGTTTTTAAGCACGAGAAAATTGGCAATGTCTTTGATCAACCTATTGCTGATGTCCTAGTAGATGATGCTGATGAAGTAGTTTAGAATACTTATCGTAAGTACATAGAGGACAATGATACTGCTACTTGTATCATGTTAGCCTCTGAATTCTGAATAACATAAACAACATAATAACATAGATGCTCATTCTATGTTTTTCACTTGGTGTTGGTACATTTGTTATGGTCCTTTTGGAATCATAATTTAAAGATTTGATCGAATCATATTCGTAATCGTAAGTACTGTTTTGATATCAATATGTTGCACCCGTTTATATAGATAAGAACTAAAATTGTGGTATAAGTTTTATTTTTGTCTAATTAATTTTTTAGAATTAATTTACAAGTAACAATTTACGATTTTTATTTTATTTTTCATGATTTTTGACAACTTTATTGTCTAATATTGATCCAATACTACCGTGATCGATGTAGAATGGTCATCAACGCGACTGCAACCTAAGACGACACAGCGCGACTCTAAACCATGTTTGGAATGTGCTTAGCTTATTGTTCATCAGATTGGCATGTTCGTCGTTCAGTTGCATATATCATTCACCAAACTTTGTATTGCTTGATTGATATCACTACCGAGCTTGAGGAAGTTACTTGCTAGAAATATTTCATTATACCTGCGTAGAAATGAAAAAAACAGTAAATTATTCTCCCGTGTCGAATAAATTCAGTTTGTTTTTGACATATATTGATTGCCATGCAACTTCAGATTCCTATATCTGGCCTTAAGGGAGCTGAATATATACTAAAGAATGCCAAAGGCGTTCATGGATTCTATGGCGCGTCAAGTCTAGAAAGGCTACCAGTAGAGCAAGCCATAACAGCCACAGTACAGCAGTACAAATCGATTTCTTTGAAGTAAAACTCGACATCGGTGGATTTCTCAGGGAGCCAGATCCTTTTCTTTATGTTTGTTGACACTTCCACATTCATTATCATCTTTTATCTGACATGAGTATTTTGCTATAAAAAAATAAATAAAATTCCAAGGTTGAAAATCAACAATGTGTAGTGTGAATAAGGATAAAATTTCAAATAGCCTTGTCATCCATTGTTTGTTATCATTCAAAATATTGCATGTCTTTTGCTTCTTGTATATTTGTCAATCAAATATGTTATAATTTTCTTTTTGTATAAGATTACAATACTTGAATTTCATGTTTTGAGTATGAAGATGAATTAAAATTTTCCGTTATAAGTCATGCCATAAACAATCTTATGTAAGATTCTTGAGGTCACAAATTAATAAAGGGTGGCTCTTATCCAACTTTTACAATACTTATCTAGATCCTACACAAGTAAGCTTAGAATCCTAATTAATTTAGAACACTACAAATCAATCATTGAACTTAAAAACTATCATCATCACTAAATAAAATCACATTCATTAGTTGAAAAACCTATATCTGTATTCTTTAAATTAATCTTTATGGTGTGTTTAGGAGCCAATTCGATCAATTTGAACCATCTTATTTTATCACCGATCTCATGGCTTGAGAAAATAAGAATTCATAAGCACTTGACATGAAAAACAATAATATAAAAGGAAAAAACAAACAAATATATCTACCCCATATAATAGCATGATGATAGAAGGGGAAAAAACAAATGAAAAGAGAAATTGGAACTACTTGCGGCTTCCATTTACATAAAGGAGTTATAGTGAAAAACCAATTTTGACTAGGACCATTAACCAAACCTATTACCAAAATCTAGTAGTGTAAATGCTATGACTTCTTCTCCAACTCAAACAAGCGTGACGTGAGATTTTTGTGGAGGCGGTCATGCGAATGGACAATGTGAGATGCCATATGGAGCTAATGAGTATACTATTATAAAAGTACGGGTGGTGTTTTTTCATTAGTGTTTCTTCCTTTTTTGATATACTTAAATTACCCATAAATAAAGACGATTAATGACACAATTAATGAACAAATTAATGAACATCTGGGTCATTATATTTAAATTTTATCCAAACACTAATAAAGAATTCAACATGTAAGTAATTTTTAAATTCTTAGAATTTGACGACCAAGAATGATTAACCAAGTATTATACATATAGTGAAATTCTATAAATCCTCGCATCTATAACCACCAGTTAGGAAATCTTTGAGCTAGACCACTAGGTGCAAGAGAAGAATTATGAATAAGGTGATTTCTCTTAATGAAATATGAAATATCAATTCGTTTTCATTCTTTTTTCTTGTTTTCACATTAAGCTTCAATTATTTGCTATGAATTATACCCCCAAAAGATATATGTGAAAAATATCAATTAATACTTATTATTGAATGGTAATAAAGTGAGTAAAAAAAAAAAACTAACAAATAAGGAGCAAGGAGGGTAAGAACTCTTTTCTTCCGGTCCAAAAGTTTTTTTTTTTATTTAAAAAAAGACTAAATAATAGTAGAATTCTATTGTATTTCAATTTAATATCCACAAAAGTTTTATAAAGGTTTGATCTGTGCAAACAAGTAGAGCCTCATTTTGGATTGAAAAATTTTAGTTACACTATTATCTGGATAATAGTTGCAATTATTCCTTAAAAGCTTTTACCTATCGGATAAAGTCTGAGTTATGTTTTTCCATTATGTGTTTCTTCCTAATTTGAACTACCTAAATTGGGCATAGATTAAACATCATTTACTCCTTCAGTGATGGACGAAATAGTAATTATAATTATAATTATAAAATCATAATAATATCACAAAAATTATAAAATCATAATAATATCACAAAAATAATTTTAAAGACATCCAGATTTACAATACTTATCCCGCATCCTACACAAGGAAGTTTAGAATCGTAGTTAACTTAGAACTGTATTCAATAGTCATTGTCTAAATAAATGTTTCATCATTCCTAAATGAAGTCACGTTCAAAAAAAAAAAAAAAAAACCTATATCTATATCTTCTATACTATTATAAAAGTACGGGTGGTGTTTTTTCATTAGTGTTTCTTCCTTTTTTTGATATACCTAAATTACCTTATACCATAAATAAATATGATTAATCACATAATTAATGAACAAATAGGTCATTATGTTTAAATTTTATCGAAACACTAATAAAGAATCCAACATGTAAGTAATTTTTAAATTCTTAGAATTTGACGACCAAGAATGATTAACCAAGTATTATACATATAGTGAAATTCTGTAAATCCTCGCATCTATAACCACCGGTTAGGAAAAGAGAGCTAGACCACTAGGTGCAAGAGAAGAATTATGAATAAGGTGATTTCTCTTAATGAAATATAAAATATCAATTCGTTTTCATTCTTTTTTCTTGTTTTCAGATTAAGCTTCAATTATTTGCTATGAATTATACCCCCAAAAAATATATGTGAAAAATATCAATTAATACATCATTTAGTTACTCCCAATAAAGTGTTTAATTAAAAAAAACTAACAAATAAGGAGCAAGGAGGGTAAGAAAAAAGAAAATTCTCACAATTTAGGAGGTACAATTATATGATAAAACTAAAATTTTTAAAATTTATAAAACATTACTTACCTAATTTGTAAATTTTCAAAGTTGAGGTTGAAGCAATTACCTACCTAGAGATGCCAAAAAAAATGTTTTGGTCTTTTTAAAAAGCACTTAAAAATGAATGAAGAAAGATTTATCTAGAAAATATTAATACCAAAGATCTACATGAGTCAAGGAAGGCACGTCTCTTATACCTCACTAAATTTCATAAATTAGTACTAAAAAAAATAAAAAAATTGTGGAATTGCCTTATACAATTCCATGTCAAGAGAGTTGCTTAAGAGAGTATTTTAGTTTATTCTATTGATTCTTCCCTTCTTTTTTTTTTTTTTCCCCTCATCTATATAAATCATGAAAAATGCAATAGACTTGCCTAACTTAGGGCAAGAATTAAAAAGTAAATAATAAAATTTCTTTTCATCTTCAATTAAATGCCTTATTTTTTGGTTATTTTTTTACATTTTTTTGGGGTCCAAAACTTCTCTGAAATCCTAAATCAAAAAGTATCCTTGCCAATATGTAATATTTGAGATGCATATTATGGCTCGACAAATTTTTATTGTTATATTAACTAGATTTTAAAATTTGCAAAGATACCATAACAACTTAGAGAAAATTTCATGTGCTAATTTAAAAAATTTTACATACAATGTTTACTAATTTGAAAGAACTTGAACTTTGCCCCCACTAAAAAGAATTTCTACCTCGGCCCCTGCCAAGGAGGTTTATTTTTTGCTAAAACAATTATACTTTTAACTAAAGGGTGTGCTTGTGTTAAAAAGTACTTAGAATCAAATGAAGAAAGGTTTATCATGAAAAGATTAAACCTAAAAAGATTATGGCAACAATACAATACATACACAGAAATGTATAATTCCCAAAAGTAATGAGATATTTGAATCAAAGTCCTATAACAAATCTAAGCATCTTAATGTAGTAATGAGAACGACTTTTTATAGACTCTTATATTAACCTTTTGTATTATGTAACAAATTTTAATAATTACTTAACTTTTCTATTGTGACAAAATTCTAAAATAAGATATTTTATTTAAGTTAAAAAGTTAGGTAATAAGCATGTCACTACAACAATAAGGAATGACATAATGATAAATAAACTAGCACTTAGCATAATCATATTTAGTACATAGGTTTTCTGTGAAATTTATGTTAATGTTTTTTTTTTTTTTTAATTTGATATACATGCATAGTAACTAAGTATAGATGGTGTTACCTACTAGAGAGTGAATGATGTTACATAGGGAAAAGAAGAAGCAGACTTTCTTAAGAGTAAAATGTAACAAAAACAAGAAAGGTGCTACCAAAATAATGATGTAAATATTGCAATATTAATGAAATTGTTTGTTTTCTTAAACAAAAATCACATGTATTATGATATCTAAAATTGTTTGGGGAAACACCAAACCAAAAAAGCTAAGAAAACTTATAGATATTAAAGTTCCATATCGATTCGTGTTTTGCAAAATAGAAACATTATTTTTATTTATTAAAAAATAAGTATATTCGCATCCCTACATTAACTACCACCAATTTCCAAATATAATCAAGGCAGATGAAGTTAAGAAGCCAAAAGAATTTGCTAGGGAAAATAAAAAAGTAACTAAATTTGTATTTCTAATACAAACACTTTCAAGTATTTTCAAGTAGTAAAATGTAGTTCTATAAACCATAAATACAACATTAAATTCATACAGGTTATTGCATTTAGTTGAAATGGTTTACATGTCCAAAAATTATAGTTTAGGGTTGCAATAAGATAAAGTTGAAAGGTAAGACTGAATTAAAGCATTCAAACTTTTGAGTCGAAAAATTCTATAATCTTAAATCACAACTTTACTAATCATTTTTGTCCTAATTGTGTAAATCTAAAAACCTAAAAATGTATCACACTTTCTCCTTCTATGCATTAGGAAAATGATCATCAAACTTTATGTGATTACTTATGGATATGCAATTTCATTTGTAAATAAGAAGTATATGTATGTATACCATGAGTATTATACACGAATTTACTGTTCATATAAGAGATTTATAGTAAATATAACAAAATAGATATATGAATCAATACGTGCACTTTACTAGTCATTCAAAATATTGCAGCTCTTTTGCTTAATGTATATTTGTCAATCAAATATGTTTAATTTTCTTTTTGTGTACTATTACAATACTTGAATTTCATGTTTTGAGTATGAAGACGAATCAAAATTTACATTATAAGTCATGCCATATGAATCCCATATTTAATTGAGGTCGCGTAATTTCTTTCATTGCCTCGTACTAATTTCTTATGAAATTTAGAATCTTTTTCATTTTTCAGGGAATTTGAAACATGAGAATTGGACTACAAGACGAATACAGTAGAGTCTTAAACTATGGGTCTTCATCTAATCACCATAATATTCTGTCTCGGGATTAAATTAATTCATTAGTCAAGCTGCCAGGTCCATAATTTCAGAAGGAAATAGCAAGGAAACTCTTCATTGAAGATTGTTTCAAAGTCAACGCAGCTTTCCATAGCCCGAAGGAGACGTCTATGAGCAGTACAATTTTTTCTACCTCTAGATATTCAAACTTCCTGCTACAAATACCCTTCACTACACCAATCAATTCAGTACTAACACAACTACACTACCAATTTTTTCTTCCTCTAATACTCAAGAAATCACCAATTTCAAGAATCCCATTTCAAATTCACCCATTTTGAGCCCAAAAGAAATGTCAGAATCATCCAACTCCAAATTGGCCATGGCGAAGACCATTTTGTCCACAGTTGGCTCAGTTGCAGCGACAGCCATGGTGGTACGTACAATAGTCCAAGAATTTCTCCCAGCTGAGGTTGAAGACTACCTCTTTTCTGGCCTTAGAAAATTGCTTGGCAAATTCTCAAATCAACTGACAATGGTGATTGATGAATTTGATGGCCTAGTCAACAACGAAATCTACGAGGCAGCTGAAGTCTACCTCGGCCAGAAAATCACCCCAACAACCCGAAGACTCAAAATCAGCAAGCCCGAAAAAGAAAAGAATTACAACATAGCAATGGAGAAAGAGGTGAAGAGCTGACTGATGTCTTTAATGGGGTGAACTTGAAGTGGATTTGGATCGTTAACCAAATTGAATCAAGAAACTTTTATAATCCCAGAGACATGAATTCTACATTGAGGTCAGAGGTGAGGTCCTTTGAGCTCACATTTCACAAAAAAAATCAAGATGTTGTGATCAATACATACTTGCCTTATATAGTAAGTGAAGCAAAGCTGAAAAAACATGAGAAAAAGACCATCAAGATATTTACGGTAGATTACCAACGTATGTATGATATAAACAATGCATGGAAGTCTGTTAGTCTTGATCATCCTTCTACTTTTGATACTTTGGCGATGGATTTCGAGATGAAAGATATGATCTTGAAGGATCTTGAGAGGTTTGTGAAGAGAAGAGAGTATTATAGGAAAGTTGGCAAGGCTTGGAAAAGAGGGTATTTGTTGTATGGTCCACCGGGGACTTAGAAATCTAGCTTGATTGCTGCAATTGCCAATTTCTTGAATTTGTTATTGATATATATGATTTGGAGTTGACTGAGATCAGGAGGAATTCTGATTTGAGGAAATTGTTGGTGGCTACTGCTAATAAATCTATATTGGTGGTGGAGGATATTGATTGCACTATTGAGTTTCAGGACAGGTTGACCAATAAAGCTCCCGCTGCATCTTCAGAACTTCAATTTAATCGAGAAGAAAACAAGGTACAATATTATTTCCTTTGCTTCCTTCTTATTTTCAGCTCATTTTCAGATCTCACTTTCCCTTTTTATTGTGATGTGCAATTTTAGATTGTTATGCATCAGTTCTACATTTAGGTAGACTACTAAAGTGAATCTCTGACTAAACTTAATGATCAAATATTTAAATCTTTCCTGGACTAAATTTGTAATGGGATTGAAATTCCATGTCCTCTATTTTTAACATGAAGAACAAACAGATAATGGATATAAAGAATTAATTGGTGAAATTAGTCGACTGCCTTTTTGCACTAGTCCACGTACTATGACGCAGAAAAAAGTGCGATTTTCCATGTCAAATTTTTCAGACCAATAAAAATTACGAAATTTAAAATTATGGGAAATTTTACAGTCTCTTTTAGAAAATTATTCTCTTAACTTTAAGAAGTTGTACAGTATAAATTTTTATCATATAATATTATATTATATAAATATTTTGGTATAAAAAAAATTATTTCTTAAAAAGAATCATAAAATTTCCATCAAATTATACGTAAATCATTCAATGGTGTTAGTCAACCGTCAGCCTCCAAATAAATGGTGGCTGGCACTACTTAGTTGGCTTCAAACAATAATATTGTTTGATGACTCGTTGGCTTTGAGGCTATAACTTTTAAAAGGAAAAAAATTTATGTAGATTCGATCCTTAAATACGTCTATAGATCATATAATTAGAATTAAATTTTAAAAAATCTTGTTTACATTAGATGATATCATAAATTTTCTAAAATTTAATATACATCTTAAAATTTATAAATGTAATTAAAAATCGAATCTACCAAATCATTTGCCCTTCCAAAATCATAGGTCTTCTCCTGACTTTGGGGATTGGGAAAAGTGGGCATCAAGAAAACAAAGTGGAAGAGGATGGACAAAATATTGCCACAGCATATTTTTTCTAAATAACAAAATTACCCACTCAATAATTCTAACCCAATTTATGGACCCTACAGGGCTTTCTCTCCCTTCTGATCTAAGAAAATGCAATTAATAAAAGACTGGGAACCACATATAATAGGAAGCAGGGTAGCTGAATTTATTGGGATAGAGTTTCCTCTTTCCGTTGCCAGAAAAGAGAGGAAAAAAGAAGGAATGGAGAATTGGGACAGAGAGCAAAAGTGAGGTTCTCCAAGAAACAGATGAGAATCAATTGATGGGGGTAATTTTGTTATTTAAGAGAAATATACTGTGGCAATAACAATTAATTGTATTTATTTAGTTTATTTTATTAATCTAGTCAAAATATGCTAAAAAAAAAAAGTTTTATTTAAATTTGTTGCATTTTTTATTATTAGGTGACATTGTCTGGTTTCCTCAATTTCATTGATGGCTTATGGTCAAGTTGTGGAGATGAAAGGATCATAATTTTCACTACAAATCACAAAGACAAATTAGACCCTGCTCTATTGCGGCCTGGACGGATGGATGTACACATTCGCATGTCATATTGCACCCCTTGTGGGTTCAGAACTTTGGCTGCAAATTACCTTGAAATTAAGTCCCACTGCCTGTTTAAAGAAATTGAGGAATTGATTGCAATTACTGAGGTGACACCAGCTGAAGTTGCCGAGCAGTTGTTGAAGAATGATGTAGCTGATGTTACACTTGAAGGGTTGGTTGATTTTCTCCATTTGAAGAGAAAAGAAAATGAAGAAGCCAAAGCAAAGAAAGTGGCAGTAGAGGAAAACAAGGAGGAGGGAAATGTAGAAGAAGAGGAGAAAGAAGAGAAAGAAATTCCAAAACAAGAAAGCTGAAGTTGGTGTCATGGTTGTTTTTTCATGATTCAACAATGGCATAAGGCCATTGTTGCTTGCTTAGACTGTGCATGTATTGAACTCAAAATTATCCCAAAATAAGGGTAAAAGAAAAAGAAAAGGAAATACACAAATTCAGCCAATCAAGGAGCAAATGGAGATGAATTCCCTTTTGGATCAAACACCTAAGTTTTAGAACAAATCTCGGCATTTAAGTGAATGGTAAGTGAACAACGAAGTGTAATTTAATCAATAAGAAGATTCTCTTATGATTTATGAGTTACGAGTTTGAATTATTAAAGAGCGGGTAGAAATATATATATATATATATATATATATGTTTTTAATATTTTAAAAATGTGTATTTTCTTTTTATTTCTCTCTTTCCAATAACTATTGAACAATTTTATCGAGCCATTAAATGGTTCACTTTGTCCCCTAGAAATTAGAATAATCCAAATATGGCAAACAAAAGAACATTGTCAATTAAGCAGAATAAAATATAAATCCCAATTCAGCACAAAACTGTTTTTTTTTTAAAACAATCTTTCATCCACCTTTTCGACAAACCCTTTTTTTTAAAGGATCTTTCATCCACCTTTAATGCTTACGTAAAAGCATTAAATTATCATTACTCTTGCATATATTTCCCTGATTAACCGATTAGAGTATGAATCTTTAAATTAAGTTTATGCTTGCAAGAGTGTTTTATTTTTTTATTTTTTCTTTTGCTTGGTGCCCATTTCTTTGTTACTGTTTATTATTCTAAATTTTTCTGTACAAAATCGAGGAATGTTAATCTCTAATCCAAGTGCATATAAATGCTTTATGCAAAATTTTCACCACTATGTTGCTCGTAAGGATAGAGCTAAGTCTTCCATTTTAATTAGAGCAAATGACTTATTTATTCACTAAACTATGTTTTGATTGCCAAATTAATCATAAAACTATTTTAACTATTAAAAAAATTTACTAAACTTCAAAAGTTTTGTCTACGAAATCTTTTCGTCTATTTGAAATGTTTGTTAACTAATTCGACAATCAATGCATAATTAAGTAGACCAAAATAAGCCGTTTGCTCTTTTAATTATTACTTTAATGGTTGAATACTCGTTTTAAAATTATTTTTGTAAGACATAATCGATTATTATTTTCTAAAAAATCCTGTTTTTGCAGCATTAATTTCTTTTTCGATTTATGTATTTTCTAAGTCATAAATGGTCATTATTTTTTTTATCTTGTCTACTACATTTTCCATATGTGAATTGTTATTAAAGTAATGTTGTATTCGGATCGATAGATTTTGGGAAGGATATGGAATTTATCTATTTATTTGAAAAATTTGTATGATAAAAATGAATAAATTTTAAATCTACCTAAATTAAGAAGTTATTCGCAATACTTCATATCACACTTTTTAATTTGGACGGATTTAAAATTTAGCCATTTTATCCTTATAAATCCCTCCAACAATTAAACAAATTTCAAATTTTTCTCCAAATCTATCAATCCCAACCCAAGCTAAAAGTATATTACTATTGAATTGCATTTATTTTCAATACTGACTACAAACTTTGAAATTTACCATAAATACCACCTAATAAGGGTGGCTCTTAAGAGAAGGCTCAGTTAAGGAGATCTTTATCATTCAAATTCTACTACCTTCTGGAATATGGCCAAGTCATTCAAGTGCTGCCTCCTCATTCTCTTCTGCGCCCTTGTCTTGGGTTTCTCACTCTTTCTCCTTTTAAATTTGTAAATAAATTATTGTTCCAATTCATTCGGTTCTGTTTTATATGTAAATTTGTTGATTTTTAGGACCCATGATTTGTTTTTAACTATTTTTTTGACAATACAAAATTTTACATTTTTTAAAAGTAAATTTCTGAACAATAAAGAAATGAAAATCTAAAACATACTCTATAATTATGGCCATGTCTATTTTGCTAAAGTACACTAAAGTAAATGTAAATCTAGCTACTAAGAGTCAACATTATCAATTTAAAACAGCTAGTCTTAAAAAAAATTTAATTTGGTTTGTTGATGTCTACATATCTCTCAAAAACTAAAAATAGAATAACAATATAATCATTCTTGAAGAAGGGCACTCAATAAAATTTGTCCATCTATAATTTAGAATAATTATTTTAGACTGTTGAATGATTTAAAAAATAATGAGTCATTTATTTTTCAACCATTTCAACAGTTATAATACTTACTATGTATTATGTAATGGGTTGATTAATTATTTAATGTTTCTTATTATCCATTTTTTTTATTGATGTATTATTAATTACGTTTATAGTGATACAGGTAAGACAAAGGTTGAAGAAGTAATTGTACCAGACAAGGATGTTACATGCGTTTATACTTATGGGTGTACACCAAATGTAAGGGTGTGTATCGAAGCATGTCAAAAACTTCACCCAGGAAGCATTACCAGACAATGTCAATTTACTTTACCAACTTGCCCTTGTGCTTGTTTTTGTATGACTATTAGGAAGAGTATTGAGGAATGTCATTATCCTCCACGCCCTCAATATACCGAGGATTTCTTTGGAATTGGCAGCAACAAATATGGCAATTAGTTTTTTTTTTTTCCCCTTTTTGTAAAGCAACCAAAAAGAGAAAAGAAAAGGAGGAGTTGTTATACTTGTTATTTACTTGTCACTTGATTGCCATTTAAACTATTGTATCTCCCAAATTGACAAAATCTGTATTACGAAATTCACAATATATCTGAAAAATGCAAAAAAGTAAAAGAGCCGTTGAATGTCTTCTTATTAAAATTAGTGAATCCTCTTTTTGCAATATATTTAATTATTTTGACTAGAACTCTAGAGTGTTAAATATGTAGTCAAGACTCTTTGACTTTGTTAACTCTATAGTATCGCATATTTTTAGCTCCCGACTTTACCATCCTGCTAGGTTAAAACTCGAATTAGAACAACCTATACGGAAGTCTTTAATGTTTTAATTAATGAATGAGAAATTACTCTTAATGATTTTTGAGTAGGGGTGGCCACGGTTTCGGTTCTGGAATCAGAATTGTGGTTGACGATTTTCAGAACTGGATTCAGAAAATTGTGGACAAGATTCTAAGTTCTTTTAATCTAGATTTTTTTAAATTAAAAAAAAAAAAAAAAAAATATATTCCTGTCTATTATGTATATATATATATATATATATATATAGATATATATAAACCAATGTATTTGATGCATTTATTTATTTTTTAGATTATCCTTTATTATAAATTATATAAAATGTATCTTTACTTTAATTTTTAATGGTTCAATAAATGATGTAATAGTGTACTTTTTTTTTCAAAAACAAAATCTATAATTGAAATATAAATAAAATGTAAAATTTAATTTCTAATTTATTTTTTATTATATATATATATATATATATAACCAATTTAATTGATGCATTTAATTTTTATTTAGATTATCTTTTAGTATGGATTATCTAAAATGTATCTTTACTTTAATTTTTAATGGTTCGATAAATGATGTAATAGTGTACAAATTTTTTTTTTCAAAAACAAAATCTATAATTGAAATATAAATAAAATATAATTTTTTGTTGTCTCATCTTAACTTTTATTGAATTTTTTAGTAGTATCCAAAATGTATATTTACTTTTAAAAAAATCAAAATTGGACCCATGATTGGAACCGGGATCGGACGGAATCGAGAAATCGGCAGGAACTGCTGATTCCAGAACCGGCTCCCAAGGTTCCGGTTTCGGTTCTAGCTCTTCATGGAACCGGAACCGACGGTTCTGGAACTATGGTCATGCCTAAATTTGAGTGGTAATTTATTTATTACTTTAGTCATTATCTGATCAATTACTTTCCTGTACATAAATAAGACATTAATTAAAAGTGATAAATATGAATGACTTTAATTTGTTCAATTAACTAATTTGCGTTCTTGAACTATGTATAACATTAATTGGATGATCACTCATTCATGTGTAATTAATGTTGTATATATTTATTAATTGTGAACTTATTAATGATGTTCATTAATATATTCATGAATTGTAGATTTACATTTATAGATAATTAATGATGTATTTATTAATTATAAAAATAACATTCATATGTCATTAATGTTGTGTTTATGAATTATGTATATTCATAAACCAAGAATGTTCATCCATGAACATGAACTATAAATGTTCATTCATGTATTAATGTTATGTCTATTTATTGGTTCTAAAAATCTTATAAATAGGACAGGTATAATGGAGTTGAGAAATATACACATTCAAATCCAAGAGACTTCCTTCCATATCATCTTCTTTCTTGATCCTCTATTCTTACTCTAGAACTTTAAGAATTATGTTTCATACAAGGAAAGTTAAGTATATTCTATTTGTCCATAGACGTTGTCAAGTAGTGCAGCTTATAAGGGTAAAATTTTTAAAATTCTAAGAGGCAATTGCATAGTATCCGTTTGCACCAATTGACGAACAATTACGCCTTAAAGATAAAGAGTTGAATACTTGGCAATAACTATATTTATTAGTTCATGTTAATTGAATTCATTTTCATCAAGTATATATATATTTGATTTTATTTTATAACATATAATTCTACATTTAATCAAAGATTACAATTAAAAACATCATTGTTTTTTCCAACACTCAATACCTTGATTTTTGTCTTTTTCTCCCTCTTAACGTAGATTTTGTGGGGCAATGCTATGAATTCGAATGGAATGCCTTCATAATCAAATATGATTGTACATGTTAGATAACATTTCTTATGGCTCTCTGCTTTAGAAAGAGTCTCTACCAAACAGTTGCTCTTTAAAAGAAATATCACACTAGATCAGAGGAGTGACTTTGCAAGGACTCCCCCGAAGATTTCTGTCATATCCTAAGATCTTGTCCTACTGCAAAATTTTTTTGGGAGCATCTCAAACCACCTCTTTCTCAAAACTCTTTTTTTCATGAATGGTTCAAGGAAGGATGTCTGCTTCATAGTACTCTTCAACATCCAATAGGGTACTCTATTTGCTTTTGGGTGTTGGAGCCTTTGGAAGAATCGTAATAGGCGTTGTATTGATCCTCAGAAACCTCCTCCGAATCTACTTGAGTCAGCTCTGTATCCAATAGGCTGCTGAATTCTCCTCTTTGGGCAATGTTCATAATCATCCAAAAGCATGTAGGGATAGCACCCTAATTGGCTGGCAACCTCCACCACAATTGTGGGTTAAACTTAACGTGGATGGCTCAGCCCTTGGCAATTCGAGAGGAGCAGGATGGGATCTGGAGGATTGCGCAGAGATTGTTGGAAATAAATATATGAAACATTATGTTTCAAATTGTCTTTTGGCATTTTTCAATGATAGCATATAAAACTAATACAAGACTTGTTTGAAAAATACTTAATAAGTAATTAAATATTAAAAATCTGATTTTACAACTTCTCTTGTGATGAATTGGTATAAATTCAAATAAAAATGTAGCACCTCTTCATTTGAGTTACGACTGAAAAGTTTTGTCCATTCATCTTAAGAGTTGTAACTTAGTTTCTTAGGGTTGCCAATCGATTGAGACAACCTTTGGTAAAGTGTTTGATGTGTCTATAAATACGACGACTACATCAAAGGCATAATATACACACACAAAATTAGATTTTTATAGTTTTCGTCTTATTTTAATCTTATACTTGTTCTTGAGTGTTCAAGGGAAGAACACTTACATTGTTGAGTAAGTGTTCTTGGTGTGGCTTTAGTGATTCTTAGAAGTTGTATTTGTCTTAAACCTTTCAACAACTATTCATAGTGGAGGCAAATAACACTTTAAGGATAGAGATCACTCGCGCTAAAGTTTTCAAAGTTGTTCTTCAATTTTTGTGTTTGTAGTAAATTTTTTCCCAACAATCTTAAAGTGTTATTTTCTTTTTTGTTGGCATGGAGAGCAATGATCCTATCACTACTATAAAAGTGAATAATCATGAGTTCTCTTATACACGTTTTAATGAAAATAAGAGACAACTTTACTCGTTGGAAGGACAAGATCAAATTCCTTCTAACCGAGTTAAGTATTTTCTACATTTTGGATGTAAATCATCCAAAGCCTAAGGTGCCAAATGAAGATCTTATAAGTACAGATGTTGAGAAGACTGCTTATCAAAAATACGATGAAGATTGTGTAAGATGTCATGACTACATTATGGACACACTCTTCAACTGTTTATATGATCTTTTCCAAGGTATAGAAAACCCGGTAGAACTTTGAAAAGCTTTGGAGACAAAATATACCAACGAGAAACAAGGTATCAACAAATTTGTTTCTTTAAAATATTTTGAATTCACTATGGTAGACCATAAGTCAATTATGACACTAGTAGATGAGTTTCAAGTCTTAGTTTCCAAACTCAAAGATCTCAAAATTGATGTTTTTGAGGCAATGCAAGTGGCTGGAATTATTTCAAAATTGCCTCTTACTTGGGCTAATTACCGTAAAAAACTCAAGCACTCTAATGAAAATATCACTGTTGATCAACTCTTGTTGCACATTCGAATTGAGGAAGAAACTCGTATTCGTGAAGGTAAAAGTGCATTAATGAGTGCCAACAAAGTGAATGTTGTTGAAAATGGAACTAATTACGAATAAAAACAAATTTGGTAAAAGAAAATTTGTTGACATTAGTTTCACCAATAATGCTGAAAATTCTGCTAGCATTTCTAATGATGTTAAAAATAATGGATAGTGTTTTCATTGTGGTAAAAAGGGCCACTATAAGAAAGAATGCAGAATTCTCAAGAAGCAAAAAGTGGTGAATCCTAACCATGCAAACATTGTGAGAGAGGATGAGAAGGAAGTGGTAGCTACGGTGTCAAATTTACACATTAGCATGATATCCAACATAAACATGGCTTCTAACACTACATCATTTGATTGGTGGTATGACTTCGGTGCAACCATTCACATTTACAATGACAAGTCCCAATTCAAGGAGTTTGAAGACTCCAAGGAGGATCAACATGTTCTTATGGGAAATAATGCCAAGGCAAAAGTTTTAGGCAAAGGAGTTGTAGAATTATAATTTACATCAGAGAAAAAACTTACTCTAATTAATGTACTGTTTGTTCTCGAATTGAAGAAAAATCTAATTGTATCTGCAACCTTGTTATGTAAGAAAGGTATAAAGGCTGTTATAGAGGTCGAAAAGTTGATCCTAACTAAAAATGGGATCTTTGTAGGAAAGAGTTACTCATGTAATGGGATGATTAAACTAATTACTAATAATAATATTGTTTCTGTGTACATTGTTGAATCTCTTTCCTTATGACATAATCGTTTAGCACATGTTAATTTTAGAACTTTAAAATTTATGTTGAAACATGGTTTAATTTCTTATGGTCAAAATGCTTGTGATAAATGTGAAATATGTATCCAAGCAAAAATGACTAAGAAATCATTTGCTAGTGTAGAAAGAGATAGTGATCTTTTAGATCTTATTCATTCTAATATTTGTGAATTGAATGGTATGTTAACAAGATGCGGAAATAAATACTTCATAATGTTCATGGATGACAAGTCTAGATTTACATATGTTTATTTGATGAAAACTAAAGACCAAACATTCGAAAAGTTTAAAATCTACAAAGCCGAAGTAGAAGCAACAAACTTGGAAAGAAAATCAAACGTTTAAGAAGTGATAGAGGAGGTGAATATTTCCTAAATGAATTTTCTTCTTTTTGTGAGGAAAATGGTATGTATATCAAACAAGTGCACCCTATACCCCACAACAAAATAGTTTGGCGGAAAGAAAGAATAGGACATTAGTAGAAATGGTAAATGCCAAGTTGCCAATGAACCTATAGGATGAAGGATTATTAACAGCTTGTTATGTACATAATAGAATACCCTCAAAGAAATTTGGAATATTTCTTTATGAAGTATGGTAAGGTAGGAAGCCAAACCTAAGTTATTCTAGAGTTTGGGGTTGCCTAACTTTCTATAAGGTATCAGATCCTAAAAGAACTAAATTAGGACCAAAAGCAATAAAAATATCTTTGTTGGATATGCTGAAAATTCAAAAGCATAGATTACTTGATGTAAATTCCAAATTAATTGTAGAATCTAGAGATGTTGAGTTCATTGAGAATAAGTTCCTAAGTGATATGTTTTAATTCTCATGATCAAGAGTCCAATAATTCACAAGATATAGATTCAAAATTTGATGATTCTTCTCATAAAAGGAAATATAATGAATTTTCTAATGATATTAGAAGGAGTCAAAGAGGTAGAATTGAAAAGTAATTGGATCCAAATTTTGTGTATATACAAGAAATAACTTTTCTTGTAGAAGGAGATAGAAAATATGTTTGAAACAAATACCTATGATACTAAATGTTGATGTAGACCCAAAGACATTTAGTGAAGCAATGTCTTCAAGGGATGTTGCATTTTGGAAGGAGGCAATAGAGGAAGAAATGAATTCTATCCTTGGTAACAATACATACGTGCTTGTTGATTTGCCTCCCGGTTCAAAGCCTATTGGCTGTAAATGGGTATTTAGAAGAAAGTATAATACATATGGTTCCATACAAACCTTTAAGGTTAGGTTAGTAGCAAAAGGGTATAAACAGAAGGAAGGTATTAACTATTTTGATACATATGTCCATAGTGTAGCTAGAATAACTTCAATTAGGGTGTTGTTTTCTTTGGCTTCTTTGTATGGTTTGTGTATTCATCAAATGGATGTTAAAACTACATTTTTGAATGGTGATTTGGATGAAGAGGTATACATGGAACAACCTAAAGGTTATGTACTACTTGGTAATGAAAATAAAGTTTGTAAACTTGTTAAATCCTTATATGGATTAAAGCAAGCACCGAAACAATGACATGAGAAATATGATTTGGTAATCTTGCAAGATAGTTTCAAACACAATAATGCTGATAAATGCATTTACTCAAAGTTTACAAAAGACTATTGTGTGATAGTATGTCTCTATGTTGATGACATCCTTATAGTTGGTACAAACTTGAGAGGTGTTGAAGAAATAAAAAGGTGTCTAACTTCTAAATTTAAAATGAAGGATATGGGTGAAGTTGATACTATTTTAGGTATTAAGGTGACTAAACATAGTGGGGTTATGCTCTAAAACTAACTCTATATTAAGAAAATGCTTCATAAGTTTAATCATTTAAACATTAAAGAAGCTTCATCTCCGTATGATGTAGCAAGTAAACTTTCGATAAATAATGGAAGATCAATAACACAGTTAGAGTATGTTAGTGCTATTGGAAGTATAATGTATCTTACGCATTGTACAAGACCGGACATATCCTATGCAATAACTAAATTATCAAGATTTACAAGTAATCATAGTGTTGCTCATTGGAAAACAATAGGGAGGCTTCTCGGTTACATAAAGAGAACATCAACTTTTGAATTATTTTACAATAACTATCCAAGTGTATTAGAAGGATATGGTGATGCTAGTTGGATAACTAGTGCAAGTGACAATAGTTTTACATCTGGTTGGGTGTTCATGCTTAGTAGTGGTGCAGTTTCTTGGGCGTCAAATAAACAAATGTGTGTAACACATTCCACCATGGAAACTGAATTTATAGCTTAGCTGCGACCGGCAAAGAGGCAGAATGGCTGACAAATCTATTATTGGATATTCAAGATTTGTGGCCACATGACATGCCAGTTATCTCTTTGCATTATGATAGTGAATCTACAATGTCTAGAGTATTGAATAAAACATATAATGACAAGTCTAGACATATAAGTTTGAGATATGCTTATGTTAGACAATTAATCACGGAATGTGTAATTACGATTGTCTATGTAAAGTCAATAAAAAATTTGGCGGATCCGTTTACTAAAAGACTCTGGAGAGATATAATTAATAGGATGACCAAGGACATGGGGTTAAACTTATGGAATAATTAAATTAATCACCATAGGAGAAACTTGACTTTACTAGTTCACAAACTAACCTAAAGATTTAATGAGAAAAACAAGCTATGTTTTGTGATTGAGAGTAAACACTAGGGCACAATCTGTATTAAGTGTGTTTACTAGTACAGTGAAAGGAAGAGTAAGTGCTCTTAATGAAATACAAGTTCAGTAAAGAACTTATGTGTATACCAGATACTTTTGTTTTGGTATTTCACCTATATGGATATTAGAAATGGTGCCGTTTCTAACAAAGTAGGTATAACTTTACAAATGTTCATGAAACTGGGAGGACGCACATGGCCATAACGGTGCAAAAATACCGGTGAATATCTCAAGAAACATTGTGAATTTAACGTACAATTTTTGATTTGGACATATTAAATCAAGGTTCAATGTTTAAGTACAACATATAGATTTATTCCAAATTTTGACATTTGTCACCACTTAAGGTTAAAAGTTACCATGTACCTTGGGAATTAAATTCATTGAAAAAAATTAGTTTTATAAGCTAAGTGGGGGATTGTTTGAAATAAATATATGAAACATTATGTTTCAAATTGTGTCTTTTGGCATTTTTCAATGATAGCTTTTAAAACTCTTACAAGACTTATTTGAAAAATACTTAATAAGTAATTAAATATTAAAAATTTGATTTTACAACTTCTCTTGTGATGAATTGGTACAAGTTCAAATAAAAAGGTAGCACCTCTTCATTTGAGTTATGGCTGTAAGAAAAGTTTTGTCCATTCATCTTAGGAGTTGTAACTTAGTTTCTTAGGATTGCCAATCAATTGAGAAAACATTTGGTGAAATGTTTGATGGGTCTATAAATATGAGACTACATTAAAGGCATAATATACACACAAAAAATCAAATTTTTATAATTTTCTTCTTATGTTAGTCTTATACTTGTTCTTGAGTATTCAAGGGAAGAACACTTACATTGTTGAGTAAGTGTTCTTGGTGTGGCTTTAGTGATTCTTAGAAGTTGTATTTGCCTGAAACCTTTCAACAACTATTCATAGTGGGAAAAAATAACACTTTAAAGATAGAGATCACTCACACTAAAGTTTTCAAAGTTGTTCTTCAATTTTTGTGTTTGTAGTAAATTTTTCCCCAACAAAGATCATTTGGGAAATTGGATTAAAGGGTACATTAGGAATCTGGGGATTTCTTGTTGTCTCTTAGCAGAGCGTTGGTGATTAAGAGATGGTCTTGAACTGGCAATTAAATTTCGAATATCTCTTGTCTCCTTGTTGAAGTAAATAGCCTTGATGTTGTTAACCTTGTCCTGAAAGACTCTATCAATTCACATGTTTATGCACCAATTAGTTTCAACTGTAGGAAGTTGTTAGCATTGTTTGATGAGAAATTTCTAACAACACGCTATTTGTAGAAATCATTTTGTAACAGTGCTAGTTTTGAAGGGGCATTCTTCCAGGCATTTTTCGTATTCTTGAAATGCGAACTAAACTTAACTCGTATTTCGTAAATGCAAGTTAAGTCCAAATTTTTTTTTTTTTTAAATTGCTTGGTTTTGTATTTCGGGAATACGAACTAAGCTTTAGTTCGTATTTCTCGAATATGAATGTTGGAATTATTTTTTTTTTAAAATTGCTTTGTTCGTTTTATAGAAATACGAACTAAAACTTAGTTCGTATTCCTAAAATACGAATTAAGCATGGGTTTAGAAACCCTTATTCCTTCCTCGTCAGTCCAGTCATGTACGGAAGAAAAAAAAACCCGTTTCCCCCTCACAAATCCCTCCGCCATAAAATCCTCCCCTACCACTAATAAACTTCATCCATTTTCCACCATCATTTCCGCCTTCCACAACACAAGTCAACCACCATCATCTCTGCCTCACAACCACACAGTTTCAATTTTTTCCATTTTGTTACTTTGTACTAAAAACATTTCAATGTTAGTTTTCAAAGCCTTTTTACAGTGTTTTTTTTTTTTTTTTAACTTAACATTTCAATGTTAGTTTTTAAAGGCATTTTCAGTTTTTTTTTTTTGAAATTCATATTTAATTTCAATGTTAAATTTTGAAGCCATTTTTTTTTTTTTTTTTAATTGTGATTTTGTGGTTTAATTTACATAAACAAGTAGTTTATTGGTTTAAAGAAATTTCGGGTTGGTTATAAAGGATTTTAGCTAGTTTAGTTAGAATTTAGCTACAGGAACTTAGATATCACTACGTTAGCTAGTTCTGGGTTGGTTATATTAACAAATTGTCTCTGCATGTTGTAGATGTTGATTGCAGTGAAATCTATTCCAATTTTGCTGTCTTATTTAGTTTTTGATATCAGTACGATAACGAAACGCGAACTCGCATTTGAAAAGTATAAGTTAAGTAAAAAATTTAAATTCATTTGGGGAGAGGACAAAATCTAAGATGTAATATTTAAAAAGCTAAAAGAATTCATAAATACTATCCAATTCCTTAGTTTGCTTTATTAGGTTTGTTTAACTTTGTATATTAAGAAAATGAACATTAATTCTTCAATGTAAGTTTCTTTAACCTCCTAAATATTGTTTAAAAGTTTTGAAATACTCAATAATAGAGTCTAAATATGTTAATGTATATAGGCACATGACATTTGATAGACCCCTTCATATAGCCCTGTTTTGGGGACGAAGGCGGGACTGTTTGTTACTGAACAATAAGATATTTCGAATCTGTCATAAGATTGGATTTAATGTGCTGGTTGACAATATCTATGAGTTCATGGAGGTTGATAAAGGCTGGCGCAAGTTAAATATCATGTTCAGACTTCCATGCGGTCGCTTTACACATCTACTACTGCATTGGAGGATGATGAAAGCATGGAGAACATTTTTGATATGTTTGAAAGAAATCCTATGTTCATTGTGGAGGTGTACATCGAGAAAGAAGAAATCGCCAATTCCTGAACCCAACAATAACCTTGGGATGTATGTGACAGGGTCAATGACATCTTTGATGCAATCATATATGGGCAATGTGCAACTGCAATCCTATTGTGAAACTCAGTATTTTACTAGCCTTGTTCTTTGATTTTTAACTGATTTAAAATGTTTTCCATATTATTTTTAGTCATAAAGTACTTCAACTTATTCGTTTTTCAATTCGGCAAAATTTTCGATTTACGCGATTTCGGTTCGTGGGTCGGTCAAAAATTGGACTAAGTGTAATTAGTGCATGCCTGTCTCTTATACACATCTAGATGTGTGATAAGAGACAGTTTTCAGTTGAAGTACTTTATGACTAAAACATCTGTCTGGAAGCAGCCGAACTCCTCTTCCTCATTTTCTCTTGCTGCTGGCCGAATTCCTCTTCTCCATTTTCCCCAAAAATTTTCTTGGATTTCAAGTAGAAATCACTTGGAAGGTAAGATTTTATGTATTTTAGCATTTATGGCTTATGGGCTTTATGATTCAAGCTTTAATTTCAAGTTTTGTAGGATTCTTTATGGCTGAAAAATACCCTCTTTGCAGCCTTATATGTTATGATTTATGTATGTTATGGGTTGTTTTTAGTGTTTTGGAGGTTGGGAAGTGATTGGGGTTGATTTTTAACAACTTTCCACGGTTAGATTACAAATTTTAAGATTATGAGTTAGGGTTTTATCTTCCATATGTGGCCTAGAGTATTATGCTATGAATGCTTATGTCTATGCACATAATGATGTTTTAAGAGTGTTTTAAGGTTAGTTTGGATAGGAATTGAGACTTGAACCAAGTGGATAATTGATTTTCCTTCATTTTGTAAGTAAGCGGAAGTTTGGCGCAACTAGGATAATTTGGATAATTGGTTATGTTTGATTCATAGCATAATGATCTTATACACATCTAGAAAAAATAAGAGACAGACTGGGATGTGTTATAAACATCATTTGAATAATGCGTGTCTCTTATCTTACGATGGACCACAGTCAACAGCTAAGAGGGATTCGATGCATTAATCGTAGGCCTAATGTTGTAATAGAGTTAATTGTAGTGGTTTTGGGGTATGGATTGTTGTGGAATGCTATTGATATAGTCGGCTAGTGAATCTTTCCATTCCTTTGGATTTGATGGTGGTTGGTTGAATATGTTGTTTTGAGTTGGGTTGTAACCAAGGTCCCTTGAATACCTTGGAACTGGATTTTGTTGGTTGGTTGAATATGTTGTTTTGAGTTGTGTTAAGACCAAGGTCCCACAATACCTTGGAATTGGATTTTGTTGGTGCTTAAACAAATTGTGATATTTGTGCGAATAATTATTTTGCCCAACTTCCAGTAAAACATCCCCTTAACTGCTTATTATCTCCTAATCTAGTGTAATACGAATTTGAGGGGTTAACTAAGTGTTTTGACGGGTTTTAGCTTGTAGTTGGTCGGAAATTGTGAAAAGGTCATTTTGACCAAAGAATCGTTTTCTATCGCTTCGTCGTTTTCGCTTGCCTAGTCATTCTTTAACTTCTACATTTCTTCTAAGAGTCCTCTTATACTTGTTTTAGGTACCACGCCACCTACCGGCGATCGCGTTCGAGTGATCATTTGTGCGTTTTTGCTTTGAATGATAACATAAATCCTCTTCCACTTGTATTTTGTTTAACGACTTTCGAAATATATTTGGATGAATTTTAAAATGTGTATGATGTTTGGAATTGCACTTTTACTAAGTTTTGAAATTATTACATATGAAATCGGGACCAAGCTATTTTATGTTAATCAATTGATTTGTTTGCAAACTCTTTTGATATGAAAGCATTTTATGACTGTTTTGGCTCATAGGTGATCGAGGTATATAATTTTGGATGTGTTTGGAAATGTTTGATTTGTGGAGAACCGGTTCTATAGTCATCCATGGGAGTGAATGTTATGAACTATTTGATACGGGGTCTTGTGATGGGATAACTTGACCTCCCGGTCAGACTAGTAGGTGTGGTAGATTACTAGATCTGGCTAGTACTGTAGGTCATACCTTTGAGCCTAAAAGATACTCATGCTATGTTTTGGACATACCTTTGAGCCTAAAAGATACTCATGCTATGTTTTGGACATACCTTTGAGCCTAAAAGATACTCATGCTATTTTATTTTATTCCGGATTGAAACTACTTGGATTTGTTCGCTATACTTTAGCATACTATGTTTTGAAATGATTGGATCTTTTTGGCTATGTTTTGGATATGCTTTAGCATACTATGTTTTGAAATGATTGGATCTTTTTGGCTATGTTTTGGATATGCTTTAGCATACTGTGTTTTAAAATTATTGGATCTTTTTGGCTATGTTTTAAAGGACATTTAGAAACTACTTATGATTATGGTTTATTGACGTTTAAACGGCATGAGACATTTTAGAAACTGCTTCATGACTATGGTTTTCACAAATGTTATTATCTTTATGTTTTCTTTTTAAACACTTAGTTAACCCCTTTGCTTTTAGGACTGAGCTAGTATGTGATTTATAATTTTTCAGGTGCTCGTTTTGGACTCTCCATCACATAGACATCTAGGACTTGATCTTCCAAGCTTCTCATTGATGAACTTTATTTTTGTTGTAGCATACTAAGAAGGAATTTTGTAATTCGCATTTTTGTGTAAAATGAAATATTGCATGGTTTGATGGTTCTATTACATTGCGGTTAAGTTTGTTGCTCGTTCGTTGTGTGCCTTGCGCTTTGGTCCGGTGCATTAACGGTCCTTTTTGGGGCGTCACTACGCATAGAGTCTTTCCGGTTATCAAAGGGTGCTTGATTATTACAACCCTATAGCTTCTTTTGCAATGTCAAACTCAATGTCTTCCAGCCTAATCATACTATTGGCGCGGCAAGGGTAAAGGGGCTTGCATAGATGAAGGGACCAAGTACATTCCATACGGAAGAAGCCGAGAAGGACACGGGATATGTGCATGGGCTCGATTCTATTCCAAATTTAGATCATGATATGCCAAATGTTTTGGAGGGTCATTTTGATGATAACAGTGACTCAGCGTGGCATCAACTGGAAGAAGATTATGAATCATAATTAGAATTAGAGTCGGAGGATATATCAAAGTCTGTCTCTGATGATGATATTTAACACAATTTCGACGGTTGCCAGATTGAAGATGATGTTCCTGTGTATCAACCTAGAGGACTGGCATTCTTTAATGATGTTGGAAACATGGATCAATATGACCCTATGGATCATAGTGATGATAAGGGGATGTTTTACTGGAATGAGAAAAATAATGCTATTCGGTTGAATATGTGCTTTGTTAGTAAGGAGCAATTCAGTAAAGCTGACAGACTGTGGTCCATCGCACAAAATTATAATAGGCAATTTAAAGTGGTGGAAAGTAGGAAGAGAACATGGTATGCCAAATGTAAATCTTGGTTGTCCAACAACCTAACGTTCTCCGGTTGTGACTGGTGCATTCGAGCTCTTCATGATTAGACACTTGATGTTTGGAAGATGACAAAGTGTGTGGATGATCACTTGTGCCTTGGGGACATCACCGTAAATAACAACCAAAGTCTAACATCAACAGTTATTGCAAGTCACATTGTGCACTTAGTTAAAAATGACCCTGATCACAAGGTAAAACAAATTCAAGTGCACATCAAGGATAAGTTGAAAGTTGATGTTACATACAAGAAGGCTTGGTTTGCACGGAGGAAAGCAATAAATTGGTTTATTGAAGTTAGGCGCCTAATTTTGCATAATTACCACAATTTGTTGAAATACTAATTCAATCTAATCCACAGACTGTGGTACAGTGGCTGCATCATCCCAGGAGTAGCAATAATGTGAAGATATTCAAATACATATTTTGGGCGTTTAAGCCTACGATTGATGCATTTTATCGGTGTAGGCCAATTGTATCCGTTGATGGCACACATCTAAGAAGAGAATACCGAGAAAAATTACTTGTTGCTATTACTAGAGATGCAAATAATAGTATAATACCAGTTGCATATGCAGTTATTGATGAAGAAATAATTGACAGTTAGGGTTGGTTCATGGAGCAGTTCAGACATCACGTTGTAGGTGATATAGAGACTATTTGTGTTATATTTGACATGTATCGTGGCATAATTCATGCAATGACCGAGTCTCCTTTATGGTGTGAACCTTGGGCCTATTATAGGTTCTGTCTCTACCATGTTCGAAGCAATGTGATGACCAAGTTCAAGAAGGTGCGCGTGAAGAAATTATGTTGGTATCTTGGTGTTAATATACAGATGCACAAGTGAAATAAGCACAAAGAAAAATTATAGCGCGAGTGCTTAGAGGCATGGGCTTACCTTAATGACATTAGCCTTGAATGGTCAGGTGGGTGTCTTGTGCATGATGGCAACCACAGGTGCGGAATGGTAACTACAAATATATCTGAGAGTTGGAATAATGTCTTACAAGGGCCTAGACAACTGCCGATCAAGACTTTAATTGATTGTACATTCCATCGAACAGTGAAATTATTTGTTGACAACATTGCAAAAGCTGAACATTACCGCACGCCTCTTATGCCAATACATTGAAAAAGGTTGAGGGAACTTGACCAAAAAGGCCGAGGCCATAGGGTGATGACCTTTGATCATTCTATAGGCAAATACAGAATCAAGACATACAACTGTGTAACTGAATTTGGTGGTAATATACAAATTGTAAAGTATTTAGACAAAACATGCTCTTGTGGTGAATGGCAAATGTATAAATTTCCTTACTCACATGGGATGGCAGTTTGCAGGTTTAGGGGTTATGAACCTATATGCATTGTCAACGATCACTATACTACTGTCAGATATCATCAACAGTTCACTATTAGTAAGTTTGATATTCCAATACCGGATCCAGATAAGTGGCCAAATGCAGATTGGGAGTTACATGGAGAAAATAGTTTGTTCATCGCCCGACGTGCAGGTCGAGTGAGTACAAGTTGCATTAGGAATGAGATGGATGTTAGGGACCCCGTTGAGCCAAGAAGGTGTAGCATATATCATTAGCAAGGGCACAATTGCAAAAAATATCTCTCTCGTTGTTCGTTTTTACTACACTGTATTTTTAGCGGAATTGACATTTTATTGTATTGTTAAATGTGTTATTTGCATAATTTGATCCTGGTCGGGCATATGTTTGATTAAGTAGGTTTAATACATTTGTAATATTTTCACATTGCATTAATTAATGCATTTGTTTTCAAAGTCACTGTAATTGCACATAATTTTAAATTATTTGCTTATTATTCTCTTTATATATCAGTCGCTAGTGATGGATGATTAACCATGTGGCGGTGTTCATCTTGGACCATATATATTCATGATATTATACCCCCCTATATCACAGCATAGAGCACGGGTGTTATTTGATGGTCATATTGATTCTGACATATCATTAGGTGTGAAACGTTATGATGGGGCATTTTGACATTATAGACCTATTTCTGAGCGTGTTATAAATTATATTACTATAGCTAAATTTCCTGGTATTACGTTGTCTGAATATGATCAGGCTAATTTTGTGGAGCAGTGGCGATCCCAGACTCATACATTTCACTTGTTGGTAGGAGAGACAGGATTCACACTACAAGATATTGAGATATTACGCCTAATGGGACAAACATAAAGGGAGGCGCCTAATGGTTTCTTGCTTATTTGCTGCATTAAATCAATACTTCCCAATTGATGCACCAGATGAGATATGTAGACAGCGTGCAAAATTAAATTAATTCAAGTAACATGGTGCCTTTACGCTTTATAATACTCCTTAGAGACTTGGAGACAGTTGGACATCTTAGTTGAGGATCTGCAATATTAGCTTTTTTGTATCGTGGATCTGTGTGATGCTACTCCACTTATTGTGAAAAGCAACTGTGGTGCTTCTCTTTTGATACAGGTATTATTTATACTCTACATAAAATTTTAATTCTATTTTATTATTTTATATAAATACTAATAACTATACGAAAGCTATGGGCTTGGGAGCGCATACCGACTATGCGGCCTGATAGATTGGAGCTGTTATAGCAGGAGTTTCACGGAGCATATGTCTCTAGGTAAATATTTTGGCAAATGATAGTTTAATTTAATATATCATAAAATTTTTATTTGTTTAATATTAAAATTGTCGTGAACACATTGTTCAATAGGTGGGATGTGAAATTAGATTTGCGTAGAATAGTAAGACATGTCTTACCTGCTATTCGAGATCAGTTACATGGCCTCCGACCTGCAGAGGTATTGCTTAATTTGATTTTCATCAGATGACATATTCTGATGTTACTTAAATGAACATTAATCAAATTTTATATTTTGTAATTCATATGGCAACCGTACACAGATGAGTATACTTGATCGGCTTTCTCATTACTGCACTGCTGGTCGTCACATATGGCAATCAGTCACATATCTTATATGCTGGGAGGTCGTAAAGTACCACCTTCCTCATCGTGTTATGCAACAATTTGGAATGCACCAACCTATTCCGAACGAAAGATTACTTGTTGATCATAATGTATTTTATTCGACGGGTCGTCGTGGTAGGCTTATCACTAATTGGCTCACATTTCATCAAGTTTTTGTCAATGCTTGGAGATCACTTTCAGACACAGTTGAGACAGGTATTCTATGTACAGATACTATGAATGTGTCTTTGGATTACTTACATTGGTATCGATAGAGGACAGTTATATATATATATATGTAATTCGAGTTGGCGGATTGATTTCCCTGAGGGCTACCAAGGTGACAGTGCACGAGTAGATTATTTGGTATGAATCTACTTATTTTCATTTTTATTCTAAACATTTTTCTTATTGTGTTAACTTATTCTATCTCACTTTTACGTAATTGATGGATTGCATGTGTCAAATGTACCACATGACTTTAGACTTGGTTGGGGATGATGATGATCATGTCAGATCTATTGATACACATTTTAGAGATTTTACAGCTCAGTCTCTATATGAAGTAGGAAAGGCGAGACGTCTTCAGCTTGCTCGTGCAGTTGTCCCCAATTATCATCCAGAACTAATTCCACATCCACAGAGGATATGGCGTACCACTCAATTTGGACGACAACGTGGTGGTGGTCATCGCGCATATAGAGTTAGGTCACCTGAGTCTAAACCTGAGCCTGAGTATGAGCATGAGCTTGAGCTTGAGCCTGAGCCTGATGCAGGATTGCATGATATGTATAAAGATGATGAGAATCCACATTTACCTACGCCACCCCACTCTCTGGTAGATTCTCGTGCATCTATGACATTTTCCGGTGATCAGTTCATTCGACAAGACACCATTCCATTCGAGTCGTCATCATCAATACCTTTCCGTGGCCTAGATGGCATGTCACTTGCATACTGGGAACTGATCCTGAAAATTTGTCATAGCCTGGTTCTGGGGGCCCCCAACATCACTCTTACTCAAGAACAGTTTACTAGAGTACGTGACACATCACAATTTTATGTTAACCAGTCCAAGAGGATACACAAACCGAAGGATTGTGGCACTGGTGAGAAACTTGGGGGGCATAGGCATTGATTATTGTAGTATAACTATAGGATGACTTATGCTAATGATTATTGTACTATTAGTTGTGTTATTGATAATGTACTACTAGGGTAATTTTGTCTTCTTTTGTCTATACTGTTGCCCTTGTTGGGTTTTTTATTTATATTGTTGCCCTTGTTGGGTACGGTTGCTGGCATGGAAAATCTCGAACAAATAGGGGAAACTCAGTCAAATTTTATTTAAAAAAGTAATGATTAAATGAAAGATTATATTACTACTACAACTTAAACTTTTTTATTTCTAAATTAATTTCACAAGTATTGACTATATAATATTATTAACTTACAACATGTCCTTTTGTCATAACAGTTGAACGTCAAAATCAACATTAAAAAAATATCTAAATATGTACATATTGTACTTCTATATTATTGTTTTTGACACTTTAAGGTTTTTGGGTCAATTTAAAGTATGAGATTTAAGACCTACTATCCAATGCTTTCACTTCAACTAAGGAAGGAAGAATGCTTCAACTAAATAAGGACAATACGAACTAAGCATTTTGTTAAAAAAATTTATGCAAAATTTGGCTTAGTTTGTATTCGATGAATACGACCTAAGCAATTTGTAAAAAAAAAATAATAATTATGCAAAATTTGGCTTAGTTCGTATTCTAAGCAATTTTTTAAACCAAAAAAAGGAGCAAAATTTGGCTTAGTTCGTATTCCATGAACACAAACTAAGTAATTAGTTACATTAAAAAAATATATATATATATATGCAAAATTATACACATAACTCACATTTAGAAAATGCGAATTAGAGTTAGTTCGTATTACACAAATACGAACAGCACCTGATAGACCACTTCTCCAAAGTACTAACACCAGTATAGAACACTTTCTACAAATGGCACGTTCTTGGAAATTTTTCATTGTTTGATAGTAGCGGGCTCATGCACATCTATAGAGAAGCTAATGGTAGTGTAGATGGACGGGCAAAAGAGGGAGTTTCAATGTGTCAAGTTTTTGTTATTTTATATCAATGCCCTCAAAACTTGAAATCACTTTTGTCCAATGATTTAAGGAGTGTTTTCTACCCCATGAATGTTTATTCTGCTTTTGATTACTAGTTTGTTAATTTTACTCAACTTTACTAAAAAAATTCTCTTCTTTGTCTCTAAAAACTCTTCAATATTATTCATCACAACAGGTGGTGGTTTTATTATTTTTTCAATGCAAACCACCACCTATAACACTTTTTCCCCTTTTCCCATGAGATTTACTCATTGGGAATTTTATCTCCTCTAAACAAGTGAAAGTTTCAATCTCTTCTTGAATAAGTGGGAGTTTTTCTTTTCATCTTTTATGATTGATGTAGATGGAAGAAATCAATCAAGATAGATCCGAGACTAGTCAGATCTCATACGAGACTTGTTCGATCTTTTGAAGTTAGATCTAGATTTTTTATATTTGTGTAGAATTAGATTTCTAAATTTGTTGAGGTATCTTTTTACATCTGTTTATAATACGTAGATCTGATAGATTCATTTGTCAAATTGCATTTTAATAAGTTATAATGGTTGTTCCTTCAATTAATGAAATTTGATTATCAAAAACAAAAAAGATGGTTAATAGTGAAATAATTGTCTTTAGCAAAAAATTCTCCTATGAGGGGATAATGTGTGCAAATTAAAAAAAAATGATAAAAATTAAAATTTAAAATAGATAAAAAAATTAGAAGTTATGAGAGTATTTCAAGAAACACTATTGTGTTGTTTGGACAACCAATAATGGAGTATTATTTGGTGAATAATATTTGTCTGTTGACTTTAGTTATTTTTAGAAATAATGTTGACTTTTGGAATAATAGAATAATTGTTTGGATATGAAATAGATTCATAAGCATATTTTGAAATAACTATTTGGATTGAAATAATGTACCTATTATTTAGTGAACCTATTTATAAAAAAATACTAACGCAAATAGAAAAATGACAGCTATAAAAAAATTTATTTATTCTCGTCACACTACATTTGCTAAAAACTTGAAACTGCATTTTTCGCTTTGTTTCTATCAAACTCCACATACATAAAAATGATTAATTTTACTTTACACCTTTAATATTTATACTCATTATCACTTTAATTTGTAACGTTATTTTTTAGATATTTAAATCCTTCCGTTAAATTTAACTTAACATTGAATTTTTTTAAAGATAATTTATAGTGAATCTCCACCTAACCCCTTGGTGACTTGAACCTATGACCTAAATCACAGAAAAATTGTAGCTTTACCATTTGTGCTACAATTCATGGTCACTCAACATTAAATATTATTTTAACAAAAATACCCTTATTCTCTCTCCTTTTTTTTCAGTTTTACTTGATTTATTCTCTCTCTCTCACACACACACCACTTATTTTATTGACATGTTTTAATAATTTTTTTTATTATTCATCAATATATTTTAAATTTCATCAAACTCTATTTATGAAAATAAAATAAGATATTTTGCGTGTTAAGAGAAAATTTGTTTACATATCAATAATTTGAGGGTAAAAATATCATTTAAGTCAAAAATTTAACACCGTTAGCTTTAGTTGTTAATCCAGTGACTAAAATGTCTAAAAAATAATATTAGGGATTAAAGTGATTATGAACCTAAACGTTAAAGAGACAAAGTGAAATTAACCCTACATAAAAAAAAAGGTACAAAATCAATAATGATAAAAGATAATTAACATTTATACCCAATTATTTTATGCCATTATTAAGAGAATTGCCACACACACACATATATATAAATATTTTGTATGTAACTGAGTAAACATACTGTTGGCCCAAAAGCGACCTAAGAGGGGGGTGAATTATGTTGTTTCAAAAAATAAATCTTTTGAACTGCTTAATGAAAATGCAAACCCTTTGTGCAACAAATGAACACTTGAGCACAAATGATCCAAGATAAATATTTAACAACTGAATCTTAAAGAACAAATAAAGAAATTGAGATTAAGAATATCAATCCAAACTCCCAAACTATTCAAGTTTGTAGTACATATACCCAGTAGTGCCTCTTCAAAGAAGGTGAAGCAATAACCTTCTTATATACAAAGTAGGCTCACCCTTGCACCAGATAAATCCCTCTAGTTGAGCCAAAGGGTTTTACATTACAATCTCACTTTTGTACACCTGTTAACCCTCCACTCTTACACTTGAAGATCACTCACTAGTCTACTCTTACTCACACTAAGATGTTCTAGTTGAACCAAGAGAACTATACTACCCAAAACAATACAACGCACAATATTTTAACCTATTTCTTCCCAAATAGCTCTTACAGGTGTTTGTATTGAATGTAGCACTTCCCCATATCATTTGAATGTTCTTGGGTTATTTATAGATGAAAGATGTATTGAAACTTGGAGTTCCAACGGTAAAAAAATTAGCTGTTAAAAACTAGCCGTTAGGGGTTCGGACGGTGGTTTGGACGTCCGATCATGTGTCCTACAGCTTCGTGAACATAGTCTCGGACGGTCATATGCGTCCTACAGTTTTGACAGAGAATGTCTTCATTTCGAGCTCATTTCTTCGGACGGTCTTCAACGTTCGATTCTTTTGTGTTTCAGATTCCTTGTCTCGAACGGTCTTTGCGTTCGAAGTACTTTCTTCGGATATTTTCTGCGTCCGAAAGATATGTTCTTCTTCGATGTTGTCTGGTTATGTTTCGGACGCTCCCTTGCATTCGAACTCCTTTCTTTCGGATGCTCTTCATCGTCCGTAAGGTGTTGTTCAACTTTTGGTTGTTTTTCTTGATTGTGTTTGAATGTCATTTTCGTTCGAACCTTCCTATCTTTCTACACACTTGTTTTCAAGCCGTTGGTACAATTTGGTAATCATTAAAACATGATTATCATATATGGGGTCCAACACATACAAAATAAGTCAAATTAAACTAATAATAAATATATGTTCATGGTTCAAAACGAACGCACAAAGGCGAATTATTTTTATATTCATAATATTAATATTTATAGACTACTAACATAATATTGCAACAAACACGCGTTAAGAATAAAAATATACGATTCTAATAGTTACCAGATTAAAACGTCCTTATGCGAAAGTAAGAATTGCACACAAAAAAAAATTAATTCCATTGTTTATACATAATTATAAATAGAATATTTTTTAAAATGTAAATAATGAATATGACATGAATAGTGCAAATAATGCATTGTGTGAATAATGAATAATAAATAATGAATAAGATCAAATATGATAGTGTAAAATATTATTTGAATAGTTATTTGCTGACCAAACAATAAATATTCTGACCAAATATTATTTGGCAAGTAATGCAAATTTTTTGCTATCCAAACAACTTCATTAGTTTTGACAATACACCAAAAGTAGTTGGCTTTTGGCTATTATCATTTCAATTATGAAATTTCTTTAGATAAAATGATAATTTCAACTGTTAGTAATTCTAGACAGAGAATGGCCTTTTCATCTAGCTAAAATAAAAGTAGCAGGAACAAGTCATAAAAGTATATCCTATATGTGTGTAATAAGAAAAATTAAATTGAAAAAAATGATCAGTAATTAAAAGGAGGCAATGAGTTAAGTGAGTTTATTTTGTAGTGATCAAGAGAAGTTATGAATGAAAAATATTAAAAAATCTATTTGAATGAACTATAATTTACACCAAATTGCTTTAAATTATTAAGTAAATAAAACTAAAGAAAAATAAAGAGAGAGATGAGTGGTGGTAATTTTTTTTTTTAAAAATTATCTTATCTTACTAAAGAAAAATAAAGAGAGATGAGTGGTGGTAATTTTTTTTTATAGTCTACTTTTGATGCGTGTCACCTTATAAACTTTCATTTATACTTTTGTATAAAAAAATTAACAATAAATTGCCTCCCTCTAAAAAAATTTTAAATTTCCGATATCTGCATTTATCTTTTAATCTTAAATTTTTGTCTAATTATTCTTAATCTCTTTTATGACAGTACTTTTCTCACTTACTAGTTAAAATAAATAAACATGAGGATCGCCAAATGACATGAGCTTTAATTTAGTTTTATTTAGGCAATGGGCTTAACTTGGACTAAAAAGTAGTCCCCGTTCAAAACACGAACCTAGTTTTGCCCAAGCTAGAAATCAACACAAAGTGATGTTTTCAATTGGTTTCAGCTGTTACAAATTTTTTAGTATTAGTGCTGCTACAAATACAATTAATTGTTAGAAAATATTTGGGATACAAACCACAAATTTATTATAGGTTAGGTGCTTGGTTTATTGGTGTATTAGTGGGAGTTTTCTACGAATTATGATGAAAAAAATATTATGTGAATTAAAATAGTCATATCGGATTTTATTGACTTAATCTTTTATTTTTTTAAAAAAAAATAAGAAAAACTAATCTTTTATTTAAAATTAAAAAAAAATTATAGTTCAGGTGCAAATTGCAATTAAACCTGAAAGAAATTACTCTGTAAAAGTTTTGCCCATTCTTCTTCTTATTAGTCTTCTTGAATTCCCAAATCTTCTGCAAAACCCTAATCGAATCATCATGACTAAAGAACACGCTAATTGGTCCCCATACGACAACAATGGAGGGTAAATTTCTCGATTTTATCTCTCTTCTTTTTTCCCCTCTTTCCCTCTCTTTCATCCGATGTAACTGATGCCGTGTGTTAATTCTTGCAGAACTTGTGTAGCAATTGCCGGCGCAGAATACTGTGTGGTGGCGGCCGACACTAGAATGTCGTCGGGTTACAATATTCTCACTCGGGATTACTCCAAAATCGCTCAATTGTATGTTTTTTTATTATTTTCTAGGTTTAGCTAGGGCTCTTATTTGAATTGATTTTCTAAGGGTAGAAATTTTATTTAAAAAAATTGCATTTTTGTTTGGGAAGTTTTGATTATTTTCCTGTTAAACTGCAAAAATGTGTTCAAAGTTTAGTACATGTGATTCAAGAAGGTAGTTAGAGATTTAGGCTTTGATGTGAATCTGAAGCCTGCTTGGGAAATTGGGGGGAGGAGAGGATGAATATGAAAAAAAAAAAAATTAAAAGTTTGAACTTTTAAATTAGTGGTAATGAATCTGGGAATCTGTTGATAAATGGATTGAGGTTCGAGGTTGGCTAGTAATAGAATTTTGTATTTGTTTGAACTCTAGTAGTTTAGACCGTCAATTACCTTATTCAACACAATTTTGGTTTGGGAAATGGGGTATGTGTTAATGTATACTGAGTCCTGTTTTGTCTACCAGAAATGTGATGATTTTTTGAGAATGACGGATGGGCGGAAAGCATTGTTGCACTGTAGGATGCAAGAGCGGTGGACTAATCCTTCTATGAGGAACAATTTACTGTTCTTCTAGTTAAAATGGATTAGTCATACTCATAGTGATAGTTTACTAACTTCCCTTTGGCTTCTCTCGATTTTTCTATCTCATCAATGAGATGCAGAAGATCTTTTTTTGAAAAAAAAAAAAAATTAAATTCAGTTCTGTGAGATTCAACTTCACTGGGCTTTTCAACTTTATTTTTCATTTTGATTTTTCAGAGCAGACAAATGCTCCATGGCTTCTTCTGGATTTCAGGCTGACGTAAGAGCTTTGCAAAAACACTTGGAAGCCAGACATCTGGTAAGGTTTCAGAAATCCATACAGACACCCTGGTTTTAGTTGCTCTTTCTTTCATCGTATATTTGGTTATAAAGTGCACAACCGATTACATTTTTTGTGTAACATAATTTATACCTGCCTTCAGTGCCTTCCAATCAAATGAACACAGTATCTATGAAATTGAAGCCTAAAGAGTGCACTACATTACCACCTTTTTCATGCTTATAAGTACTATATATGATATTATCTATGAATGAACTATGGTAGTAGGATTGATGATAGGGCGTCCTTTGTTGATTTCAAAATTTTCAGGTGTTGCTATATTTTGATCTGATCTTTTTTTTAAGAAAAAAGGAGTTTTCCAAGTTAGATGATATAAGAGATGATATAGGATAAGTTTTCAAATTTCATGTACCATGAGGTATCCAATGATCTTGAACCACTTACTCTTATCTGGAAAGAGAAGTCCTGCCTAATGAGCAATGATTCAATAATTGTGTTTTGGGTACGTGATCTTCGATAGATTTTTGGTTCCTTGCTAGTTTTTATTTAAGATCCACATTTTTTTTTTTATAAACTGCCGGTAAACTCCGCCTGTGTTGAGTTTTTCTTAGCATAACCGGTCCTAAACCCAGGTAAAGGAGGAAGATTGCATTAGGTCGACAGCCAGTGTAAAACTTTGTCAATCTTATGAGATGAATTCACTACGATATTGTGCTAATGCTAGGGCGTTCCTCATAAGCAACGCGTCACATTGCCTGAATGCGGTGCATAGTGGGCAAGGGCCGCTACATCTCCAGAGGGTCTGGGTGTAGTGAAAAATATGCAAGAGGCTCCTCACATAATAGGGGGAGGGTAGTGGGGAAGAAAAATGTTCTGGAGAATAGGATTAGAATAGGAACTTGGAATATTGGAACTCTTACTGGTAAATCAATGGAGGTGGTAGATACAATGATTAGGAGAAGAATTAATATTTTGTGTTTACAAGAGACAAAATGGGTAGGAGAAAAGGCTAAACTATTAGATAATTCAGGATTTAAACTTTGGTACTAAGGATTAAACAGGACTAGAAATGGGGTAGGTATTATTGTAGATGGATCGATGAAGGACGATGTAGTGCAGGTGACTAGGAAAGGAGATAGGAATATGTTCCTCAAACTAATTTTAGGACGTGAAACTATTAATATTTTAGTGTCTATGCAATCCTCAAGTGGGTCTAGATGAGTCCATTAAGGCTAAGTTTTGGGAGGGTTTAGATGAGATGATAGGTAGTGTCTCCCAAGGTGAGCAAATTTTTATAAGAGGTGATCTAAATGGACATGTGGGAAGAGATAGAATGAGTATTATGAACAAGTGCATGGTGGATATGCTTATGGGGGAAGAAACGAAGAAGGAAAATCAATCTTGGAGTTTGGAATGGCATTCGACCTTTGCATTATCAACACTTTTTCCAAGAAGGAGGAACATTTAGTTACCTTTAAAAGTGGTCCAACAAAATCACAGATTAACTTTCTCCTCACAAGAAAGAGAGATAGAAGGGTTTGTAAAGATTGTAAAATCATACCTAGAGAAAGTTTAACTTCACAACATAGGCTTTTGGTGGTAGACTTGAGGAGAGAGTGATAGAAAGAAGGTTAAGAAATGAGACTAAGGGTCAAATAATCAGTTTGGTTTCATGCCAGGGAAATCGATTACTGAAGCCATACATCTCTTAAGGAGATTTACTGTGAGATACCGTGATAAGGAAAAGGATGTACATATGATTTTTTTTGATTCTTGAAAAGGTATACGATAGAGTCCCTAGAGAAGTTATGTGGAGAGTTTTAGAAAAAAGAGGAGTCAGGTTAGTAGCATATGTATAGAATCAATAAAGGAAATGTGTAGGGATGTGATTACAAATGTGAGAACACTAGAAGGGTTGACACGAGAGTTCCTTATAAACATAAGTTTACACCAAGGCTTAGCTCTCAGTCCTTATCTATTTGCATTGCTCATAGATGAATTTATAAGGCACATATAGGAGGAAATACTATGGTGTATGTTGTTTGCAGACGACATTGTTTTAGTAGATGAAACAAAAGATAGGGTTAATGGTAAAATTAAGGTTTAGAGAGAGCCACTTGAGGCAAAAAGGTTTAGACTTAGTATATCAAATATATGGAATTTAAGATTAGCAAGAATGCACGTAGAAATAGAATAGGGGTTAGTTTGGAGATCAAGAGATACCCATAAGTGAAAAAATTTAAGTATTTAGGTTCAGTTCTTCAGAGTGATGGTAGTATAGATCGAGATTTTACACATTGAATACAAGCGGGTTGGACTAAATGGAGAATAGCATTGGGAATATTATGCGAATCACACCACAAAATTCCTTTACGACTTAAGGATAAATTTTATAGAACGGCAATTACATATGCTTTATGGGTCTGAATGTTGGGCAATGAATTACACGCATGAGCAAAAGATGAGAGTATCAGAAATACGAATGTTAAAATGGATGTGTGGGCACATTAGGATGGACAAGATACGCAATGAGCATATTCGTGATAAGATTGGAGTAGCACCTATTGATGAGAAGATAAGAGAAACACATTTAAGGTGGTTAGGTCATGTGCTAAAACGATCAGTAGATGTGCCTATCACGCGAGTAAATTTTAGAGAGAGTAGTCAACATAAGAGGGGTAGGGGAAGACCGAAAAAGACTTGGTGGGTAACTTGTAAGAAAGATATAGCCCATCTACAAATTAAAGAGGCTATGGTCCATGACAGGGTGGAATTGTATGGCAAAATTCATGCAGCCGACCATACTTAGTGAGAATAAGGCTTGGTTTGTTTGTTTGTTTGTTTTGGTATAATCATTGTATTACTATGATTGTTTGATTTTATGCAGCATTTACTTGACTAGTAGTATTTTTGTCTCTTCTTGGCACATGGTTTTCTATTAATTGATTATGTTTATTGGAATTTTTTTCTTTTTATAATTTTCTGGATTTTTTTAAAAAGAAAAAATTTAGGCAGGGTTCTATTTAAGTCATAAAGGATTTCTGTAAATATTGCCACAACTTGCTATGGTTAGATAACTCCTAATTCTAACCAAACTTTTGCTTCTGCAAGTGAGAGTGAAATATTTTTTGTGGTATAACTGTTGTTTTCTTGCTTTGCTCCCCAAATGTAGATTTATCAGCATCAGCACAACAAACAAATGAGCACCCCTGCCGTGGCTCAGCTGCTGTCAAACACCCTTTATTACAAGCGCTTCTTCCCATACTACGCTTTCAATGTCCTGGGTGGCCTTGATAGTCAAGGTATGATATGACCTATAAAATGTATCTAAGTGGAAATATTGGCACTACATCCTCGTAATTTTAAAAAAATGAATAGGAAGTAAAAGGATTGCCGGTAACAAAATGTCAAGTGCCAATATTGCTACCCGATATATTTTTCAGCTTTTCATTGGCATCATATTTTATCTAGGCCTAATTACCTGCTAAACAATTTCAGGGAAGGGGTGTGTCTTTACATATGATGCTGTGGGATCCTATGAGAGGGTTGGATACAGTTCTCAAGGTTCTGGTTCTACTTTGATCATGCCTTTCTTGGACAACCAGCTAAAGTCTCCTAGCCCTCTCTTATTACCTGCAAAGGTCTAGCCTCTCTCTAACCTTTAATAAGTCTAAATTTGGTAATTCTTTATTTATTCTAACAAATTGTCAAATCATGAGTTATCAGGATGCTGTTACTCCACTTTCTGAATCTGAAGCCATTGACCTGGTGAAGACTTGTTTTGCTTCTGCAACAGAGAAGAGATATTTACACTGTAAGTTGATTCCACCTCTTCCCATGTTTCCAGAGGGGAAAAAGATTGAAACTTTCCAACATTGAATTAGCCAAATGAAGTGAATTTCAAAATGTTGGAAGGTGGGTTCTTTAACAAGATATATGATGTGTTGAGATCTGCAGGTTGATGTTTGCTTTATGAATGTTGTAGTTAAACCATATTTGACAGTTTTTTGTAAATTCCACAGCTTAAATGCTAAGAAATATGTCTTGGTCATATACATGAATAAGTGACGCTTCCCTTTCTTTTTTCAGGCTGGGATTTCCTTTTTTTTCCCCCCTATTCTTTTCTTTTCTTTTCTTTGGTTGGTAGTAGGGTGGAGGTTGTTGGTTGGGTTTAATAGTCAGGTTAACGCTTTTGGTCTTATGGTGCATTTACAGACTTCATTTTGGCCACGTGGTGGTGTTTGTCTCAGTTGTATGTCACTTTATAGCCAAATTTTTCTGTTTTCCATTATTAATTGAGTCACTGTCCAAAAATGCTATGCAAATAGATAATGGTTTGCATACATAAGTATAAAGTATTTTGTTCTGATGGACAAGTTTATAATCTTATTTCTGGTTTGATTCAGTATTCTCTAGGAAATGAGAAACTTAAAACATCATTGCTTTGTTTTCTATTTATCAGATAGAGAAGACAGTACAAAATTTTCTGCCTAAGCTTAGGTCTAGCAGATGGCCATGTTTACTTGAAAGATTGTTTTTGACCATTCCACTTGATTGGGGCATTTCTGTGGGACTGGTTAAGCTGTTTCTTCCATTTTCTAGCATATACTTTCTTTGATTATATTAATCTTACTATCCTTATGGTGCTTGTAGGGTGACAAGCTGGAAATTGTCATTTTGAATGCCGAGGGAATTCGACGCGAGTACATGGAACTGAGGAAGGATTGACGTATTGATATTCCGGATCTGTCAGACACTAGATTGTGGAATCCTCCTCAGCGGACATTGGTCTTGAGCTGTACTGGAAGTTCTTGATTATCAACTTTTAGATTTCGGGCGAAAAAGCAGATTTTACTCCATCCCCTTGTTTTGGGATGTACTGAGGATAAGTTATGATAGTTTGACTCCTTTATACGAGACTGTTTTGATATAGTTTTGTATGAAGAATGAATTGGATAGCTAATCTACGTAGTTTCAAGGATCGGAGCTAAACTTTCATTTCCTTGGAACTCCGAAGATTTTATGGCTCCCAAGTTAATTGCTCTTTTGTAGCTCCTAAAAATGGAATTCTGGGTTAGGCTCTTTCTGGCAGTATGAGCCTATGAGGTGTTGAAAATCTTTAATTTCTTCTTAATGTGCATAAAGCAAATTCAAAACTTGATTTACATTGTCGGGATGTGCCGTTAAATGCTCAGCTTATGTCTTGTGGCATGAAACGAGGAACCCATGAATGTCCATTATCAAAGTTTTGCTAGTACATCCATAGGCAAGTTCAGAATTGCACATGTAATCCCTAAAGTGTTTCTAAAATATCATGGAGATCTATAAGTTTTTTTGTTAACTTTTTCGTTCCAGAACTATTTTTGATAACATGAAAGTCTGCTAAGTTTTGTTTTATTTTTTTGTAATTTTTTTTTTTCCATTTTTCAACTAATTTCATTATCCTTTTAGTTTCCGTACTGTGTCTTATTATTATTATTAAACAAAAAAAAAGGCTCCTTTGTGCTGCAACGTACGAAGGCCTAAGAATCCTTTGGTAGAAAAGAAAAAACACTTGAGAACCTCTTTGGATTACACAAATACTTAACGTGATGAAAAATTTTAAAAACTTTGAGGACCCCCTCGAATTTATGGAAAAAACTGAAGGAACTTTGGTCAAATAAAAAAATACTAGTCGAGTGATAACAAAAACTTGAAAACCTTAGTAAAATTTTAAAAATAGTTAAGGGACTAATTTGCAATTCTCCAAACGAGTAGAACTTAAATTAGTACAAGATTTTCGCCTAAGCAGGTTTTGATTTCTAATCCACCCGCAATCAACCAATTGATTGACGAAAGGCACCTACGGCCGTTCGCCTGAACGATTCTTCACTTCATCCATTCACCTTGACTCACTGAGTTGCGGCTTGTTGAAAGTTTTCAGCTCCAGATCTTCACTTATAGGTGAAAATTACACAAATTTTCCTAAATTTGTGCTGAATTCATCCATTGTTCATAAAATTTTTCCAAGGATTTCAATTTCGATGTAATCATTTTTTTTTTTTTTTTTTTTAGCTTACGTCAGCATATAGAATCGGAGGAAGACAGGAGATGGATCCGAATGCTGTAAAATCTACCCTCTCCAATTTGGCGTTTGGAAATGTAATGGCAGCTGCAGCTCGCGATTATCAGAAGGTTTTTTCCTTTTTTTGAAAAAAAAAATTCATTTCCTAGTAATTCTTTCTTAAAAATTCTGTCTTTTTTTTATGTTCGATGTTTGTAGATTCCGAAATTTGATAGTCCTGGAAACTGAGAACTTTTGAAAGATTGTTTCTTTTTTTTTTTTTTGTCCTGGAATTTGATCTTTGTGGTTTTAATATGGTATAGATGGAGTTAGCAATGCGTCTGCCTTGACTAAATGATCTTAGATACTTGTAGTGAAATTGAAAATTAATAAATTATAACAAAGGTTAAGGTGTGCGTATTATGTTGAGACAATGATATTATTCGCAAAAATTAATAGTAATGATGTTGTATGAGGACGCCATTCATTGCATACTGCTGAACCTGTTTACGTAGTCGTTGCACTCGGAAGTTGGATTAATTATCATCACATTGTGGATAGTGAACCTGTCCACGCATAATTGTTCTCTCTGGGTAAATGTCCGAGCAACTTCAATTGACATTGGGATTGAAGATTGCTATTGTAGATGTTGATTGATAAAATATAGGATTTCAACTGTCTGAATTGTCCTTTTATGTTTCGTAAAGGAGTTGACGACCCAAGAGAAGACTCAGGCATCAGCTTCGGCTAATGAGGAGGTTGATCTAGACGAACTAATGGATGTAAGTAGAATATGTATCTTCATTTTTTTTCCTTCACTATTTTGTATTCATCCATCAGTGTTTGTTTATCGTTGTACCTTTTTCAGGATCCAGAATCTGGAAAGATTGCATGCAGATAGGATTGCTTCTCTCAAGGTCTGATTTTTATTTTATTAAATGCATAGTCAGGTGTTTGCTTGTATTGCAGTCTGTCATGGTTAAAAGTTTTGGTTTCCAAATTTTTATTTCTAAAGAAAGAAGCTGAGAAGCGACAAGAAATGAAGCGACAAGGGCACGGAGAGTATAGGGAGATAACTGAAGGTGATTTTCTGGGTGAAGTTACTGGCACTGAAAAAGTTATTTGTCATTTTTACCATCGCGAGTTCTACCGCTGCAGGTAAGATACTTTCCCACACACTAACACTTTTGGGTGTGTATGTCATCATTCGCAGCCTCATTTAAGCAAAACACTTCTTGGTTTATCTTTACTCTTAACTTTCATCAAAATTAAAATAAAGAAGCTAGATAACTCATGCAGGTTACTTTTATTTGCTTAGGCTTCTAGCCTGCTATCAAATGACTTCAAGTTGCACATTTGATCTTGAACTTGTGCTCCAAATGAAACTTGTTTGTTTTCTTTTGCTTTCATATTCTTCTTCATTTTTCATAAAAAGAGTTTCTAGATAAAACCCTTTGGCTACACCATACCTTTTTTATAATGCAATAATGATGTCATGGACATTTTGAAAGCTTCCAAACCATCTTAATGTACCTTCTTCCTTGCTGAAGTTTACGTCTGGTAGCCAAGATGTGAAATTTATTTCTTGTTTGCTGTTCTGTGAGACTAGCATGGTCTGAGCAGTCATGCTACTCATGAAACATCCTATTGTCTGTTTTGGATACTTTCTCTGGCTTGGCCACTGGGGTAATTCCCCCCCGTCTTGCACTCTGACACATGGATTATTGCTCTTCTTTTTTTACTTTTAGGATCATGGATAAGCATTTGAAGTCCCTCGCACCAAATCATTTGGAAGCCAAGTTCGTCAAATTGGATGCAGAGGTCAGTTTTCTCATCTAGTCCTCTGTGCTAATGTCTTTGTTTTCTGGTGGATATAACGTGACTGATCACAAGTCAATATTGCAGAATGCACCCTTCTTCGTTGCTAAATTAGCTATCAAATCTCTACCTTGTGTAATATTCTTCAGGTTTGTTCCATGTAAACCTTTCTTTTTAAATTTACTTATGGGACCTTTCTCCCTTTTTTCTAATTTTTTTGTAGGTATCCTAGTCATTCTCTATGTGCATTCCTTGAAAAATAGAACCAAGAAATGCATAGTAGCCTTCACGACCTAGTTTAATCTCATCTTACCTCGGTATCAAACAACAATGCATTGATCTATAAGACAATGTAGCAAATATAAATACTTTGTTAGAGTTTGATATCAGGGCTGCAGCGCATTCAAGTTTCTGTCACCAATTATTACGTTGGCATAGTTTTACTGAATGATCTCTTGACTGTTTGTTTGTGTTTTGTGGGACTGTAATGATCTGTCAAATCCTTGTACCTTTTTGTCCTTGATATTATGTTGACATATGCTGTGTTATATGTTGCTGGAATGCATGATCTTTTTCTGTCTTAGATGATGCATTGACAGTCGGCAAATCTGTTACTTCTCCTATTTGTGCCACAAACAGTGCCTTCTATATGGCTATTATTCTGGTGTACCAACTCTTTTGTTTTCTTTTTTCTTTTCTGGATCAAGATTCTCGATATTAGCTGTTCTTCTTTCATGTTCCACCCTTGTTGGTGTCCACTAAGCTTGTGCTATATAAGTTCACCTTTAATACGGCCTTAATGTGTATTCAATCTCCAAGGTTCTGATTTTATTTGTCTTCATGATAAACCAGCAAGTGTGAGAATGCTTTTTTTTTTTTTAAATTATTATTTAATCTTTTTCACTTCTTTTCAGGAATGGTATTGCAATAGATAGATTGGTTGGGTTTCAAGACTTGGGAGGAAAAGATGATTTTGTGACAAAGACACTTGAAGTTCTTCTATTGAAGAAAGGTAAAGCTTTTGCTCATAATTGGCTGCACTATCTATTTCATGGCAGTCTCTAAGCCTTTGTTTTTGCAGGAATAATGATCAAGGAGAACAAAGAAGATGAAGAAGAGGATGATGATTATCATGAAAATAGAGATAGGACAGTGAGATCATCTGTGAATGCTGATTCTGATTCAGACTGAGTGTGATTTGAGATTGCTCCATTATATAGGCAGTCAGTAATGTAATGCTCAACTTTTTCACATTCTTCATTTCTTCAAAGCTGTTACCATCCATTTGTTCTATGATACTTTAGCTGAGATTAACTTCGTCCCATGGCAATAAAAATGATGATGCTGCATCTATCAGATTGCTTCTGTCTGAATCAGAAGTTAGCCGGGATAGCTGTGACTTGCGAATACTGAAAGCAGCCAAATGAGCTATCGTTGAATGGTGCTTTTAGTGCTCAAGAGTTTGAATAGCTTCTCTCTCACATGTGGTAGTGTAACCAATAAACTGATGAAATGTAGATTGATTCTCGCTAGTTCAAGTGCGAAACAATTTGGGGTTGAGTGTCCACGGAAATGAATTTGCAGAATCTGGAGAAAAACTTTGCGCGTCTGATTTATGGACATTCTATCTTTTTTGTGTAAAAATGATGAAAAAAAAAGAAAGAAAGAAAATGTAGAATTGTACAGGATATGGGGAAATGTAAACGTTCTTGGCACCTCTTTCTCTAGGAAATGAACTTTTGTTTCTGTTTCTAGAAAAATCTGTTGCATTTCTTGGCTTTGTTAGCTGTCCCTCATGATCTACTTTACATTTCTTCCCAAACTGCAAAATAAAAACAGTCATAAACGACTTTTCCCATCATCTGGCCTCAAAGACATATAGCACAATGCATTGATTTGTACTGTTGGCTTTGTGCATAATGATAATTCTTCTAGCTTTAATTTCTAGGGGCTGGAAAAAAAAGAAAAAGACACAAAACAAGCTCAGGTCTGGTAGTTTATGGCCTAAACACTCAATACCCAATTAATTTAGTGACAATTATAGAAGTAAAATGCGAGGTTGAGCAATTTCTGAGTAACTAAATGTAAATCCGAACCAATGAGAAAGGAATTTTGCTTATTCGAAGAAGCTAGAAAATTAGGAAAAAGATGCTGCTCGGTTGACTTGGGTGATGCCTCGGTTGTTCTAAACCGTGTTCGTTTTAGTCCCACCTTCCCGTCCCAAGTCAATAGTGAACATTCAGTTACATTTCTTCAAGTCTTCCTTTGCTCGTAGACTCTGTACTATTCTTTATTATTTTTTTTCTTTGCTTGATCATTGACTAGATTTTTACTGGCAATAATCACGATCAAAGTGCAGAATCTGTAGCAACTCCAGATAGAACTTGAATCTCAAAAGAAAGCAAATCTTTCTGGGGATTATAGTTTGAAGAAATATCTTTTACAGCTTGAATCGTACTAGTAAGTGCTTTTGTCATCCATCACATTCAAATGAACTCAATATATGTTTGTAAACTGAAGTTTTATATTCTTTATTTGTCCTCTTGTTATCTCTTGCATCTTTTGGTATCTGTTTTCTGGCAATCATTTCTAGAACCACATGCAAAATTGGTTGGCAGCAAAATACAGAATCTTGATTTCATATGCCTAGCTTAATTGTCTTTCTGATCTTCTTTATATGGCAATTCTGGAAAGATACATTTGAAGGGATGCTTCAAATGTTAAAAGCAAAAGAAACCCTTTAGCTCATTGTAGCTTAATCGTTTAAAATTAACAGCAATGATTACAAGAGTCTAGATTTTTGCGGTTCCTGAGGATTGGTGAGTGTACCAGTATGATATGTTATGTACTGCTAAGGTGTATCTAATCCACAATTTAGGAGCTAGTGCTTTTTCTTGCACCTATTTACCTGAGGAACTTGTCTATATGGGATTTTAAAGAATTATAATATCAGTTGAAATCGGCTTAGTGAAGAATATTTCTTGTAGGTGGCTTTACTTGGCTTATTCTACTCAATTTTAACCAGTTGGGTAGGAAAGACTTCTCCTAATTTTATTTGTATCATAATTTAGGGTCACAAGGAGATGGTGGATGCAGTGGTTTCAGTGTTCTCGTGGAGAAACTTCTTAACTCTCTCCAGGAGGAGAGCCTATATCTGAGTAAATTTAGAGAGCAATTTGGAAGATTGAAGAATGAGCTACTACTTATGGAAAGTTTCCTGAAAGATGCTGATAGGCTTAAGAGGAAAAACCAGACGCTTCGAAGGATCATGATTTGTTTAAGGGAGCTGATTTATGAAGCTGAAGACATACTGATAGATTGTCAAGCTGTACCAGTTTGTTCAAATGGGGCTTCAAAATTTCCCATTTGTTTCCGTCCCACAAAACTTTCGTTTAGGTACCAAACTGGGAAGCGTCTAAGTGAGATTAATGAAAAAATCAGGGAAATAAAACAAAATATTTCATCTTATCTTGGGGTGCCACTTCTGAATGAAAGCAATAGCATGGAGACTCATAACCATCTCATGTCCAGATGGAGCTCACCGGTGTATGATCATACTCAGGTTGTTGGTTTGGAAGACGATACTGAGAAGATAAAGAATTGGATATCCAGAAGTATACAAGTGATGGCATACTCTCCATTGGGATTGTTGGTATGGGAGGTTTGGGGAAGACTACCATTGCTCAAGAAGTTTTCAATGATAGAGAAATGGAGGACAGGTTTGAGAGAAGAATATGGGTATCAGTTTCCCAAGCTTTTACTGAGGAACAGATAATGAGAAGCATATTAAGGAGCTTAGGAGATGCATGTGTGGGTGATGATGAAAGTGAATTGTTGACGAAAATAAAGCAGTACCTCTTGGGCAAGAGATATTTGATTGTGATGGATGATGTGTGGAGTTTAGTTAATACTTGGTGGCTTAGAATATACGGAGGACTGCCTCAAGGAAATGGAAACTGTGTTATAATTACCACAAGAATTGAGAAGGTTGCTCGGAAGATGGGAGTGACGGAATCAAGAACGCATTGGCCCAAATTCCTCAATGAAGGCTACAGTTGGTTACTTTTTCGTAAGATAGCCTTTGCTGCAACTGGAGGTGTGTGTGTTCACCCCGAACTAGAAGCTGGAGGATGTAGGCAAGGAGATTGTTGAGAAATGTAAAGGTCTTCCATTAGCTATTAAAGCAGTTGGAGGAGTGATGCTGTGCAAACCACCTCACTATCATGAATGGAGGCGGATCTCAGACCATTTTCGTGAAGAATTAGCTGAAAATGACAACTCGGTGATGGCATCACTTCAATTGAGCTATGATGAACTCCCGCCTTACTTAAAATCATGTTTCCTCTGTTTCTCAATCTTTCCAGAAGATTGCGTGATTGATAAGGAACAACTGGTTCATTGGTGGATTGGAGAGAGTTTCATTCCTGTGAGAAACCATAGGTTATCAACTGAAGTTGCAGAAGATTGTTTCTCAGAATTAACTAATCGATGTCTGATAGAGGTGGTTGACAAGGCTTACAATGGTACAAGTCACACTTGCAAGATTCATGACATGGTTCGTGACTTGGTGATTAGAATTGCTGAAGATGATGCATTTTGCATGCCATCTGATGCTAACTGCCGCCATTGCTGGGTATTAAGAGTGACATGAGTATTCATCGCTTGATGGATAATCAAAAGTTGCGAGCATTGCTCACTACAACCAAGAGCGGTGAGGTAAACAAGATTGGTTCAAATTTGGCAAAAAATTTCTCCAGATGTCAACATCTGCAGGTACTCGATCTTTCCAAATCAATCTTTACATCATCCCTTTCAAGATTGATGGATGAGATTGGATCTCTACAACATTTGACTTGTCTCAGCTTAAACAATACACATCCTTTGATCCAACTTCCACGTTCACTATCCAAGCTCCAAAAGCTTCAGATTTTGGATGTAAGTTACTGTCAGAATTTGAAAATGCTTCCCTCTTGTATTGTAGCATTCGAAAAACTTGTAATCTTGGATGTCAGCAATTGTGGTTCTCTTGAATATCTGCCTAGAGGATTAGGGAGGCTTTCAAACCTCGAAGTTTTATTGGGGTTCAAGCCAGCTGTATCAGTTGAATGTGGAGGTTGTCGCATTGCTGAACTAAGAAAAGCTTGTCGCGGCTTAGAAGACTTGATCTAAGACTAACTCATGGTGATGAAATCGGGCACAATGAGGCTGATGCATTGGTAAATCTCCAAGAACTGCAATTTTTAACACTAAACTGCTTTGACAGTTGTGATGATAGTCTTTCATTGAAAATCGACAAACTTCTCCCTCCTAGACAACTACACGAGCTGAGTTTCAAATTTTATTCTGGAAAGATAAGTCCATTGTGGCTGAACCCCAAGTCACTTCCCATGTTGAGGTATCTGTCCATTGTTTCTGGAAATCTTGCAAGATTGAATGATAGCTTTTGGGGCTATGGAAATTCTGTATGGAGAATTGAGGGGTTAAAATTGGAAGCTTTATCAGAATTGAATGAAGAATGGTCAATGGTGCATCAAGCCATGCCATCCTTGAAAATACTGAATGTCAGTTGGTGTCCTGAGCTAGAGTCTTTTCCAATTGAAGATGCTGGATTCAGAGGAGGTGTTTGGAAGAAGGATAGAAGAGCAAAGGAGTTAGCTAAAAGTTTCCTAATATTAAATTTCAACAGTTTTTGTAGGCAGATTTATTGAGATTAATGTAGAGTCTTGAGTCGTTTCATTCTTTGAAATATTAATAAAATTATTATTTTGAGTTTATTAAATTTTTCTTTCTCCCATAAATTTTTTTATGTATGATTATTTATTTCTCCAACTAGTAGTACCAAAGAAATTTTATGGTTATATATTAGTTTGGGAGTTTAGGATAGAAAATAAAAGAAAACTCAAGTTATGAGAGGAAAAAAAAAAAAGGAAGAAGGGAAAGAAGGGAAGATATTTTTATGTTGTTGAAAATTTAAAAAATAAATAGAATAATTTAGGAGTTATTAGTCATTACAAAATTTCTCCTCAACAACTTAAGGGTAAAGGTGGAGCTAAAAAAGACTTCAAGCTCACGATCCTTTCTGAATTCGAGAGAGGGTCTTTTGTACTATAGCACCCCTGAAAACCTCCTCTTTTCCTTTCTTTCCTAGATAGTAACATACTACTAGAGGAGAGAAAAAGTTCATCTTTTTATCCTTTTATTTCTTCCCAAATCACAACTCACAAACACAAATAGCAACAGTTATTAACTTAATATAATAGTCTTAACAATTTCGTAAGTTTTTACATCTATTAATTGTATTTTGGTATTAGTTTTTACGACGTTTAATATAAGTTAGATTCAACTGGTAAAGGTCGAATACCTTATTTATTTAGAGAAGTTCGAATTTGAATCTCACTACTGTCTTTATGAAATATTATAATCTATCGAAAATATACATAGAACCATATTATAATATGCTAAAAATGTGCATGGCAACCTCCTCCAATCTTCCTAACTATTTTCCTGTATACATTAAAAATAGATACACCGCCTCCACACCCACTTTTCGAACTCCATCTTTGTAATAAAAGCGTGTCGTGAAATGAAATAGAGCTGCAGGCTGGGCCTTTAGTTGAAAATGCTTCTCTTTTTTGTATTGGGCTCCTAAAACCCGCCTGACAAAGCTGTGATCTCTCTTTAGTTTCCCAGGGCCAACTAATAGTGGCCCATGTACGTTGTTGTTGGGCCCATATTTTTGGAGGTGATTCTGCCCGAATGAGCTATCTAATTATTTTTCTCGTTTTTGAGTTTCAAAAAAACAGAAAAAACTTCACGAAGTTTATGTTGGGTTAATTAGGTATTTGCACTTCAACTTGTTTAAAACTTTTATGCCCTATTTAGACAAATTAAATCCTCAATCTCCAATAATGGACTCTTGTGTGAATTTAAAATTGTAATTACCCATATTTTTTAATATTATATTTGTATAAAGTGATAAAATTATCAACATATTACTAGATTCATCAAATAAGAAATAAAATTTAACTAAGTATTTAAATTAGAAGATTGGTGATTTTTTCATGTAGATTGACTTTAACAAAGTAATTTTTGAATTTGTAACTTTATAAATTATTTTCTATTTTTATTAAAGTGGTGTTGCTTAAACAATTGTCATGAAGTCAAGAATTAAGAGCATCACTATAATGTCTTACCAAAAAAAAAAAATCACTATAATGATCAATAGAGGACAACTAAGTGTAACTCACATAGTAAAATATCTTTTTCCTATTATTTAAATCATGAACTTAAGCCATTAAGTGAAAGGTGGAGTTCACGGTGGTACAGCCTCAAGGCCCAAAAAAAAAAAATCCCAAATGAAGACTTAAGCGGCCAGAACGTTCCTTTTACATGAAATGAAATTAACATAGTTATCCTAATATATATACCTAAAACATTAAAGAACATTCATACTTATCTTAATTCTTAACACTACCAATCACCCAGCAAAGATTTTAAAAAATAAAAACAAAAGGTGCTTTTACTTTTTCAAGAGACAGCATCAATCTTTACTGAATTAACAAGAGCTTAAATCCTTTCAATGTTTTAGGTAAATTCTCCTCAACATCAATCTGGAATAATTTAGGAGTTAATTGTCATTACGAAATTTCTCCTCAACAACTTATATATATATATGATATATATATATTGTTATATATATATATATATATATATTGCCCTCAAGTTGAATGTGGAGGTTGTCGCATATATATATATATATATATATATATAGGTAAATCTCCTCAACAACTTAAGGGCAAAGGTGGAGCTAAAATAGATTTTGCAAGCTTACTATCCTTTCTGAATTGGAGAGAGGGTCTTTTTTACTATAGGCTGTAGCACCCCTCAAAATCTCCTCTTTTCCTTTCTTTCCTAACAATCGAATAGATAACAGAAAAAGTTCATCTCTCTCTCCTTTTAATTCTTCCCAAATCACAAGTCAATAACACAAGTAGCAATGGTTATTAACTCATTATAATTGGCTTAATATTTCGTAAGTTATTGTATCTAATGATTGTACTTTGGTATTAATTCTTACAACATTGAATATAGGTTGGTTCAAGAGACAAAAATTGAATATCTTATTTAAGAGAAGTTCGGATTCAAATCTCACTGCTGATTTATATAAACCACTATATAATTCATTATGCTGAAAATGTGCATGAAACCACTATAATCTGCTAAAAATGTGCATGATAACCTAACCTCCTCTAGTCTTCCTAAATTATTTTCTTATATTTATTAAAATACATACACCATGTCTCCATATGTTCATTTTTCATAACTTCAAATGAAATAGAGCGGCAGACTGGGCCTTTAGTTGAAAACGCTTATGTGTTGGAATTGGGCTCCTAAAATTGGGCTGCCAGAATTCTCTTTACCGTTCTAGGGCCTCAACTATAGAACTTTTGTTGGTTTTTGCCATGTGGACTCCCCATTCTTAATCGAAGTCTCCAATGTGTCCAACAGCAAGTGACCCATGTTTTTTCTTGAATGGCCCATATGTTTGGGACAATAGTAATGTGCGAGAGACTAGAGTGGACGAGATTCTGTCCACATGATCTAGGTAATTATTTTGGGTATATTACAATAAATCATTATGGTTTGGCTAATATTCAACTTATATTTTTATATTTTACACATCTATACATTTATCAATATACGACCTTATAGTTGTGCTTTTAAGTGGAATTCTTAAATACTCCATTAAGTGATCGTTATTGTGCTGAAAATTTTTTATTTCAAAAGTTATTTCAATCATTTAAAAACTTTAATTAAGATTAGTTATGTATTTTAATACAAAAATAACTATTCCTTTTAAAAATGGGGTTTCTGGGGCAGTGGAAAGGTACTTAACTTTGGGATGTTTTTGATTTTTTACACAAATTCATTAGATTTTTAACCTTCCATCTTTTTTGCCAAAAAAAAAAAAAAAACAAGAGGGTTAGTTATAAATTTATAAACTATAAGAAAAAAATCTAAGCGCTTAGTGTAGATCTCCTTCGGGTACAATCTACTTGTGTATAAGAGTAGAAGTAGCCGAACAAAAGGAGATCCTACCCCAAAAAATTAATAGAAGTTCTGGATCGGAGAAGCATTTAGAATAAGTGGAGTGCACCGTTGGAACTTCAATAAGGCAAGCTATTTGATAGTTACTTCTTTCAGTTTGGTAGGACGACGAAAGGCTACTTCAATCAAGGCTACTAAAGAAGGAAACTCGAGAAGGTCAACTTTGAAAGTGTTCGCCGAGTAACCAAAGCCTCACTCCTTCCTTTTGAGTATGGTGTGAGGTTGATTGAATCCAATCCATGCAAATTGAAGAGATGTCTCTTAAAAGCTACAATTGAATGAGATAATCTGTAGCAATTGATTCACGAATCCGATGCAGTTAACGAGAGTTGTGGTAGTTCAATTCGAAAGCAACCTGTTGTTAATCCTGTGGCAGATCAACCCATTTTGGCGCAGCAACCCGCTAACGTGCCGGTGCCAGCACCTATTGCGAATCTAATAATTAACATGAGAGAAACATCGTCCTCTGCTTCTGATACACTTGAACGAGCCAAGGGGAAACGCCCATCAGAAACCGCCAACCTTTTTTATGAAAGAATTGTGCTGACTTTGGGACGGCTAACCACTACAAAGATAGCAACCACCGTACAACCTATTACTATTGGGATTGAAGAAAACTATAAATTACCTCCTATTTCAAACCTTTTCACTGATTTTCAATAAAATCAGAGGTCTTCCCATCAACACAGCTGGCATGCCCCTGCTTACTTCCGAACACTTTATCGCATCTCTTCGATATGAATACAGTAATGATCATAGCGATCTTTTCTGGTACCTACTGATACGTCAAGATCCAATAGGTCATGAACATTGTAAGGTGCTGCTTTTCGCAAATCCCAGTATATCCCTAGACTTCTTAATATTACACCACTGAATCCTCAATCTTTTGCTTGTTGTGTAGTGAAATTGAAGAGATTTATCTCCCGTCACCAACATTGGCATAAAAAAAATAGGAATGGATAAATAACACATAAATCGAGAGCTATGTGGACCCTCAGACATATATGAAATAGAATAAAGATGGACAAAGCTACTTATGAATGTAACCATAATTAACATCACTACGGTTGGGCTAGCGAACAGTGGTAAGAAGTGAATTACAAGTCGAACCAATCGGCAAATGATCAAGCGAGCAAAAGATGAGACTGCTTTTTTAGCAAAACTTGCTTGGTTCAACTTAGTCTCTATCTCTAATAGTTAGACCCCTACTTACACTTGTCTAGAATCTTGCTTTTAGGCTGCCCTATACCTCTATAGAAGTAGATGGAAAACCCATCCTCTTTTTTAAGAAGTTGAATTGCTTATACAGTTAGTTTGCTACCTCTCTAATAAATCTTAACAGTTAATATTTTTTATCCCATATTGAGGAAGTGAGCTGAAATAACCCATCATTACAGTAACATTAGTCAAACTACAAGAATTTTCACTTATTTTTATAATATGCAAAGTTTTTTGAGTTAAAAGAAAAAAAAAACTCCACCAAGTTTATGTTGGACTAATTAGATATTTGCTCTCCAACTTGTTTAAAACTTTTATGCTCTATTTAGACAAATAAAATTCTCAATGTCAAAATTCTAGTTCCAAAACTCCAATAATGAATGTCGTATGAATTTAAAAGGGTAATGATAGTGTGTGCGCAACAAAATATTTCGAGTCTGTAAAAATTGAACAAACAAGAAATATAATGATAAAAATATGAATATGTGAAATAAAAGATTACAATCTCTAGGATATTCTCAATATGTGGAGAAAATTCCTTCGATTCTTTGCTTCAGATGCGATCCGAGGGCTTCACAGCTTATTCTCGAATCAAATATTGAATTCTTCAAGTCTTGATATGGGAGACCTGAAGAACGCTTGATGAAGATCTTCAAATCTTGATGTATGGAAGACTTGAAGAGAAAATTTGAAGACTCAGAGCTTCCACAGCTTGCAGACTTCAGAAATATGTGTGTCTGTATATCTGTCTCCGTCCCCTGAATCTTTGAGGGATGACCCTTATTTATACATGTATGGAAGGGAGCAAGTCTTCTTGTAGTACATGTGTAACTTCTTACTTGCATACCAAGATCTAAATTCTTCTCCTTGTATGCACATAAGAGATATTCATATATAAGGATCAGACAGCTGCGCTATTATCTCCTTATTTTAATTTAATAAAGAGATAAATACTAGAGTACATATATCCTTATTGGCCAAGTCTTGCAGACATGTGACATGGCACAATTTAATTGGAAGACCGACACAAATACGTTTAATTGGTCGAACTACCTCATTTTGACATGTGGAGCAATATAATTGGTTTTAAATTAACCAATACTCCAAAATATATATATGATATATGGCATTATTTAATTGGACCATAAATATCCAATTAAATTTATTTATAGACAAATGATAATTTTAATTGAAATAAAATTTTATTGTCTACAAATGCAAATCCTCCATGCTTGACGAAATTCGCCGAACTGAATTGAAACAATTCACATATCAAATTAGGCTTCCCAAGTGGTAAACAAGAACTCCCAAAGAAATTGCATCCTCATGTTGTATGAATTCCGAAGCCCATTTATTACCAATTTCGAGGTAATTTGTTTAACAATCCAGTTTCCAATTAGGATTGAAATTAAACAAATCTTTGAAAGCAATTCCCTTTTGAACTAAACTTGAGACAATTCCTTGTCAAACTAAACTTCCAAAAATTTGTGCACAAAGAATAAAATCCCTATGCCGCATGGATTCCGAAATCGGTCAGATGTGTCGAGCTGACTTCCATATGTAAGGCTTAAGCAAAATCATCAAGATTTTAGCGGGCAGAACCAATTTTATTTATAGATGTCAGAGTTGTCCGTGTATAAGAGACAGCGCCTCAATGGTAGTGAACTAAAAAAGAAAAAGAAAAAGAGAAAAGGAGAAAAAAAAAAAAGGCTCTTTTTTTTTTTTTTTCCTTTTTTTTTTTTTTTTTTGAATTTTTTTTTTGTTTTAGCCCCATTAACCCTTCAAATCAAGGACTATGATACACGTTACCACATATCTCTCTTCGATGAAAGAGAAGGATCTCGGTCCAAGAGGCTTCCAGATATGTAATGACAAACTCCTGTCTCTTATACACATCTAGATGTGTATAAGAGACAGGCTTCATATCAAAAATGGGACAATTTCCTCCATTGCTTCTCTTCTGAAAGGTGCTGCATCGTCATTCTCTCGCAACAGACTGTCTCTTATACACATCTAGATGTGTATAAGAGACAGCTCGGCTCCTTGGGACACTCTTGAGGGCTCATGTCTATGATGTGTTTATGCGTCACGCTACTCGTATGATCGTTGTGATAACATCTTGCGTGCCTTCGCAAATATTGGTGCCCTCAACAAACAGTCTTCATACTTGACAGTACAGACTCGAAATATTTTGTTGCGCACACTTACTTCTGTCTCTTATACACTCGTGGCTCATTCTACGATGAGGTTGTGCCAATGACCAAAGAACTTCTCAACATTAATGGGGATGAAAAAAACTGCACTTCCAATAAGTTGTAGACACTTGTTTGCGGCATACTACAGCTTACCAAAATGGTCGTGAAGAAGTTCATATTAAAGACTGGTGCAGCTTTTGGTTCCGAGGACAATCCAGGATACGATCTAGATGTGTATAAAAGACAAGCACCAACGCAAAGCCCAAGAAGACTTTCAACCCAAATGGAAGTGTGGACAATTCTTATTTACTAAAAATCAATAACGAACACATGCCATTTGATACGTTGAACATGAACATGCCTCTCTAAGGGGTGAAGTGTATGTGGGAGCCTTTCTAGCATGCTGGATTTGCAAATTTCTCTTACCAAGTAGGGAGGTGGATCACATACGCCCAAGTGTCTTCAAGGTGGCAAGCTTAATGGCAACGGGAGTGAAGTTTTCTCTCGCAATCCGGTACTTGCCGGTATCTATGACGGCTTAAGAAAGGTCGTTCAAGCTCCAAACTTACGAGAGTGCCCACTATTTTCCCATTTCACTATGTCTATGCATGGATTGGTCAATATTTTGATACTTATCACACAAATGATCGAACAAGTTTGTGTGCCATCTTCTCCCCACTAAATTTAGCCATTCGGGCAAGACCTGTCTCTTATACACATCTAGAAGTGTATAAGAGACAGTTGTGAAGCATTCAGTTTTCCTAGACTACGCATGACCCAAGAAGAGGAAAAGTCCTCATAGATGATAGAAATTTATCACCGCAATCCATGGAATATTTCATCACCAATAGTTTGACAAGGAATTGTCTCAAGTTTAGTTCAAAAGGGAATTGCTTTCAAATATTTGTTTAATTTCAATCCTAATACTAAAGCTGGATCTGCACCTACACATTACCATGTGTATAAGAGAATAAGAGGGCTTCAGTTGTGGGAATCTTCAATTCGTACATCAACTCATTCTATCTTGACCATACCTCCGCAAAGAAGACATCCATTAGTTACAAAAGAGTATGACACTTGGTGGTCGATGCGATCAAAGAGCATTCCAAGCACAATCATCAAACTTAGCGTCAAGAGAGCAAATGAAGATGAAGCTCAAGATACGGGAGCGAGAACAACCCCATCAAAGAAATCCAAGCACGATGCCTCTCCAAAGTGTTTAAAGCATGGAGAAAATGACTATAATATAATCAAGAGAAAGGAAGCCACGTCGAATCCTAAGAAGACTGCAAAGACAAGGATAGACAAGGCTTCCCAAGAACTCACAGAAGTAGACAGATCGTCTTCAACCTCGTTCAATGAGGCAAAAAGGCCAAAATCTTGCATCAACTGGCTTGAGAGGAAAGCAAGTAACGGAGATAGGGCGATCAACTTCGGTCAAATCCACAAATGTTGAGGCTCCAGAGATTATCGAAACATCCTTATTGAAAGGCATCGAGGATGTGGAGATAAATATCAATATCATATCTCCAAAGAATCATGAGGTCCTCCCAAACTCAATTTCTTGGGAAGCATCAAAAAATAATACGATCAAGATATTGGATGATAGAGAATTTGTTCAAGTAGAGGATGAACATTCTGGAGAAAGCTGTAATAATGATCGTCATTGGAATCGACTGAAGGAGTTTAAAGATTGGCTAAATTCAAGCAACATTCCGCATTCTAAGGATGGGGTACTACTGGTCCTTTTCTCTTTTTCTTTTTCTTTTTTTAGTTCACTACCATTGAGGCGCCCGTAGAAGGAATTGGTGAACATTTATTCCGAGATCCTTCTCTTTCATCGAAGAGAGAGATATGTGGTAACAGCTGTATCATAGTCCTTGACAGCAATCCAAGTATGCGTGAATCCATAACTGACAAACCGGCAGAGGATTATGCTCCATCACAGATGCCATTGAATCACCATGGAAGTCTCTACAAGCAAGTTAGAACACCAATTTCTGAATTTCATGGCCGCAAGGTGATAAAATCATGCCAACGAAAATACATACAAAGCAATGGGAAGAGGCTTGCTCAGGATATCTGTGGTGCTTTCGTAGATCAAATCTCTTCTTTGGAGGAATGTATCAATGAGGTAGTTGAAGAAATATCAAGGATAGATTCATCAATTGCCCTCTCTAATAGACTCTTTAGTTGGCTTACTCACGAAAGCCAAGAAGTATGACTCTTCAAGAGCTTTAGCATCGGAAAAGATTTCAAGAGAAGCATATGCGAAATTCTCTCCAAGGCAAAACACACCTATCAGAAGTCAAAGCAATGGAGGAAAAGGTAACCAACCAATACAAAGTCTTCAAGGAAAGCGGGAATCTATTGAAGATAGAAAAATCATTCTTCAAAAAGATCTTGATGATTTGGAGAATGCAAAATATGAAGATGTTTTCGTGACGATGAAACTATGAATCAATGAACTCAGTCTCAAGCAAGATGTGGTGCTTGAACGATCAAGACGAGTAGATCCGCATAAACCATGATCGAAGTAGTGTCTACAACTGTATAAGAAGTGCAGGAGCTTGAGAAGATGAGCAACATCCTTGAAGCAAGCAAGACAGCTGTAGTGGATCTCAAGTTTGATATTTGAATCATATCAAATCCCTTAATTTCATTTGTTTGGGCACTTTTCTTTCAATAATAAAGACATTAATTACTTTTTTTTTTTTTCTTATCTTGCGTTTTGATCCCGTTGCCATTCAAACTTGCCACCTTTTGAAGACAGTAACTTGGGCTGTATGTTATACACATCTAGATGTGTCTAAGAGAAAGATGCAAATGGTTTTAAAGTGTCGCTTTTGGAGTTACCTCTGGCCCCTAAGTCGCCTACGTATCCCAAAGGAATCAAGTCACACGTAGTTCCTTTATTTGTGGAAAAATATGGGGTTTGCTGCGTTCACGGTTTAACCTCTTGCGGGTCGGAGACCCCTTGGAGGCAGAGTTCGATATCTGGATTGTCCTCGGACAGTTTAACCACATACTACACTATTGGTGGTTGCCGTCCACGCTTTAGCTCATGCGGGCCAGAGCAACATGCGCTTTAGGCTTGCCGCCAAGGAGCATTTTAATCATGCGTAATATCGCTTCAAATATTTGCCATTGATGGGGCCAATCCTTAATCCATCCTCAGCGATCAATTTGTACGAGCCATTTGTATAGACTTCTTGGACAACATAAGGGCCATCCCATTTTGAGACAAACTTCCTTTGATCTACCTCCATGTGCAAGGATGATTGGTCTTCGAACAGCAAGGACGATATCGCCAATTTGAAAATAGCGCAGCCGAACTCGCTTATTGAATGCTTTAGAAAGACGAGCTTGGTAACACTCAAGTCTTCGAAGATGACCAACTCAAGATCAAGTGCTTTCAACTCTTCAAGACGAACCCGGCAAAGTCTTCTTGGGTTTAGTCCTACATAGCAAAAGGAATTGAAATTGATCAATCCAAAATGATGCTATCTCGAGGATGCCCGCTGCCCGACACCGTAGACAAGTGATGTGTATAAGAGTGGCTTGAGTAGGAGTTCGAAAAGTTGTCCTATATGCCCAAAGAGCCTCACCAATCCTTTGATGCCAATCTCTTTTTGACTTGTCAATAACTTTTTAGCAAATTGCATAGAGTTTTGTTAAAAGCCTCGGCAAGTCCATTTGCGAGACATAGTACAACATCTAGTTGTGTATAAGAGACAGGCCTGGTTTAGATCCGAAAATTGCTGTTCATCACTTGGCCATTAAGAGAGGTCCATTATCGGTGATGATATATCGTGGAATCCCGTATCGATAGATAATGTTCACGCGAATAAAATCGACCACATTTTCTTTCTTTACTTCTCTTAGAAGACTTGCTTCACCCACTTTGAAAAATAATCGATTGCAACTAGGATAAAGATATGTCCACCGAAGACTTTGGCGGTGGTCCTACTATGTCTAATCCCCAAAAGACAAGGGATATGTTGTCAACAACATGTCAATGGGACTTGGGTATAGACCACTTTCGGTGAAATCGTACAGGCTTGAATCTTGATCACGGATGCAATCATATACACTATGGTCGGCCAGTAGTACCCCATCCTTTTAATGCGGAAGTGCAGCTTAGGGCCGGATTGATGAGCACCACATATTCCTGAGTGAGCCTCTTCCATTGCTTGCATAGCTTCATCCTCACCGAGACATCGCAGGAAAACTCCATCGAATGATCGCCGGTAAAGAATGTCCTTATAGTATCTCAATTATGAAAACGGATTTACGAATTTGTGTCTTCTTTTGCATCGTCAGGTAACTTTTCATAATTGAGATAATCAATTATTGGTTGTCGCCAATCTTCCTTCTCCACTTCATAAATGGAAACAACGTGAGTATTTTCCTTTTTCACATCGTCTCCTTCTTCAAAATGAGGGGGCACAACCCAACTTTGACATATGGGGACTTGAACTTGTTGATTAGGCAAGATGAGCGTTGAAGCTAATCTTGCTAAAGAGTCAGCTTGTCGATTGTCCCTCCTTGGAACATGTTCTATAATCACATCACCTAGGCACCCCATTAGTTGCCTAGCATAATTATAATATGGCCACAACTCAAGTTTCCTGACTTCATATTTGCCAAGGAGCTGATTGACTACTAACTTGGAATCTCCAAAAACTCTAAGTTGTAGTTGCTTCATATCAACCGCCATTTCGAGACCAAGGATAAGTGCTTGATACTCAGTGACATTATTTGAACATTGATGGCCAACACTTGTCCTTTGACAGCCTTTGCAGGAATGTAAACAATTTCAAATTGTTGAATTTGAAGGTACCACCTTGCAAGACGATCTGACAGCACAGGCTTAGTCATGACATACTTGATCGGATTTGCCTTGGATATCAAACGGATAGTGTGAGCTTGAAAGTAGTGCTTTAACTTTTGAATGGCAAATATGAGAGCCAAACACAACTTCTCAATCGGCGTATAATTTAACTCATTTGGTGTCATCATCCGACTTAAATAATATAGTGCATTTTCTTTACTTGATGTCCTCTCAAGCCTGTTTCTTATAGCTATCTCGAGGATGCCCGAACCACGCAACATTCATGAGTTGAAAAGAGCATCAGGTACATAGCCGATGTTTTGGATTGATCAATTTCAATTCCTCGGCTATGTACGATAAACCCAAGAAACTTCGAATAACTCCAAAAGCGCACTTTAAAGGATTCATCTTGAGTTGGTATCTTCGAAGTCTTTCGAACACCATTTTAAGATCTTGGACATGGTCAACTTGTTTCTTCGACTTGACAACGAGATCGTCAACATAGCACTCTATATTCTTGTGAAGCATGTCATCGAAGATCATGCTTTTGCATGGCCCTTTGATATGTGGCTCCCGCATTCTTTAAGCCAAAAGGCATGACCTTATAGCAATAAATGCCTTTGGGAGTTCGAAAGCGTAAGTTCTTCATCCCTTGGTGCCATTCGGATCTGGTTGTATCCCGAGGATCCATCCATAAAGGATAAGGTTTCATAACCAGTTGTGGCGTCGACCATCAATTCAGTAATAGGGAGAGGAAAGTCATCTTTCGGACAAGCTTCATTGAGATCTCGAAAATCAACGCAAACACGAATCTGTCCATTCTTTTTCTTCACGGGGACTATACTTGAAACTCCACCATCCTTAAATTCGAGCAATAGTTCAACATATGCTTGTTCCTCTTCAGGAGTCAACCAAGTACCTATGTAGATTGGGCGAGGATCATTATTTGTGCCAAGGTTGATTTCCTTCAATTCATCAACGGTTGCCTTCATGCCTTCTTCCAATTCAGGAGGAGCATCTTCGGCATCTTCTTCTTCTAAAGGTTCTTCGTTCGAAACGAAGAAACAAAACTCTATGCAGTGCTTTCATTGTCTTCCTCCTTGGTGTATATATCAATGATGGTTTCCTTTCTTACATTTAACAAATCGCCGTAATGTATGAAAAGGTTAGTAACTTGTCTTCTTAAATTTCTATCATTGCAGGAAGAATTGTTTCCTTTCGTATTAAAAATACACTCTTGTGCCTTTGGGAAACTCAACCTTTGATGAATAGGTTGCTTCATCAAAACTCTTCCTCGTGGGCCAAGCCTATCAAACACCGAAACACGTGGTGTAACTTTTCACATCAGATCTATCAAAGACAGGTCTATTACTATTGATGCAACAGTCCTTTCAATGCGTTTTTCTTTGATAGTAATATGATGCGTATTAGCCCTTTTATTGCTATACGCACAGGAGAAGGTGGTCTATACCCAATACCCATTGACATGTTGTTGACAGCATATCCCTTGTCTTTCAACATCTTTTGGGTACACAAATGATGTGTCTCTTCTCCATTTAATGGCAAGCCTAGAAGTTTGCCCAAAGTGCCTTCTTCCTTAGGATCGTAACCAGCTTTCACGAGCAACTTGTAGGCATTTGGACCAAATCGCTCGTCGGTTCGTGTTTTAGGTAATGAATTGTGCTCTATTTCGACTCCACCTTTCCCTAAGCTGCACTCCGCATTACAAGTGTTGGGTGACTACTTGGCCGATCATCCCATACCAGCTGAGGATGAAGCTGATGCCTTTAGTTCATCGCTTCCAACAAAAGGAGATTGACCTTCTTTTCTCTTCGACTTTGGAACATAGCGTAAGACATGTGTCTTAGATCTGAACACCACGGTCACTTCTTTTGTTAACTCTTTCTTTGTGTTACCTCGCAGTAGAATTTAGCATCAGCAAAGTAACTCTCGGCTTGGTGGACATATCTTTATCCAACTACTTTCTTTATGACAAGTTATGGCAATACTTGAAACATTGATGAAGAGTTGAAGGTATAACATCATTCTCGTGAATCCATGGTCTCCCAAGAAGCATATTATAAGATGTTTTTGCATCGATAACATGAAATAGTGCACTTGAGGATAAATCGCCAATTAATAAATCAAGTGTTATAAGACCAATGGCTCTTTGTCCTCCTTGATTGAATCCTTGGATCATGAGACGGCTTTGTAAGAGTTCATCACTTGTGATTCCAAGCTCCTTTATTGCACGTAAAGGCATTATAAGAGACAGAAACAATCGTTGTGGCACATTGCTCAAGGACTTTATACAATATTGAGAAGTTATGTTCTCAAATATCTTCATCAACTTTATCGATGTTCACAACATGGCAAGATGCAAGGACGTCGTCATCTTTCAAGTATCCTCTTGGCATGAATTCTTTCAAAGTAATAGATCGACGGATATTTTGAAACATCACACCACTTGGAGGGATCTGATCTCGAAACACATCTAGATCTGATACCATTCTTCAACAAATTTTGGGAGTCAGGAATTATAGTGGTATGATTTGCACTTGCTTTATCTTCTTCAAGCAAAATCTTACCTTGGCGGGCTAACTCCATCACCTTATCTTTAAAAATAAAACACCTTGTGATGGGATAACCAACCAGGCGATGGTAGCAACAAGAGTGTGTATCATTAACTCGTATATAAAATTTGCCAAGGCCAATTTCAAGACTATGAGCTTTTGTCGCCAATTTCTCAAATGTCGGAGGTTGGATGCCTTGTAGGATGTAACGAAGTCCCCACTTCATGCCTTGAATGCACATTTCGATGGCGGACGTCTCGGAGAGTCGGTCTCTACAATTAAGGCTTAAAGTCCTCCATCGATCAATATAATCAACAACCGGTTCGTGTATAAAGAGGAAGGATTTGTTTCTTGGCGATTCTTGCGGAATAAGGCTTAGCGTATATAGGGTTTGATTTTGAACCATCTTCATATCTCACCTTGATCATACCTTCAACGAACTCCTTCAATTGATCGGCATGAATCATTCCACCAGAAGTCACATGCACTTCTTTCGCCTTTCCTTTTGTGAAGTTTCACTTCTTGATGTTCGCCAAGTGTCAGTGAAAGAGATTTGTATTCCTTCCGCGGTACTGTCTTTCTTGTTGACAAGTTTAGTGATGACGGCAAGATGATCTTATATACATCTAGAATGTGTTCTATCATGACAGTTAGGTATAAGAGACAGCATCAACTCTAGAGGATCAAAAGGCCTCGATTGAAGCTCCAACATCTTTGAGCCCCAACATAGGAGAAGTGATTTTGGGTGGTGTCGAACCAAACACGGGAGTTGATGCAGATTGCACCTGGATTACTTTGAGAGAGGGCTCTCGTCATGCTTCTTGTGGTTGGACCAACAATTCGTGGATTTGCAGAATCATTTGTAGATCCCATAGTAGTTTTTGAGTCAGCAGCATTAGAACGAGAGACATGGATTTGTAATTCTTTGGATATTGACGTAGATTTGCAATCAGTCAGACGAAGGATGGACACTCGTCACTCGCAAGATGTGTATAAGAGACAGATATTGTCCATTCCATATATTGATAGTTTGATAACACAAAAGTTGATGATACATATTCCACACTTGCGGACTTCAGAAATATGTGTGTCTGTATATCTGTCTCCGTCCCCTGAATCTTTGAGGGATGACCCTTTATTTATACATGTATGGAAGGGAGCAAGGTAGAAGACTTGTAGTACATGTGTAACTTCTTACTTGCATACCAAGAAACAAATTCTTCTCCTTGTACACACATAAGAGATATTCATATATCTTCACTTTGTACTATTTTGATATTATCTCCTTATTTTAATTTAATAAAGAGATAAATACTAGAGTACATATATCCTTATTGGCCAAGTCTTGCAGACATGTGACATGGCACAATTTAATTGGAAGACCGACACAAATACGTTTAATTGGTCGAACTACCTCATTTTGACATGTGGAGCAATATAATTGGTTTTAAATTAACCACAAATTGGGCAATACTCCAAAATATATATATGATATATGGCATTATTTAATTGGACCATAAATATCCAATTAAATTTATTTATAGACAAATGATAATTTTAATTGAAATAAAATTTTATTGTCTACAATATGTATCATCAACTTTTGTGTTATCAAACTATCAATATATCAATGGACAATATCATATCATTTTGTATATATGCTTATTTGAAATTCTCATGTCAGAATGATTTTTCGAAAATTGAATATATATATTTTTTAAAATTTTAGAAGAGTTTTGTAAGGATTCACATTAATTTTGTGTAGGAAGATTCCACCTCCAATTCAAAATCTTTTTAATTCCTTAATTTCCATTCTCATCTTCTTTCCTTTATTACTGACAAAAACTCCATTAACATGTAGTTTAATTCACTTTGTTTTTTCCACCAATAAAATTGACAATGGAAAAAACTAACTCATAATCCATTAAAATGGCGAAAATATTTCTGATGAAGCTAAAACTCCAATGATTGAAGGTAATTTTTTTTTTTTTTTTGCCCGTATTACTTTCTTTCATTTTTCTGCTTACATAATTGCAATTGTTTCGACCCAACACTAAGAATTTGTAAGTTAGTTGCTTCAAGAAGCTTTTAGTACACGTTAGATAAATGTTTGCTAGAGTAGGAGATGAAAACGGAAATTAAGGAATAAAAAGCTAAATGTTGAGTAGGAGTCTTCTTACATAAAACCTTCCAAATGCAAATCTCTTAAAAAACTCTTTTCAAAAATTAAAAAAGAAAAACAATTTCAAAAAATCATGATGTGAGAATTTTCAAATAAACATACACAAAATGATGTGGCATTGTGTACGTGGTGATAGTTTGGTGATACAAAAATTGGTGATACATGTCATTACTCAATTTAAAATTATAATTAATCATTTGAATTGGACAACTCACCTTATTAAAAATAGGGAATCTTTTATTGATTTTTGAACAATTATTAAAATATCTAATAATTCCTTAATGACCAACATAAATTGAGTGTGACTGTATTGCTTAAATAATTGTCATTAAACCAAGAATCAGCATCACTATAAATCTACAATGACCGAAAGAGAAAATATCCAATGAAGACTAAAGCAGTCAGGACATTAATCCACGTAACTAAAACATTAAAAAAACACAAAAACATTCTTATCTTAATTCTTAACAGACCAATCAGTACCCAGCATAGATCATTATTATTATTTTTTTTCATTTTTCAAGAGACAACATCAATCTATACTGAAGTAACAAGATCTTATAAAATCCCTTCAACCAAATAATGAGAAAAACAGATGCAACTGTTGAGAAATTTGATCCCTTTCTTGTGACAGATAAATTAATTCTTCATCACTTTTAGAATCATATTTTCTTGATGTCGATTTGTGACCTTATAATTAGTCATGCAACTGCAACTGCGTACGTACTTGTAGTCCTCTCAGATGCTCCCATTGTAATTAGATGTACAACACACGTACGAGGTGAAAGCAAGGGGTACAAGACAGAGCCAATCACTTTGCTTCTCAGATCTTGCATTGACTGCTGCTGCTGTTGTTTATATTCGTTCCCATCTCTCATGCTAAATAATTCCTGTCCTCAGCACCATTTTACGAATTGCAAACCAAAATTATTAGTGTGATAATCTCCAACTCTTGACTAGTGTATTTTTCACAATTAAACATTTTTTTCCTTCTTTGCATGGAATTAATCTGTAAATTCACAATGCATGATCCGTTTGGATTGAATATGTTATACAGTATTATATAGTTAATATTTTGCAATCATTCATTAATTAAATTGGCTGATAATTGGATGACTCGACATTTTCAGCTAATGTAACGACTGAAATGATCACACATGAGTAACTAACACAGATTTTTCTATATTATATTTTAAAAAAAAATTATAGTACTCATTCAATTAATATTTAAAATAACATTTTAAATGTTGGAGATGAGTTTAGATTTTTTTTTCAATTTTTCTTTGTCTGTACGTACAGCTTGAAACTTGAAATAAAGTCTTAATATGTTGATGATAACCAACACTAGAAGTCGAAGAGACTTACCCCACGAGTTGTTCGACAGGACTTGCTGTTAGATGACTTCAAATATGACATACTCAATGTCTGCAAAGAATAAAGACTAATTTCATGATGATTCCACCAAGAATTTTATGCGTCCGTCCATTAAATACTTGAAAAACGATTTAGAAATTCACATACCACTTGTCAAAAATAAATTTATGTGATAAAATCATATTGTATTATCAACATCTAATTTTAGATAATTAGTCAAATTTCGTTCATTTTTATTTTATTTATGGATTATCAAATGATATATTCATGACTTTGTCACTTTGTATGAATTCACTATATTATTCAAAACAATTTGTTTTTTAAAAAAAAATAATTTACAAAATCACAAATTTAAAATTACTTGTAAAATCAATTCGCCATATAAAATCATATTGAATTACCAACGTCTAATTTTAAATATTTAGTCGAATTTGGTTCTTTCTTCCCAGGTCACTTTGTATAAATGCTATGTGAGCTTTTTCTTCTTTTTTTTCAACACTTCTTAGGAAATCCATTTTTTCGTTTTTCCTAATTTTTGTCGCTCCCATTTATTAACAAAATGCTGAGAACACACCCAAAAAAAAAAAAAAAAAAAAAAAAGTACTACCACTGAGGGTGAGAGCTACCTGGATTTGGTCTTGGAGGAACTGAATATACCCAATGGCTTCTGTCAAAACGGAGGCTGTATCTGTCTGCATGTTCCCCATTACCACAAAAAAATTTATCAGGGCATGGACAAATTAATAAATAATCTAATTAATGACATATATACCACTGGCTCATGTCGATCTCAGCCTTCTTTTTCTATGGTTAATGGGTTCTGACAAAGAAGTTTTCATATATACCACATACTATTACCTTGCCAAAAGGTGAAACCAATCTGTGAAGAGCTGCAATTCTGTCTCCCAAATTTTCCTTTCGGACCTAGATAGAGTGATGGACCATAATGAGAAATATTATACTCACTAATAATGTTCAAAATTAAAGAAGAGTTGGGATTTTAAAGATAGATTAATTACAAGAGGAATTTTTGTTTATTTTTGGCATGCACCTTCAGGGTTGGACATGAAGAATGTGGTGCAACTCGAGGTTTCTTGGCCACTTGTTGAGATGATGTAGGTTTGGGATTTTTTGTTCTTGAAACTTCTTTCCTGAATGCTGATGTCTTTGAAACCAAAGGGTAATTGTTAAAGTTTAGCCTACTATTGGAAAAACATTGATCAGAAAGCTGTTGAATGTAAAGAGTGTAAATTTGTAACTGAGGCCTAACGTTAGTTCATTACACGATGCAACACATTAGTATTTGTTAAAAATGAGAATGCATGCATTGAAACTTCGGTTAGGAAAGATTCACAAGATGCGTTCACATTAATCCCTCAACTGTATCATGAAGTAGCTAGTATGCTGTAACTCCTCTTTAAAAATAAAAAATAAAAATAACTACTATGAGTCAAATATTTTGGTAAAAGAGACACAAGCAATTAGATTCACAAGTTACAAGGCTCATTTTACTTAGATAAATCATATTCTAACTAATAAATCTGTGACTAGTTTTCTATGCCACACAAGTATAAATGTACAATACAATGTTTATATATTTAAATTTACTAGTAACTTTAATTAAGTTATAACTCATGTAAAGCTCTTGGTACTTATTCTTATCAATTCGTGTTTTTGTTTCAGTCTAGGTGCAATGTTTAATTTAACCCGTATATAGTATAATGCACTAGCATAAACCAATACTTTTGGTAAAGATATAAGCACTTAAACTTGACTACTAAGTAGACTAGAAAAAGCTGAAAAATGGAAAATAGAAAACGTAGTAGTGCAATGATACTGCAAAAATTAATGCATCTAAAACAAGCATTTTAATTGAACAAATGATTAACAGTAAATCCACTCTTTCATCGTCTAAACTCAACCTTTATTAAATAATGCATGGCGAGTACAAACTAAATTTATATCTAGTTTCTCAGTTCTCACTAGCTAGGGCGCCTCTTGTGAAATTTATTAGTTACATATAATACTCATCTAAAATAAATTTATTGTTGAAGAAAATTAAATAGAAGCCATATATGCATTATTTCATGGTGATGATTGAGCTTAAAGACTTCTATTTATATATATGCATAATTTTTTTTTTTGAAAGAAAAATAAAGGGAAAATACCCACTTTGTTGGAGCTGTTAGATGGACTATCACTTGATTGTAATTGGACATGACAACCACCCGAAGACATTAATCTTTCTTCATAGGAATATTGAGTACGAGCCTCATCACAATTTCTGGAATTCAGGATCTCTGTGGCTGAAGGTCGAAGGTTTGGTGAAGTTGGAAGAAATGAAGAAGTAGAGGCATAAAGATTAGGCTCATGATCCGGGGCTACACCTACAAACCTATCAAAACATTCTCCATTTGAATAGGAGCCGATCCAAAGATTTTCGTTGAGGTCTATTAATCCATCTTGTTGGCCATTCTTGATATAGGTAATGTTCTTCAATGTGCTTCCATTTATGTCACTCAATTTAAGGAAACAATCTGAAATATTATTTCCCTTATTAGGCAACGGATGATGCGCATAGCTTCTAGTAAAGTCACAAGATTTAGCATCTTCATGTTGATCAACAACTAAGTTGATATCCTTTGGCCAAAAGTAGTCCCTTGAATTTGGAAGGATTTCATTCATATATCTGTTGAACTCATCTCCATCCCTACATATGATCAAATCCAAAAAATTAAAAAGAAAGACTAATTCTTTTCCATTAATCTCTTTTGTTTCTTCAACAACTTTTTTAGCATGATATGATGAGTAAGATAATCTAACAAGTAATTTTTATTTTTTTCCTTTTAAAAGTTCATTTTTTCCTAATGACGAAAGCATCTACTACTTAGATTGCACTTCGTTGTCATCTAAAAAGTAAATTAACACACTGCTTGTCATCTAACAAGTGAATTAACACGCTGGGTTTGGCTTGAAATGTCATCACAACAACAACAACAAAAAATACAACATTTATTTATATGAATTATTCTCAAAATCAAGACTTGAATCATAGCCCTTTTGGAGTTTTTCACAAAATCAACTGGACTATTTGAAAAAGTTGATTATCAAGTAGTACGAATATTCTTCTGCTCATCTGCTGTTCAAGCGGCAGTTAAAACTGAAGATACTTTAAAAAAAAAAAAAACACATAGTAGTAAAAAGGAAAATACTCTTGTATTACTTACAAGGCCATGCTGGGGTTCCACTGATCATTCACGGTTGATACTCTAGCTGAAGAAGAATAAACAAGCTGTTGCTGCTCTTGTTGCACTTGCAGCTGATGATTATGTTGGAAAAAGTTCGCAGACTCCATGATGATTTTGTTCAAGACTCGAGGATCCCTTTAAAAATCTGGATAATAATTATGATAATATGACCAGAGAAATCTTTCACCTGAAAAGTACAACTCGGAAATACAAAACCCTTTTTCCCTTGCAATATAAGGAGTAACCCAACTTGGCAATCAACATTCAATAATAAGAGCAAACAATCAAGTTTCAGTGATATATATACATTTCATTCATTCATTGATTTCATATATATTCTCTAAGTTGAACTTACCTTGACCTATAAAGGTCATACATATAGAGTCTTGTCCTTTCCTTGCTGGACCACCTTTTATTCTTGTTTATAGTAGGCTCATATAATTGATGAAACTATAATTACCCAGTTAAGTGAAAAATAATAAAAAGTGCAATTTTTCCGGCCACATGTCTATACTTTTTATCACTAAGCATATTGTCGGTTTATAATTTAACAGTAAGGAAAATGAGAGATGAACACACAAAAAGGTTAGTACTACTTACTATATAGTATATATTAGAACGAAAATTTTTTATATGAATCTAATTCATAATAAGTGATATGATTATTTAGTTTATATTTATTTACATCAGTCTAATTTATTAAAATAAATTTATTCAGAATAATATAGATGAATATAAAATAAGAGATTGTATCTTATTTATCATAAATTAAATTCATATAAAAATTTTCTAAATAAGACCATATATTATCATGGTGTATTTGCTAATGTGCTATTATGCAATTGTGCTCTGCGCCCTATCCATGTCCCTCTCTTGGAGTCGGGGCCATGTACGTTGTACCTCTAAGCTGGAATGCAATGATGAATAGCTCGACTTTGTATGACTGAGAGCTCTAAATTTTTCATTCTACTTCTTATTTCAATATCTCTCTTATTCTATAATTGTTTATCATATATATTTAAACATAAAATTATTAAATACGACGTAATATATATAATTGAATATTTAAAAGGTGAGATAAAAAAATTGACACAAAATAAAAATAAAAGATCTCATGGCGGAACACGAAAACTATGTGATGGTACATTCTTACCTGATCCTATAGTTGGATGATGTCAAAACGATGTCACTTGTCTAGCAAAATAGTCCGAATTCGAGATACTGAAGTTACTGATTTTGTACATTTGTTTCCCAATTAATTAGTTCTAAGATGGAAGATTTGACGAATTTCGAAAGAATTACATGCGAGAAATGTAAATATATAATGTTCCTGGAAATAACATACATTTTCCGTTCAAATGGTTGCTTGGCATTTGATTGATTTTTAGAGTGCAAGCCTTTGGCTTTTATCAGGGTTGAACTATTTCAAAAAATTAAATATTTAATTTCTAGGAGATTAAGTGGCCAAACTGAAAGCTCAACAGTTTTGTGGAAAAGGCTGATAATTTGAAGGGATTTAATGATTTTACTTTTTTGTCGCGAGCAATAACAATATAAATTGTGACAAAGATAATGATAAACATACTAAACAAAGAGAGATTAATCATGTAAAGCATAATTAAGTCACGGATATATATGTATAAATTAATGAAAGTCACAACAAAGTTCATTTTAGGTAGTAATACATTTTTTCTATTATCTATTGGTTATACTTCGAGTCACTAAAAGATAGTGGAAAAAGTAGTTTAAAAAAAATAAAATAAGAAGCAGCTCCCTTTAATTAATATTGCATGATTTAACAACCCTTACTTCCAAAAGTTCAAATAATTCTTTACTTTGACCTTTTAATCCTTAGGATCCATAAGAATGAATTTCATAAGAAAGGAAAGTTACTAATAACTCTATATTATGCATTCTTTTTCTAAACACAATTTCTAAAAACATCAAGTTTTATGATCGCAATTGGAAAACACAGATGATGGAGAATTAAGTTTTTACTTGGCAGTGAATTACAATTTAGGTGGTAAGACAATTTTTTTATGACCAATTAGTTACGATTTTGAATCATTAAAGAATAGAGAGAGGGATAATTTTTTTAAAAAAAGAAAAAAGAATTAAGTTTTTGCTTATTACATTTGTCATCAGAGTTCAGTTTATATCTAGAGGAAATCCAACTGTTTGATAGTTTTGTGTCAAAAATTCAATAGCAAAAAATAGATTCCTACTATGGATTTTGCAAAATCAAATCTCAATACATGATACAGTTTAAGGTATCCTAAGGTGCACAACAGCACTGGGCTTGACTCAACAGAAAGCTACTTATAGGTTTTTTCAAATTGAAAAATGATTTGTTGAAAAAAATTTAAAACTTGTTTTTGTTTTTCTTGTTTAGATTAGCTAAAATTTGTTATCAAAATTAACTCTGAACTTGTTTTTTCAATTTTAACTTATGACTTTTCATAAGCAATTAAAAACAAGAACTATATATTATACTTGCATTTATTTGCTAGAAATTATTAAATTTATTAGACATTCAGATTAGCCCCCCACAAAAAGGCATAAACATAAGGTGAAAAGTGATCAGGGAATAATGGAGATCCAGGTTATGGGCAAGTTTGTCCTCATTTCTTATCTTTTGGCATTACTGAAACAGCCTTGCCACCCAACACAATCAACAATGTCTAAATCTCCTTCTATAATTCTGTTTCTTTCTCATTATACATCCAAATGGCCTCACACACACAGAGAAGAGAAGTATTAGGCAAGTATGTTAATGTCACATCAAAAATATACTGAAGTGATCAAAACACCCTTCTTCTTATGATGGAAGGTTAGGAGGACAACAATAATTTGATCATTTCAATGTATTTTTGCATGGCATTAACATTTGCTTTAATTTTATCATGGACAATCAATCAGTAAAGTTAACTCAATCATTTGACGAAGCTATGGCAAAATGATACATTTTACGCTTTTAATTTGTGATTGAAGGTAAAAAAAAAAAAAATACCGTTTCATAAAGACTTATACATTATCTTTATGAGAATAATTAATCAGATCCTTAAAATGGTACACAGTGATTTTTGATCGAATTTGATATGAATGTTCTATCTATGACTTTTTGTACTAAAGAATAAGAACTATAAATTTGAAGATAAAAATTATATATAGTAGATTATAGTAAAGAATTCTTAAAGATTTTCATGAATATAATTAATGACAACTTGGTTTCTCCTTGTGATACACATGAACAATTATGCACGGTCAAGCAAAAAGCTATATGACTAGGAGTAATCCAAGTATTGGTACCTGGAATTTGGAAGATGGCTAATTGTGTAATTTTTTTTAATTTGCGTAAATAATTGGCATTTTAGTAAAGATCCACTTGCAGCTATATTTAGAATGGAATCCTAGTTGGATTCACTATACAAAGTACTTCCAACCTACCTTCTTCCCTTTTCTATGCGTTTTGGTTGCACCAATATATATATATATATGTGCTAGATGGAATTGGCGCGGCAGTATTGCAATAATTGCCTACATATACTTGACTTTTTATCTTAAAACCATCCGCGATTATTCGTACTGGATCTTTTGTTATATTTTTTTAATGTTACTATGTAATTGGCAAAGCCAAAACTCAAGGATTGGGAGTGTAGCAGTTTTAGTATGTAAACAATAATGTGAAATTGTCTTCTTATACGTAATTTTAATAAATTTTGAAATCCCTCCATTCCTAAAGTAAATTTTTCAATTTTGTGTTGTAGAATTTAGGTAAAATTTTAATTTCTATATTGATAATAATAAGAATAAAGAGAACTTTTTAAAAATAAAAATAAAAATTAAGAGAACAATGTAGAGAAGAAAAGGAAATTTAAAAAAATTTAAGGAAAGCAAATGTGAGATAAGTTCTAAACGTTAAAAATTTTATTAGACTAATTTGTAATTTTTCAAAATAGAGGGTGGGGAAAGATAACTTATTTCTCATTTAATATTTTCTTATACACATTCTAGAAACAACTTAAACTGTGTTTAACATCATTTGATTAACAAAAATGTGTTAAATCGTTTTTTTGAACAAAAGCTACATATGCTCTAAAAGTAATTTGTTTATAAATTAAATAGATTAATACGAACACTAGTGGCTGTAGTTTAGTGGTAAGAATTCCACGTTGTGGCCGTGGAGACCTGGGCTCGAATCCCAGCAGCCACATATTATTTTTTGTTTTTGTTAAAACTTTCCTAATTAATAAGCCAGCTTCGGAGCTAACTACACAGATTTATGTTCTTGGTAACCTCAAAACTTTTATTAAAAGATAGTAATAATTATACAGATTTTGTTTCTTATTACGTATTTGCTTGGAATGAAGGATACAGAGCCGAAAAGGGATTTATATTTTGGAGAACTTGGTACGGTACAAGACGGATAACCATAAAAATCAAACTCCACGCCCTCTCTTTTCAAAGTGCCACCAACAAAAAACTAAATCGAGAATACCAACAACACGAGCAAACAACTATCGTCCCTTTTCTCTTGTTGAAACATGTGATACTTGCGTATCAAACAATTACAGTATAATGTAGAATTGAAAAAATATTCAATAATCTATTAATTATTGGTTCGAATTATTAGAAAATAGAGTCAAAATTCACTCTTAAATTCTCTTAAAAAAAAGTACTCTAAGGATTAAGAAATTGAATATTAATAAACATATGATTAGATTATGCTAGAAAAATTCTTTATGACAAGTTAGAGATTTGTCTACAACTAAGCATAATGCGTTCGGACTCATAACTCGTAATTGATAAATATTTAAATAGATCTAATATATTTGATTTTATTTGTAAATTTTATAAAATATATGATATCAAGTAATGTAAATAAAATTTTATAAAATTAAATTTTAATTATAAAATCTACAATTACGATCAAAAATTGAGTCCATGTGGTATGCCCAAACAACGTCATGCATACGCGGTAATTCTGCTGCGACGTCGTTTCATGGTTTAATCTCCAATAGCCAGCTTACAGATATGCAATATTTGCTAGCCGGCCAATTCACGGATACTTTCCACGTGGTGGACAGCCGGTCGCCGCTTGCTTAAGGAGCCGTCGACTAAGATGACAGAAGACTTCCAAGTTTCAAACATTCACGTCGTAGATTATTACTATGATTATTATTAGTTAGTTAAACAAACACAAGCAAGCAAACAAACACACCTCATCTCATTCCCACCACTAAGCAATCCTCCACTCCACCCCAATCTATCATTATTATCACCGACTCTCATCAAACGCATATCCCTTAAACAAACCAAAATCCCATATTAACACATCCAACTTCTCACCTAGCCACGGCTCGGCTACGAAGATATTGTATTTTTTAAATTATTAAACCCTCAACAATTCTAATACAGATAATAAAATTTTTGGTTAATTACAGTTTATCCCTAAACTAGTGGGATAATTACATTTTACTTTCTAAATTGCATATATATATATATATATATATATGTATTTTACCCCTATATCAACTAATTAATGGTTAAGTTTTTCAACTCTGTCAAAATAAAGAGTCTGTTATATACTAGTATATAGACTAAGGGAGGACCGACTAAACCAATGGAGATGATATGAAAAATGATTATGATCCAAACTAGACATACTCCATCTCTCTTTCGTTTCGTTTTGTGTTAGTGTATAAGAATTACAAAATTTATTTTATTGCATAAATTTTATAAAAGATAGTGAAAGTGACTACCAGATTGTTCTTATGTATTATTATTTCTCAGCTACATAAGTTTTCATTATTAATATGGACTAGGGGTAAACTTTAAAAATAAAAACTCATTTAATACTCTCTCGAAATGCTAAAACAACAAATAATTTGATACAAAATAAATTATACAAATAAAATAAAATGGATGAACTAAATACTACACGTCTATGACCACCCAATTTTTTTGATCTAAAATTTGTAAAGGAATACCACTTTGCCCCTTATACTCGTTCACACTATTCATCTATTAACAATTTTAAAATCATCAAGATAATCTAATTAAACAATTAAAATACTCTTGGTACTTTATTTTGATTGGTTATGCATTTAAATATTGATAATGATGTGATAATTATTTAAAAATAAGGTAAAATAAAGTATATAATATTTTAATATAATCCATATCAATATATTTCTTGGTCAAATTTTTAAAATTTTTGTACTTCAATTTATATTATTTAGAATTTGAATGTTTAACTATAGTAGTAGTGAACAATTCCCAAATAAACTTATTTTCTATTGAAAATTTTTCTTTTAAAAGTATAGTGATAATATATTTTAGTAAAACAACTATAATAGTCCTTTACATTTCACATTTTTAATTTTTTACTCTCTCATGTTCAAAATGATATATTTTAGTACCTTATAAATTTAAAACATATCATTTTGGTCCTTCAACGTAATTGCGGACATATTTTGTCTTGAAATACTTACATGCGTATCGAATGTTATATTTTTTATGGGCAAAATTGTCAACATACAAATTTTAAATACTAAATAACATTACTTAAAAGCCTCCTCCACCGCCACATCAAAATTCTCACTTACCATCACTATCCCTATTCCCTTCCTGCTAATTTTCTTTCGTCACATCTACTGTAGTAGCCCCAACCTTCTTCTTTTTAGTACAATTTAGTATTTAAAGTTATGTATCATTAGTTTCGCCCTTAAGCATGTTACATGTGATATACAGTACTATTTCAAATAAAAATAACTTATGTCCATAGTTGTTTCAATAGACGAAATGGTACCTTTTCAATTTGTGCGGGACTAAAATGTATCATTTTGAATGTGAGAGACTAAATAAGTACAAATATGAAATGTGAGGGACTATTAATGTCATTTTTCATATATTTTTTGTAAAATTTTGTAAATTATTTTATATTTTTTAGTATTTTACACTTTTAATATTGACTTAACCCGTGCAAATTACAATATCGGATATAATATAATTCAATATTTTCTCACATTTTCACTCCATAAAGTTAAAGATATCAATTTGTTAGTATTATAGTTTATTTTTTCCTAATTCTTTTATAACTATTGAACATCAAAATTAAATACATGAAAAATTAAAATATAAAATTAAGGATATTTAAGTCATTTAACTAAATTTTCTTGATATTTTAAAAATTTTAAAGGATGAATAATGTGAATGGATAGTAAAGTGTATATTTTTTTAGTGAACTTTATCCTTTACCCATCTAGTTCGCGAGCTATTAACCAAAAAAAAAAAAAAACTAATAAAAGGCCACATACAACTCGAAGCTAGCTCAAGGGCTTTGCTAGCTTCTTGAAGCCGAGAAAAGAGAGACCATAATTGAGCGGTAACGGTTAGTCAGCTGTCCCATTTGTTTATTAATTAAATTGATCTTGCATGATTCAGTAAATAAAGTTGAAAAATTCATGCATCCAAACAAAAATACTCGATAAAAATAAAAGAAAAGAAGTCATATCTTGTGGGGATAATCCTAAAACTTTTTACCAATTTTCCATCTGATCTCTCTGACTCTTAAAAATGCCCATTTTTGTCCCTTATTCTCTTTATTTATCCCTCTGTGTCTGTATCCTTTCTCATCAATTTGAAACTGGTAAGTCCCAGAATTTTTACAAGCTGAAATTTAACTGTTTTATTTTATTTTTCTTTTTCATTTTCAGTTTGGAAAGAATTTTGTTTAAAGATCGAAACTTTATCTAACTTGGGCTTTACTTCTTCTCATAACCAGGTGGATTTTGATGGCCAAAGTTGAAAAAGTTGCAGTGAATTTGTGGAAAATTGAAGGGAAAGAAAAGTATTCTCATATTAAAATACTCATTTCTTGAAGATTACCAAGGGCCCAAGAAGATTGAACCGCCGAAATGTGAGTATCAATCTTTACATCTTCAAAGTTCAAATTTTAAAATCCCATTATTTATATGTACCCTTTTAGGAGTAGTATTGAATTGATTTGCTCAATTTTTGTTTGATTTTTAGTTTCAATGATAATTAGTACTGTTATACTCTGCAAATGGAATAGATATTCTTTTGATCAATTTGAGTGATTAAGTATGTAATGAAGATTCTTGGATGAAAAATAACAGTGAAATGGCAAGTGTAGTGGAGCCACGAAATGAGATTAGGCCAAGAGGAAAGCATTACTACACAATGGGGCAAACTTTGTTTGAAATTGACACGAAATACGTTCCGATAAAACCTATTGGAAGAGGGGCTTATGGGGTTGTTTGTATTTCTTCGATTGATATGGAGACTCATGAGAAAGTAGCAATCAAGAAGATACAAAATGTATTTGGGAATCAGATTGATGCATTGAGGACTCTTAGGGAGTTGAAGCTTCTGCGGCATGTTAAGCACGAGAATGTGATTGCTTTGAAGGACGTTATGATGCCTATGCAGAGGAATAGTTTCAAGGATGTGTACTTGGTTTATGAGTTGATGGATACTGATCTTCATCATATTATAAAGTCATCTCAGCCATTGTCAAATGACCATTGCAAGTTTTTCATTTTCCAGGTACTGATTCATTTTCAATTTATAGCTTTTAAGTGCTGTATTATTGCTTTTATATTATATTACCTTTACTATCCTGTTAGTTTAAGGAATTTTGATAGTTATGAATGTTAGAATTTGCTAATATGAGATCAAATAGCTGTTCTCACCCTAATAGGAGGAGCCTCAAGCACAGATTTTGTCTGTTAAAAGGAGAGAATCACATAAGCTGCTGTGGATATCATCCTCAGTGTTGAACAGTTGATTGGTGGTTAATTTTGCTATGAGCTTCAATTTGAAACTTTTCTGTTTTTTTCTTGTTTATCTCTCCTAGGGTTTCTTTCTTTGTTTTCCGAAATTGGGGATCTCTCTGTTTCAAGCTTTGAATAAACTGGCTCCATTTTCTAAATGGTACAATGGAGCCTTAAATGTTTGATATTTTATTCGTGGATATTCATAGAGTTCTTCTATAGCTTGAAAGCTTTTGATGTTGACTGCTGCCAGTTAGAATTGGCATGCCAATTCGAATATGTAATTAATGCATTAGAGTGAATCGTGGTTTTAATGTTTCCCTGATGGTGAACTTAAAAATTATGCCTGGTGTGCCATTTGTGATGCATAAAATTCAATATTGGTTGTGGACAATGAGAATGATTTCAATGCTTATCGGTTTCCTCTTCCAGAGGATTGCGTAATGGTCTTCTGATTTTTCATACGGAACAAAGAACTAGGTAGAGAAGAACAATTTCTAACTTAATAGGATTCCTGGAAATTTATTCAATACAAGCCAAAAAAAAAAAGGGTTGTGGATGTATTGATCCTCTTCTGAGTTGAGAAAATTAAGACAAGGTGCTTAATGAAAAAATGATTCGTTACCGGTGCTGATTTTGGGACTTGTTTCATTCATAGTTGTTCGCACTTGATTAATGCAAGCTCGCATTCAACAATTGTGAACTTGAGCATTTTTTTTTTTTTTTTAGCAAAATTTTCAATTGAGACTTGGCATTTCATTCATTGAAATTAGGCATTCAAGGCATTCGCATTCATTGAAATGAGGCATTCAATTGAATTCCTAGTTTCAATAACCTCGCATTTAGTAATTTTTTTTTAAAAAAAATCTAGATTATTTTGTAGTGTGCTCACCCATGACAGAGCGCAATGGTATAGCTGGATTCATGCAGCCAACCCTACTTAGTGGGAATAAGGCTTGGTTTGTTTGTTTGTTTGTGTGAGCTCGCATTCAATGATGCGAGTAACACCATGGCGGAAACATGACTCAAAAGCACTAATAAAGAATCTTTTCTTTGAGTCAAGGATAATTAATTAGTTCCAGTCATGCCTCAACATAGCATTGTTTTTGTATTTTTTAAATCTTTTTCTTATCAACTTTATATGTTATGCTTGCATTTCCTGTCAAAAAGTGAACGTCAAGTTGCAATCTTTTTCATAATGTTCTCCTCTTGATGATATCTCAAATATCAGTTGTTTGACTGGTGCTTAGAAAAGCTTTATCTGCTGCTTTCCCACATCATACTTGTCAATATGGGATTCAGGTAACACAAGTCTTTCTTTAGTTAACTTATCCACTCTGCTTCATCCATGCTATTAATATACTGCATTGTGAATTTAGTTGTATTGACCTGTGAAATCTTTCAAGTGCAAATGTCAGGCCAACAGAGAATTTTTTTTCCTGTAGAAGGATTTTTCTCAATTATTTTATTGTACATTTTTGTGACCGCAAAATCCCTTTACGACTTAAGGGTACATATTTATAGAATGGCAATTAGGCCAGCGATGCTGTATGGGTCTGAGTGTTGGGTAGTGAATTACATCCATGAGCAAAAGATGAGAGTAGCAGAAATGCGAATGTTGTTAAAATGGATGTGTGGGTACACTAGGATGGACAAGATATACAATGAGCATATTCGTGAGAAGATTGGAGTAGCATCTATTAATGAGAAGATGAGAGAAACACGCTTAAAGTGGTTAGGTCATGTGTTAAGACGACCAATAGAAGCGTTTATCAGGCAAGTAGATTTAAGAGAGAGTAGTCAACATAAGAGGGGTAAGGGAAGACCGAAAAAGACTTAGTGGGTAATTTGTAAGAAAGATATAGCCCATCTAGGAATTAAGGAAGATATGGTTCATGATAGAGCACAATGGCGTAGTAAGATTCATGCAACTGACCCTACTTAGTGGGATTAAGGCTTGGTTTGTTTGTTTGTTTGTTTGTTTTATTGTACCTTTTTTACTTTAAATGCTGATGCATGTAATGTAAGATCACTGTTCTTGTGTTTCTTGACCAGTCCCACAAGTGGCTATTGTCACCCTCTCATATAATTTTTACTTGAAACTTTTAGGTTTAGAAATATAATGGTATAAAAACTGTTTAGTTTATCTCCTCTTAGTTTTCCTCGATTTTTAGGCTGGTCGGATGCTGCTTCCTTTGGCTTTTTGCTCATCATTGAACTGCATTGCATTGTGCAGCTGCTTTGCAGCATTACCGTCTTCACTCGGCAAATGTTCTTCATCGGGACTTGAAACCTGGAAATCTCCTTGTTAATGCTAATTGTGCACTCAAGATTTGTGATTTTGGATTAGCAAGAACTGGCAATGACACTGGACAATTCATGACTGAATATGTAGTGACCAGGTGGTATCGTGCACCAGAGTTGCTTCTTTGCTGCGACAATTATGGGACCTCCATTGACGTCTGGTCTGTAGGTTGCATCTTTGCAGAAATTCTTGGCAGGAAACCGATCTTCCCAGGAAGTCTGAGTGCCTCAATCAGCTCAAACTTATCATCGATGTCCTTGGCAGCCAAACTGAAGCCAATCTTGAATTCATTGACAATGCAAAGGCTAAAAGATTCATAATATCGCTTCCTTACTCGAGAGGAGTTAACTTTGCTTCTCTATACCCCCATGCTGACCCTTTGGCGATAGATTTGTTACAGCGGATGCTAGTGTTTGAAAATTTCAAAGAGGATCACCGTGACAGAAGCTCTTTGCCATCCTTATTTGTCAGGTCTGTATGATCCAAGTCGCAACCCTCCTGCTCAGTTTCCTCTTACTCTTGATGTTGATGAGAACATGAGTGAAACAATGATTCGGGAAATGATGTTGAGAGAGATTCTTCTTTACCATCCTCCAGAAGCTACTTACTCGAACACGATGATAAATTTCATTTGAGAAAGAGCATAAAAGTTATGGCAAGGAAAGAGAACACAATGTAGAAATGTAGTAGTACACAAGTATTTATTTTAGTTTCATACTCGTCTTGTACCAAGCCTTGGATATTTCTTTTTTTAGTACATCAATTTATAGTATTATTTTAGCCAAATGGGGAAAGGGATGCTGCAGTAGTAGCGATAAATGTCAGAATCACTTGATTTTTGAGCCAACTCCTCTAAACTTTGAATATTTGAGCAACAAGGTTGATGGATTTGTTTAGCATCTCTATTTTTAGTTTGAGTTCTCTGCAGCAGACTTGACCTTTTGCAAAACTTGTAAATAGTTCTTCTGTACTTCCAATTCCATCTGGGCCTTCTGGTTCTTGCCTTGGCAGTTGCTAGAGTGCATAAAATTCATGCTGGAGAAACTGCCATTTCAACTATTAGTCTAATGGTAATGGAGAAAATTCTCAATTGTGGGACTTACATGGGGCTTACTAATATAGTAATATAGCGAGACCGTGTTGTATGCATACAAGTATTACTATTTACCTAGTAATAACAGTAAAAATGGTGGCTCTACGTAGAATAGTTATTGGACTTATTTGATATGGATCTCATTAATATTGTGAGATCGTGATGTATTATTTATCTAGTAATAGCATTAAAAATGGTTTACCATATTTCCTCGATTTCCTGGTTTCTCTCTTGAGGATTTTGTGGGCTTGTTATTCGTCAAGAATATTATGATGCACAATAGAATTCTCTGAAAACTATAACGAGTTAAGGTGCGATTAGAATGATGATCCACAATTGAACTTCATTATTTGTAATCCCATAAACTAACTGTGATTAAGCTTGTTTGTGATATGAAAGATACCTGATTTAATTACTCAATCTTTTTTATGGGTATAAACACCACTTTAAAGGGAAAAAAAAGGCTCTTTACTCAAAATCCTATCCATCTTCTTTCTTCGTTAATTAATAATTATATTAGTACCTTTTAAGCTTTAATCATTCTAGGTTTATTGGTTGGTAGACATGTAAATCTTTTAAAATCATCGTAGTTAGTATTTTCTCTGATAGTGAAGAGGCTAATAATCTAGCAAATATTAGTATTTGCTCTGATAGTGAAGAGGCTAATTATCTAGCAAATAAATACATAAAAAAAAACTGTAATTATCTAGTGATGTTCAAAGTTGAAAGTTTTGATCCCCAATAAAGAAAAACGTTCTTTGTCTCTTGAAGTCATGTTGTAGTTGCAATTCGAACACATTTCATACCAGATCATTTAGATTTGATTCAAAATGATAGTATTTTGTTTTAGGTTGATAAATGTGCTAATAATGAAACTATTTCTTTATATTCCCATCATCAGAAATTACCCAAGTAGCAGGGAAATGCAAGAATTATATCTTAAAGGGATAAGATTTAGGGTGAGTTTGATAAAATTGAAATCTGAACATTAAAAATTAATGTGATGAAATCTTGATTTATTAAATTTATAAAGTTGTATATGTTTGATAATCAGTTGAATTTGAGTATTGAATTAAAATATTTTATTCTGTATATATTATACAGTTTGATGATAATATTATATTTTTTATAGTATATTATACATTTTAATTATTATTTTTTAATACAAATAAATAATTGATTAATAAAGACTATGTGCGTGTGAGAGAGGGGTGTGTGTAAAAGAGAGATATTATGTATAAGTATGTGTTTATATTTGAGAGAGAATGAATATAATGTGTGCAAGTATGTGTTTTAGTATGTGAAAAGGAATATAGTGTGTACAAGTGTGTCTTTACGAACTGAAAAAAAATAATATAATATGTGTAAATGTGTAATTTTGTGTGAGGGAGAAGAAATATAGTAATGTGTTATATGTGAGAGAAAAGGTAGTGTGAAGAGTGTGTTTATGTGTGAGAGATAATGAATATACTGTATGTGTTATGTGTGTGAGAGAAGGAATACAATATATTCAAGTATGTGTTTGTTTGTGAGAGAGAAGGAATATTTTTTATGTAAGTGTGTGTCTATGTGTGAGAAAGAATAAATATAATGTATGCAATTCACACATAATATGTGTGAGAGATTCCTTCTCTCTCACACATAGACACAACACTAGGTTTACATACTGTTGATGTATGAGAAAGAAGGAATATAGTATGTTCAATGTGTGTTTATGTATGAGAGAGAAGGAATATAGTGTGTGCAAATTTATATTTGTGTGTGAGAGAGAAAATGAATATAGTGTGGGTAAAAGAGTGTGGGAATGTAAAATGAAGAAAAATTGAGTGAGTTTTGCTAAACTATTAAAGAATTTAGTAAATTACATGATAGATTTTTCATTTAAAATTTTGTATAAAAATTAAGTGGCACTTAATGTATTCAAAGATAAGAAAATTTCGTTATCAAACACACTTAATATGAATAATAAGTAATAAATTAAGTTTAAGCACTTAATGGGTTAATAAATACCCTCTTAATAAGTATATATTTATAGAAATTAATTTATATATTTTTTAAAATTATTAGCAAAGAAAAATGTAATTTTTATAAGAATATAAATTAATTATTTATAATTTTAAAGCGTAAAAAGTATAAATTTTAGAATCTTGTGGCAGCTGTCCCGCACACTTCAAAAGCAGGTTTTATGCCAGAGAAACAAAAAAGTAAAGCCAACAGCAATAGTGATGGCTAAAGAAGAGAGGTCATTACTACGTAGGTAGCTAGAAAGAAAAATTTTATATAAATCGAATTTATAATTTAGTGTTATAAATTTATTATTTTATACTTTTTTACATTATTAAACATTATCTTATAAAATAATGTAAAAATATAAATTAAAAAATTTATAATATTATACTATAAATGTGATTCGTACAAAAATTTTATTACATTTCACAATAAAATTATTAGATGCCTTTTTATAAAACATTCAACGTGCTTGACTGAACTTTACATTACGGAACCAACTTTTCAATCAAAGGAATATTTAATCTTCTACTTAAACCTATCAAAATCTAAGATACTTCACCACATTCTAGTTTAGAAAAAGGAAAGTTGTATCATGAAAAACATCAGCAAATAGCAGTAGTGTTATTTTGTGAAATGCATTCATTGCTATAAGCCGATCGACTCTTTGATTAATACAAAATCAAACTGATTGATACCCAAAGTTGAATGGAAATAGCACATCTTTAATAGAGCGTTTGGCAGTGACGGAATTGGAAAGACAAAAAAAAAAAAAAAAAAAAAGGAAAGAAGGGCAAGCTGGATTTTTATTTAGTTGTGGAGACTTTTTTTGGGAAGGAAGGAAAAAGAAGGATATTGTAGCTATTATAGTTTTTAAAAAAAAAACTTACTTCCAAACTTATTAAAATTTTAAAAAATATCAACTTTGTCTTCAAAAGACAATACAATAAAATTTTATTTATCTTCATATCCCAAATCATTTCATTTCTTTCCTAAACTCCCAAACAATATCAAATTCTACTCTCTCTTCTCTTCTCTTTTCTTCTTTTCTCTTATAACTTAAAATTTTTCCTTCCCTTCCTTTCCATCCGAAACTCCCAAACTCAACCTGAGGGAAGAGATTATAATTATCGAAGCATAAAGCATCTGGAAAGGAGAATATGCCCAACATCTCAACTCATAATAATTAATAATTGTAACAACAAAATAATACGTAGCAGAATTATATACTATACGTCCTTTGTCTCTCCTCCAATAAAATTGGAGTTTGAATTGACAAATAAAAGAGTTGCATTCTTCTGAAGCTGACGAGGAGATCACAAATTTTCAATAGAATTTGGAAGGATGTAAAAATTATGCAAAGCCAGAAATGTATAACAAATGGCTTAATGATTGTGTCATAATCTTTTGGGAAGTGCTATCCTCCCATTGAAAAGATTATCTGTTAATTTTAAAGACTTATATTATATAAAATTTTAAAATACAATAAAATGATTTTAAAAAATAACAGTAAAATTTTTCCATATTATATATCGTAATTAAGATGATTTTTCATCAGCTAATTACAAAAAATGTATTTACAATGAATGAGTAGTAGTACTATTACACAGCTAATGACAATATGTGATTAGATTAATTTATATCAGAACAGTAGAGCTGGGTTCTGCTAGAGGTTGAGAAACTTACCCATGAAGTTTCTATCATCTTTCTTTCGCCTCTAAAAGTTTTCAATGTTGTATAATGCGCACGAGAACAGCGAAACTGATCCAATAGAAGCTTCCGCTAATTGTTTCCACGTTCTGGATTGCTTTTTAGGAAAAAAAATTCTTGGTTGGAGACTTCGCATATTTTTACTACATCAATCTGGTTAATCTACTTATTTCACTATGCAAAGTGAGCAGCACACATAGTATAACTTGAAAGCAATACGTTACACCAGGGGCGGATCATGAGGGTGGGGAGGGGCGGTCCTCCTCTAAGATATTTAAAATTATATTTTTTTCTCCTTAAAATTTTTAAAATTGTTATTATATTATTATAAAAATTAAACTTTGTCCCTCCAAAAATAGTAGAGAATATAAAAAAGTATTCCCTATATATATACACTCTTATTCTCCAAGAGTTTAAAAAATGTGCTATTTTTCTTGATATTTTTTAAAAATTTTAATAACTCCCTTTACTGACAAAATTAAACTTTACCCCGCAAAATTTTACAAAAATTATAAAACTATTTCTTCAATAATATGTATATATAATTTTTGCCCCCCAAAATTTAACTCTTAGATCCGTCCCTGTGTTACACCTAAAATAATTGATAAATATTACACATCTAGTGCAATAACTTTTGTCTTGCATATTAGTGCAAATTATTGTCAACAACATTAATTAAATCCCATTTTACTAATAGCAATTCAGAATGATTTTGATGTTAGTAAATGACTGTTGGAAATATAAATACTTCTTCCTTTTGTGATAGGAGTGAAGATTGTTTATGGTTTCCTAACACGTTTGAAGAAATTAAAAAATTAACATTAAAGTGTCAAATAAATGTTGCTTAGTTTTTTTAACATGACTTTCATTACCTTCATAATTACTTTCTTTTCTTAACTCTATTCTTTAGTCAAAAGATTTACTGAGGAAAGTTCAACTAATAGAGGCCAATTCAAAGCAAGACTTCTCATTTACTAATTTTCTTGATCTGATCTTTCTGTATCATGTTCTTGACTTCTAGTTGCAACTTGCAATAGATAGACTTAGAGCCGCCCCCTATCCAATTAATATTCATTGGATTGAAGCTATAACCTATAACTATCAAGCTCTATATCCACATAGAGTTTTTTTTTTTTTTTTTTTGAGCGGGCTGTGATGAAGTATTCTTTTTGTTTGAACAACGTGCTAAAATACCTGTGATAATAAGTGAAGTTTTCCTTGATCTATTTTCCTTCAAAAAAGGTGTTCCTAATAATTAGGCTCTATTTGGACGTGTGTTTACTAAAAAGATACTTTTAGATAGTAATTTTTTTAAAGTGTTTGATACGTATTTCTTATAAATTTAGGGATTGAGTTTTTTGTCTTAAAACACTTTTAACACAAGTTAAAATTGGTATTTTGTATTAACTTTCTTTTTAAAATCAATAAAGATAAAATTTGAACATTTTACCATAATTTAGAACTGAATAAAGATAGAATACTTTTTTAGAATTCAAAAGGAATAATTTTTTAAACCTTCACTGAGATTTATACTAATTTACTTAGTACCTCTGAACTTTTAAAAATATCATTTACTTTCTTTATCTAGTAAATGGCTCCCATCTTTAGTATCAAATAGTATGAAAATACATAAATACCCTCAATACTCTAGCCATATAGCGAAAAAGATAATTTTAAAAACCTCCCTTGTGGTTTATCAACTATTTCACTTTGTATTCTTTAGGTTTCTAACAAATTTTTTGGTCAATTTTTTATTACAAAAATATATGCGCACTTTGTTTGTGTCTGTCTCATTGAACACAATCTAAACACATAGAAATACATTGTATATTATAATAGAATAAATATAATTTATATTTTTTTTAGGGAATCACAAACTCATGAACTAAAAAAGTTATGTATTTTTGGTTTAAAAAAATATGATTTATATTTTATTAAACAAAAATTAGAACACATAAAAATACATTATATATTATAATGAAAATGTTATTGATTATATATTTTGTTTAGTAAATCACAAACTTATAAACTAGAGATTAAAATAAAATGTACGATATTAATTGGTGAAAAATATGAAAAGTTAGAACCCAATGTTATTTGTTAATAGTTATATATATATACCTCTTCAATTTTCTTTTCCTTTTTCTTTAACCACTTTAATAAATTAAAATTTGTTACTAGGGATAAAATTGGAATGAAAATACTTTATCTCTCCTCAAAATCAAATTTTTAAAGCATTTAGGCTAACAATGTTACAACAAAAGTGTAATTAGAGTAGGTAAGTGATATTTTTTTAAACTTTCAGAGTGCTAAGTGATGTTAACATAAATTTAAGGAAGATCCCAATCCAAAATCTTACATTACCAAATTTGAAAACGTACTTATACAAACTTGCATATAAACAATTCTACTAAATAAAGTGATTTGTGATAAGTCACAAACGTCCCAAATAGGCCTAACCAAAAACCTAAACATTGTATTTAGATGGATGGATTTGATTTCGTTAAAGAAGGATTTGAAATGTATAAATTTGAATTGGATGAATTTGAAATGATATAAAATTTGTGTAAATTTTAAATTTACTTATTTAACTATTAAAATCACACTCTCATTTGTTAGTATATTTCATTTTACAATTAAATCAATTATTTTGTTTGAATAACTTATTATAGATTAGAAATTCAAATCAAATTTATCCAAATTCCTCCATCGAAATACAATGAAAATGACTTCTTGATATAATATAGTTTTAGTGCCATTATAAAATGACTTCTTTTTTCACTTTTTCTTTTTTGGCGTTCTAGAATGTAGATACCATACGATGGGCAAGTTTGTCGAGTTAAGGCAAACCGCGGTATGCGATTTTTCAATTGGGGAACCGTACACACGAAATTACAAGACGGATTTTGATCATATTAGAAATACGATGTCCCTTTTGTAAAATGTTGCCATGAAACATTAAAAAATGGTAGTGAAAGCTATTCAAAAAATCACAAAATAAATAAATATTCTGAGATAGCAAATGAAATCCTCATTTGTAATTTTTCCTTTTATTTTATACCGGATGGATTCAATAACTTTACGTTCAAAGCATATATAGGACTCAACTTTTTGGTATTTTACAAGACCAAACCTAAGTAATTATTGGCTTTCTTTTTTGGTGTTCTTTTGGAATGATGTTCCACATAGATCAATTTAAGTATACCTTCAATTAATTACTCCCAAGTTCCTGGACTTCACTAAATGATATACTTCATCCAAGTAAGAGTTAGCTGAAGAATAAAAATACTTCCATTTAGGCAAGGTTCCAATCCGGATTTGATCTCGCTAGTATTGTTGTATATATTGCCTTCCCCTACAATAATAAATTATGTACTAAAAGAACTCCTATCCGATTGCGTAAATTATCACCACATGTACTGTAGCATACTTAATATTTATAAGATAAAACATATGAGTACATTTATATAAAGTGATACAAAAGTTATTAATATATAATTAAATATGAAAAAATAAGAACCATAATGTCCGATTAAAAATCTAAAATTAAAAAATTAAATATTCAATAAAATTTTAACACATAAATTAATTTTAAAAATAATTTTTAAAATAGACATGACGAATACCTAAAAAAAAATATATTGGAGAATGAGAGATCGAGACAATTGATACAGACTGGGGTTGGCGATCTGGAGTGAAATAATTGCGGTACCTTTAGTTCATGATTAATTATACTTTAATCCCTGAACTTAAATTGTAATTGTAATTTGCCTTATGAATTCAAATAATATATACTTTATCCCCTTCTAAAAGATTTCCTAATATAGGTAATATAAAAGAATGATGTGAAAATTCATTTTTTGACAAAACTACCCTCCAAAATTTGTGAAGAAAATTACTTTCTATTTATTTAATTTTTATAATTTCATATTGCCATTTTTTTCAAGTGTAAAAATAATATGTTTTATTTTTAATACGTTTAGTCGCTGTAAAAATAAATTACTTCACAAGACAATTTAAAAAAAATGATTAATATGGAATTATTATAAATTAAATAAATAGAAAATAACTTTGTCCAAAAATTTTTGGAGGCAATTTTTGTGAAAAACAAATTTCTACATCATTATTTTACATTTAATTATATTACGAAATCTTTCAAAATGAGTAAAATGTAGATTATTTTAATATAAAGGACAAAATACGACTGCAGTTTGAGTTTAAGGGGTAAAATTGTAATTAAACCTTTAATTTATTATGTAGTAATAATTTAGTGAGGCTGGATGTCCTCTCATACAATACTATAATACTTCTCAATGGGCCTCAAATGTCTATAAAATTCCACATTCACCACAACCAAAATTTTAGTAATCCTCCTCCTCCTTTCTTCCTTTGCTTAGCTTTGAGGTTCACTCTACCTCTGTCCTCTTCCTACATAGTTCCTCCAGGCTCTGAAACTCTGCTTCATCCTCCTTAATTTCTAATATTAGTATGAAACCCCTTTATCTTCTTCTACCTAATAATTAAGTCCAACATTGAAACCTTAATTTTGATGCCGCAGAAGGCTTCCATTCTTTAACCTTTGAGATTCATGTCTCCTATACTAAGTGAAGCCCTCCTGTCCGGTTTCAACATAACCTCCACCCTCCGCCGTATCCACTTGATGCAATCTTTCTCCGTCGTTTTCCTCTACTGGTTCTACGTTTTCTCATGAATATTTAACAATCCCATATTTAAATTATTTTCATTAACCCAAGTTTCCTAAGTTTCAACTTAAATTATTGCCTTCAATTGATAAGGTCACCCCATAAGATTATAGTTAATTTGTACCATGTCTTCTTCTACTGGAATTTCATCAGGGATTCAGAACTCGGCCGGGTCCGATGAAGATTTGCAACAAATTACGGACCTAAGAAAACGTAAAAGAATGATATCAAACCGAGAATCCGCCCGGCGATCAAGGATGAAGAAACAGAAGCATTTGGATGATATGAAATCTCAGGCGAACCAACTCAGAAACGAGAACAATCAAATTCTCTCACCAATATAAATATTACCACTCAGCTTTATCTAAATATTGAAGCTGAAAACTCTGTTCTCAGAGCTCAGTTCAATGAACTGAGCCACAGACTACAGTCCCTCAATGATATTATTAACTGCTTGAATGCTTCAACAAATTGTTCACCAGTTCTTGAAATGGATGATGATTATTATGCTTTTGATTATCAGATGATGAGTGGTAATATTGGTGGTGGTGATCCTGATTTCTTGAACCCCTGGAATTTGATTAATTTCAATCAGCCCATCATGGCTTATTCCCCAGCTGATGTTTTCATGTATTAATTAATTAATGATTGGAGAATATCATTGATCAGGGGTGTGGACTGTGGAGTATTGAGTATTGGGATCTTAGTGTAATTGGACTTGAAATTTGTCCTTGATTTGTAATTGAGTCCAACATATTATAGGTAATAGCATGTTTTTTTTCTCTTTTCAAGTTAGGTTATATCATATTTCAACTAGTTACAATGATATTTATACTATCAGTAGATAATTAAGCGATCAAGATTGTTAGAGTCAAATTTTAATCCCTATTGCAAGTAGCTAGCATGTAATGCTAATGCAAGTTGTCTTTTGTCCATGTTTAAAATTTATTGAAGCTTTTAAGTCCTTTATAATTGAGTAATTAGTGCTTTTGTTACTATTAGTATATAGTATTAAAACAAGCAAATATTAGTGTTTTTTTTAATTAAAAAGTTGTTTGTTTCTGCCGTGCTTTTATATGGGATGATGATTGATGACAATCACATTATGCATGGAAAAATAAACTAAAATAAAACTCGCATAATACAAACGCCTGCAGTGATTTTGTAATTTTCAACGGTGATTATGAGTAAAGGCTATTGTTTCTAAAGATTGACGGTGCAAATTTACTAATTAAGCCATGATGTTTCAAGACTAAAAGACAAATGACATAATTCTTTTACTTGTAATCTACTTAATTAATTATTAAGCATATATAATTATATTGAGACTGGATTATCAATAGTATATCTAAATAGTTAGTTTAGTCCATAGAATTGCTTTTTCTATATACACATAGTTCTTCAATGTGCTTGCAATTTATAAGAGTTCCACAGAATTGCTTTCAAAAACTTAGGTAGCACCATATATAGTTGTTAATTTGGCAAAAATCTAGTTATGAAAACTGCTATTTTAATTATTATTATTATTTTTGGTAATAAACTGCTATTTAATTAAGTCATCTTTTTCTTTTAAGTGACATATTGACAATTGAAAAGAATTGGTGGGGTCATTTGCTTTTTTTGGGGTCACCCATTCAGTATTCAAGTTTTATCTGTCAATTAATCAATCAAAGTGCAACAATCATTTTATTTCTACTGAAATAAAAATTTTATATCATTTCTTTTTTTCTAAGAATTTTTATCTCTTCTTTTGAATTATTTTCTTTTTAACCATATATTAAAGAACTTTATACAAATAGTGAATTGATATAAGAGACAGATATAATAATTATCCAAAAAGTTAGACAATTTGAATATTCATTTAATTAATTAATTTTTAATGCATTTCATAGAAAAATATTTCTAATTCTTGAATATAATATGTTTTGATGATCAAAGACTCTTAAATTTAAAAATTCTTTAAATTAAGAAGGGTAATTTTGAAATTGAATTAAATAAATTCTGAAATGATGTAAACAAATATGTGAAAACACTAGTACGGGCATTTATTTAATAAATATAACATGAATTAATGCACGGGTTTAGCACTAGTAGTTTATATGATAATATTTTGTTTGTACCTAATTTCTGAGAAGAAAGTATTAGCTAACATTACATGCCAATCAAGGGAGGAAAAAAAAAAAAACTGTGGTGCAAAATGACAATAAATAAAGTATACAAGTGGCTCTAAGAAATTGAAAATATCACCTTATTTTATATGAAATAAAATATAAAGGGGACATTGATGCATCTCCACTTGATTATTTAGGCGGAAATAAAACAAACCGCCTTGGTCGGATGCTTTTTCATTCTTTGAATCCATTCTAATTAGTTCCACAAAACTCATTCAATCTAAGATTCCTTGTGAAAATTATTGAGCCCTTTGTCCGATTGAGGTCAGAAGTTTCTTGATTAAACAACTTTAAAGTAGAATTATTAATAAAATACAGAGCTAACACATTAATTAAGGTCACCATCTGACGTCTTTTTTCTTTTTATTTTCTTGCAAATTCCATATGTATCGTTTTCACCCGTCTTTAAGAACAAACAACCAGTGGAGTCAGCAAATTTTAATCACTTTCAAGCCCAAAAAGAATCCATTAGACACCCTGTTGCATGCCAGACCGAGCATAGGAATCTATCTATTGAGATCTTCAAGTCATTTTGATGTCACAAAAGTTGATGACGAAAAGAGAATTTTCACTCTTCAAGAACTATAATTACAATTTATAAGAAAGTTCTACAGTTTCATGAGAAATCATCCCATTATGATTTAAAATTTATACAATATAAATTTTTAAGGAAAAGTCATTCTATCACTGTATCTCTCTCACATTATCTATTTGTATTTATTTAATCTCTCACTTTTCAAATGATAATTTTTAGTCCTTTACACTACTCATTTGTATTTATTTAATCCCTCACTCTTAAAATGATGATTTTTAATCCCTCAAAAATGTAAAATATAGCATTTCGATGCCTAAACTAAATCCCAATACTTTTTAGCTTGAAATAGTTGTATTATTCACATAATATATTTTTTTAGTAAAATTTGAGAATTCATTTTTCCTTTCCAACACAAAACTTGAGCATCGGATCAGGTCATAAAATTTGAGGAAAAAATTACCACAAGTTAAGTCATTAAAATGATCTTAAATACAAACAAATTGCTAATAAATCTCTTATTTCATATCCTTTACACTCATAGAGCATTCTACTCAAACTAATTTATGAATTTGCCCTCGAAATGCGAACTAACACATGACAAATTTAAGCAAAAAATGCTCTCAATTTGAGTCGGAGATCGAAATTCAATGTTTCATATATGTGATGGAGACAAAACAGATTTAGGCCAAAAAATGTTCGGGATTTTATTTAGGGACCAAAATTCAACATTTAACATTTGTAAAAGACTAAAATTCATCATTTTAAAAGTGAGGGACTAAATAAATATAAATATGTAATGTGAAGGATTAAAAATTATCATTTTAAAAGTAAATGATTAAATAAATACAAATACATAATATGATAAAATTTTAATAGCGGTTCATTAAGTGATAAGATAAAAAATAAAACATAAACTTGAAATAAAATATATTGTGAGTTAATTTGGCACGGATTTCTGGAAAACTTTTCCAGCAGTATCAGCAATTCAGCATTAGGACTTCCTTTATTTTCTTTCTATTAGTGCATCAGCATTAGGACCCGGGGGAAAGTACATTGGACAAACATGTGATACATTTAATTGCATGTTACTTATTTTACTTTGTCATAGCCAAACGTGCATGCTTTTCTTTATTTTCTTTATTTTTTTTATATTAGGGTCTACGTGCATGTTGTTTAATTTGCATCTGTTACATATAAGTTAGGGAAAAATAATTTTATTAGTCTCTAACATTTTATATTTATATTTTTTTAATTTTTTTATATTTAAAAAGATATATTTTAATTCCTCACAAATTTAAAATATATCATTTTGATCTCTCAATATAATTATTAGCATATTTGGTCTGAAATACTCACACGTGTATCGAATGTTATATTTTTATGGATAAAATTGACAACACAAAAATTTTAAATATTAAACATCACTACTTAAACCTCCATCACTACTATCATAAAATTCTCACCTACCATCACCACCCCTATTCGGCTATTCCCTTCCTCGTGGCTTTTTTCTGCTAACTCTACTCCAACGGCTCCAATCTTTTTCTTGGGATAATTTATTATTTAAGGTTATGCATTATCAATTTTACACTGAAATATGTTATATTTTATACGCATGTGAGTATTTCAATTCAAAATATACCTGTAATTGTGTCGAGAAATTAAAATGATACATTTTTGAATTTGTTAAGAATTAAAATATGTCATTTTAAATGTGAGAAATTAAAAAAAAAATACAATTATAAAATATAAGAAAATATTAAAGTAATTTTCCCAAAAGTTAGGTCGACAAAGTATTGAAACTTCAGACAGGCATTAATACATGTAGCATGTGGCCAACCTTTTTGAGAGGACGTTCACATGATTTGATCAGAAAAAAAAAAGTTGGTTGATTTGGTTTTCTTTAAGTGGGAAGCTTATGGGTTTCTACTAAGTCAATTGATGCCACAAGATAGAACATGGAAGAAGATATTTGATGCTATTGGTGAAGGAAAATACCTTGTTTTGGTCCTACTCCTAATTCTTGTGATTAAAATTAAATTTTATAAAATTTTATTTATATCATCATTTATTATATATATTTTAATTTATATCAAAATCAAGATACAAAAAAAAAAAAAAAAAAAAAATTAGATAGACCGAATTCCTGATAAATATCATGAATTCTTTGGTTTAAATCTACTTACAACACCATGTAAAGTATTTTATTTTATTAGATTTAAAGAATGTGAGTAAATTTGGATCAAATAATTCATTACACATACCATAAATTGAGTGTCCGTAAAAAAAAATTTTTAAAACACAAATAATAGTAAAGAGTGAATCTAGCTAAATATTTTTCATTGGTGAAAAGGTGTACGCTAAAGTTGGATTGGTAATAATGCTTTGTTTTATAAGTCGCATGTTCTCGTTGTCCCAAGGAAAGAAAAGCATGATGCTTTGTAATTGTGGAAAATTGATCAAGGAGTTGCCAGGAGGAGTGGAATTTCAAAATTTCCTTTCCACAACAAAAACCTCTAAAGAGGTTTTCCTGGCTTGTTTACTATTTTTTCAGAGTTAATAATAACACTTTGCTCCTGAATTATGTACGTAATTACATTTTACTCACTTAAATTAAACGAATATATATTTTGCCCCATTTTACACTATTTATTTATTAACAATTTTAACCAATATTGGAATATATTGCTTTGTTTTACCATAATTCAAAATTAGTTTTATTTACGCTGTTGTAATCCTACATTCAAAGTTGTATGCTTTTACTAGTATTTACTTTTCTGAATACGGTTTATATGAATTTTTGCTTTATTGTTTTTCTTTATTGATTTATTAATCTAAATTGTTAGTTTATCTAATTCATAGTAAAAGAAAAAAAAAGTATTATTTATCATTAGATAATACTTGATCAGTAGGTACATGTGTTTGAAATCTATATGTACATGCTTATGTTATACTATCAAATATAGCAAAATCAAACTATTACATATAGAATTTCTAATTGTTTCATTACAATTGAAATATGATTATATTTCTTATCCATGGTAGTCCTATTCAATTCAACATCGGAGGTAGAAAAACTACAAAAAATAGATATATAATATGGAAAAGTACATTACAGGTTCATATAATATATCCTTATGAATAACTTGAAAATCAGTCCTTTAATGCAAATACGTAAGGATGTACACTGTCAATTTTATACCTCTATAAACACCATTCTTGTTTTTTTGAAACATTTTATCCACTCATATAGTAGATGGTTTTAAACATCGTACCACCAGCGAAAATCAATTCAATAATCATAGGCGTTTTTTTTTTTTTTAAATCTTTAAATATTTCAGTACCAGCCCTCAAAGGCGGCATAGGAGGGCATCTTAATGGATCAGCCAACTATTTGATCGTTTATACCATACTCAATTAGGTTGCGATAAAGTCTCACTGCCTGGATTGATCACTACAGAATATGTACCCTACCGTTCCATTACTACAATCCACTAATAAAAGTTATTATTGGATAAAAGTAAAGTAGAACAAAAATTATTTTTCAGACGGGTATAAATGATTGAATTTTTTACCAGACATGTTTTTCTTTTATCTTAAAATTCATCATCAAACTCAAGCCGTTTGTTTTAAATTTTGTCATAAATCGAATAAAAAAGATACTAAATTCATCTCTATGTGTGAATAGATCTTTTTTATAGTTATTGGAGGTCATCAAATCAATTAGTTGTAAAATTTTATAAAATTTTTTAATGAAATAAATATTGATATTTTTATGTAAATAGTAGTAGACCTTGTGACTCTGCCACTGAATGTCTTGTCTTCCACACTTAGCTTGGGATTTAGAATAGAAAAGAAAGGATGAGAGATTTTAAGTGTGGACACTTACCTTAGATTGAGATTTAGAATAGAAAAGAAATGATGAGAAATTTTAAGTTAGATTCCACAGATTGGGAGTTTAGAATAAAAAAAAAGAATGAGAAATTTTAAATTAAAAAAGAAATGAAGATAATAGAGAGGATAATAAGTATTTTTAATGTTCTTTAATAGTAGTCGAAAAGAACAAAATATTTTTCATAAATACATTCTAAACATTCATCCTCAAAATTAATGTGCTGTTTGTTTTGATCGGAAAACATGACATTTTAATGTCTTAGACGATTAATACTCACTTTCCTTCTTCCATTTTAATCTATTAATTTTCTTAAATTTATTTATCCCTCTATCACCCACCCTAAAACTCTAAAACAAAGAAAAAAGTATCTTTTTCCCTTCCTTTATCTTCTCTTCTTTCCCTTTCCTTTCATCCAAACTGTTCAAGTTTAATTTGGGGATGTTTTCAATTGAAAAAATAAAAGTCGTGAGAAAGCCTTTGATAGTCCTAAAAATCTGCAACTCCCTCTGTCTTTCTCTCAGCCCCAGCCATTATATCCGCCTCAAGCCTATACCTCACTCCTATCCTTACCACTTTTCCCCATCCCCAATCCCTAGGCCCGCCATCCTTTGCTCTTTTGCCTGCTGATCCCTAGTTTCGGATCATCAATCGTGCAAATTCAGTCGCTACAAAACCCCACCAATCATAATGAGATTTCACTTATTATACTTTTTTTTTTTTTTTGTTGGTAAAATAGTTCATTTATTACACTGAGTACTTGATAAAATGCTAAATTCTCGAAACACCACATAACTAGTCATGTTCTATTATTCCAACGATCAATTCTTGTTACTCCCAAATGATCTTCACACATTTCTTTTATGCTTTATGCTTTTCTTCTCATGCTTGGTGATTTTGAGCAGTCAACATCAGTTAACGAACGGTAGGGATGTATGAGTGTATTCTAAGGGGTGTTTGTAATTTTACCAAACTACAGTGGTAATTTAGTCAAACTTCGGGGGAAGTAAATGTAATTAATCTAAAAGAATAAATAACCTATACTTGTAAAAACTACTTTGAACTTTCTGGCCGGCTAATCGGTAATGGGCCGAAATTACTACTACCTCAATAGGTCAGTCTCCAGCCAACGGCCCAATAAGGGCTCCTTTAAACTGCCGCCAAGGCCTAAATCTTTGACCCATTTGCAAAATCCCCAAAATGTCCTCAGAGCTTCTTCTCCATCACCCCTCCCAAAACCCTAGCAACTGGCGGTTCACCTGGGAGACCCAATCTCAAATCCCAGCCGTCCGATTATATCTCTTCAACCCCCACACATTCAAGCCGTCAACTCAATGCACCGGCTTAAAAGTCGACTTAGTCATCGACCAGTCGTCGCTCCTAGTCAGCTTCATCGAAGCCGAATCCCAAGCCGAGGCTTCATTTCGGGTCTCACTCCCTAGGGTTTTGATCGACCCGGAGTCACCGGTTCATTTCAGAGCATATGATGATCATATTCAAGTTAAGCTCTCTCTGCTCACCTATTGATCATCCTCTCGTTTCGGAATTTGATTCTGCCTCCGATGAGTTCCGGCCACTTTCCTCCGATTCCGGTGAGCTTCAGACATTGAATTAAATGAAATCTCGTTTTTTATATTTCTATTCTCGCATGAATTGTTTGCTGTTTAGGAGCATTTGTCAATTGGTGTAGAATTTATTATGTTTACGATTTTATTTTTTTGGATAAATATGTACCGATGCTAATTTTTTTTTTTTTAATTGATGAATGATTTGATGCTAATATTTTTTTTTTTAATTGATGAATGATTTGACCTCGACCGCACCTTTGGAAAGCTATGATTTTTATCTTGGTAGAAGTCATTTTGTGATTAATTACGTGAATTAAAAATGTTTTACTGATGTAGACAGTAGAGCTGATATATCATTTCGCCAAGCATTATCCGTAATTGTAATCTCGAAAAATGAGTAAGGAATAGCTCGTGTTTCTGAGAGCATCCGCAAACACAATTAAGAATTAAACTGATCATGAAAAGTCTTAACTTGGCTTTTGCGTTTTAATTACTGAGGGTCTTCAAGAGGGTGGATTGGGTGCAGATTAGGAACCTGTGATTGGACAATTCTGCCTTCCACCAAGTCTTCTCTTTTGGGTTGTTATCTTTTACCATCACTTGTTCATGGTTTTTATAATGCAGTTTTCTGTAAGTAGTAAAAAACATGCACATACTAATATGTGTGAAGTTTATGTGGTGGAACTGCAAACTAGAGATTGTTTATCGAGTGTAGTTCTGGTTTAGGATACAATAGGACTAGCCTGAGGATATTGGACGGACATCTTGCAGTGGGTGCCAAGGACGTTCATTTTTTTTTCTTTCTTGGATTTCAAATTTAGGCATTTGTTTCCTTTATAATAAATGCATTTCATTGAATTCAAATGTTTGTAACATTTGGAAATTTCCTTCCATCATCAAGAATCGTTGTTTTTTTAGTTTAAAGCACCACATCACTTTTTTTCCGTGCATTTGATTTTGGAAAATTTAAGTTATAATGAGCTCACCTGAGTTAACTAAGGAGGAGTCTACAGTACTTATTTCCCTTTCATGACATCTAAGAGCTATCTTTGGAGGCTCTAATATGGTATCCTGTTACTCCATGATGAATCTTTTTGTTTCCCCTTCAATTTCTTTCTTTTTTTGAATTGCTATTCTTCACTATTTTGTAATCCAAGTGTATTCCTAGTGATTATGGTTGTTCGGTTTAGATCTAAAGAAATTATCTGCTTTGGAGGAAGTGTACTTTTACTGCAGAAGTTGCTCGACTAAGTTGACAAGATCTCTCAGGTACACTTGATTCTATTTCGTAAATTATATAGGAAATACAAATTTGCTCGTGGGTTTTGATTCTTTCTTATAGACGTGTAATGTGTTGCATTTTCATGCTTATGAGACCTTTAAGGTTTCTAGAACTTTTTGGTGCCTCCTTCTACTCCTCTGAATCAAAGGCAAAGTCATCTTTGCCAATTGAATGCAGTATTCTTCCCATGGAAGGGTTAACTGGACCTCCTTCTATAGTTCAGCCTGGTAGACAGCCAGAGCCACCACAGGCTTAGAAGAACTAGGAATCTTCATCCAGTGGGTTTTTTTCTCCTTTGTTTTTTATCCCTTTCTGATCAAAATGTTGGAACCCCGGCGTATTTTTTGGGATTTGTGCTACTCTTTCTTGGATTTATCATTTTTTTTTTGGGTGAATAAAATGATGACCTATTTTTTTACTGGACTTCCCTAATCATACAGATGTTTCAAGGAAATTCCTTCGGTCAATTGGCAAGAAACAGCTGATAATTGGTTTGGGGCTTGTCTGTTGCTCATTTGGAGGTATCAGCGAGAAGCTGGTCAGAAGTTATGCAAAGTCTTATACGTGTGCTGCAGGTGTTTGTCTCTTTGATGCAACATCGGTTATTTTGTGCAAGGATGACCTTGTGGGATGTGAATTTTCCATCTGCAACAGGAACAACAGAGACGAGTTCAATCTGAAATTGACAAACAATGATATTCTGGCCCAAGCTTCACTGGATAATGTAAGTAAACAAGGCCAAACCGTCTGCTCCGAGAATGATGATTTTTCAAGGCAGGATATTGATGAGAAACAAGACCAACTTGGTTCCCTGGAAGATAGCCTCAAAGTTAAACTAGGACTTGAAGCTAGTGAGAATGGTGATGATTGTGGTAGCTTATATTGTTTGACTTCAAAATCACAGGGTGAAGAAAACATGGCAACATGTCCCGACTCCCAGACAGATAGGAAACATGATTTTGGGTACTGTGATAATGGATGTTGTAGTGCTGATCATTTAGAAATTTGCGGTTCTTCAGAGAAAAAATCTGGAAGTTATGTTGAACTCCTAGAGCATCAGAAAGTATTACTTAATGGCTTTCTTTGGAGTGGCTTCCTGGCAAGATCCTCTAATCTTTCAAAGGATGTTCGATGGGTTGAATTCTTGTGTCCTCACTGTTCCTCCCTACTTGGAGCGTACCCATGCTTCAATGATTATTTTCCATTGGACAGTGGAGTTCGGCTGTTTAAATGCCACATTTCAACCACTTTGCCTGTTGGCGGCTCAGATGATATATTTAGGTACGGAGCTTTTGTTTACAGCTACTGTCACCGACTCGCTGGAAATCTTTTAAGTTTTGTGCTTGCTACAATTATGATAATTGGTTTGTTGTCAATTATGGACTGACGCACACTTGAGACTCTTATAAGATGTATAAGAGTTGCTGTTTAGAAGGAGAAAGTGATTATATGCGTCTGTGAGTGTGGCTTTGACGATACTTTCTGATATATTTTGGCTTTCACAGCCAGAAACAGGTAAATTTTAATTCCATGAAACAAAATGAAGTGCACTCCTCTCATTTTCTTTTTCTGAAAAGGAAGAAAATCATTCTTGGAAATAAGAAAAGAAAAGGTTTTGCTATGCCTTTAAAACTGGGAATTAGTAATGTTGCTACACCTCTTGGATTTTCCTGCTGTTGGCTAGTTTGCACCGCAGCACCAACAATATTCTCTTATTTCAGTGAGTTGGTGATTGGAAAAGGATTTTACATTACTTTGGGACTTTTTGCCCATAATATTATGTATTGAACATCATTGAGTGACTAAAGTATTAAAGTGATGGTGGTTTATGAACTATCCAATCTTCTTCAGCATGTCGAAATCTTTTCTATTGCACTTATTTTGTGTGAAACCTCTCTTGGTTTGAATGTTGAATAATTAACTTGCGAAGTTAATTAATGATGCAGATATTATAGCTTGGAGAGGATGTTTGCAAGTCAGTTGCTGGAAAGTGCAAAAGATGAATTATCATTTCGTATTACTGTTGTGAGAGATATGCAAACAAACCACCCCATGCTGCAAATTGTTCTGTTGAACCCGGATTCTTGGTGCTGCAGTGGATGTTGTTTGTCCTCCACGGAATCAGCATCGAAGAGAAGCATGTACCCAACCATCAAGGTGCTATTTTCTGCCTGCAGTATTGACAAAGAAAATGAATCTAGGTCAGTTCTTTAAATGCATTTGATCTATTTTTTGCATATTTATCAACTTAAGTCATTGTTTGTCCACGGTTTGACAGCATGTGAATAATGTGGGTTATCTAACTGATCTTCAATGGACAGTAACTAGACCCTTGAATTAATTTTGGCACACTGGAATGTCTTATTAAACCTGCCCTAGAAGCTTTGTATCTTTGAGAGGGAACAGCATCTGATACGGTTTTTAAATTGGCTATGGAAAGATGCTGTTAATGTCTTTGTTTACACAAAGCCCGAGAACAATTTAATTTCCTCTATCGACTTTCAACACAATTTATTTGGCCAAGTCATGGTTGAATGATGTGCAGGAAGCTTGAAGAATGGATTACCAAGAATCAAGCAGATGAAGTGTACATGCTGCCATCTCAAGTAAGAGAGTTGATTGCCTTTTTGGAGTCGGCCAATAGTACATATCCACCTTCACAAGTGCCCGTGCAGAATCTGTCCTTGTCATCCATGAGGAGATAAAATCAGATACGGGAGTAGCATTCTTTAACTGTGGGAGGCAAGAGGAGAGAATGTGTATGAGATTTTAATCTCAAATGGGACAATATTATGATCGGTTTGCATTAGGAGGATCTGAAATATGAAAGAAGCCTCATTTTCTGTACTCTAGCAAGTCCCATTTCTGCGATTTTTGGGAAATGTTAATGACCAGTATGCAATATCTGATTTTTACGAATTTTAATAAGTCAACACTGGAAAAGAGAATATAAAATGTGCAACATACTTTTATTCATGTAATTAACAGTGAAATTTCTTATGTGGTGACTTTTTTATTTTGACTGGACAAAAGAATTCCAATATGGTGCCTGGAGAAGAAACAAAAGAAATTACAGTTTAATCCGATCTCTTGCGAGTCAGGCCTCGTGAATGTAATTTACTGTACATTTTTCGTCAAAAAGCAAGATTCTCAAACATGCATAATGAATTGTCTTAAATTAAGAACTTTTTTCATCATAACATAAGAAATGGCTAATTCTTCGTCAAGTGAATGACAATGATCAATATAACAATGGGGGTATAAAACAGCATGCATGGAGAACAACTTGTGCTAATGGATTCTTTCAACAAAGCTCTAGAATTTGCAGACCTTTAAACAAGTCAACATATATCTGCTATTGGACTTTATGCTCCCTTTTATGAGAGGGCAAAAACCACAAGAATCAAATGTCGAATATAATGACACCAGAATAGGGAAGAGTGCACAATCATAGTAATAAGAAGAATTAAAATTCCAAAAATAGCTTGTAAATGGACTCGTATCAATTATTGAGAGAATCCCGCACGGGTATTGATATGGGAAGTGATTGAAAAAATTGAATTATCTAGAAAACATGAAATTGTCAATGCTTGAGATCGTACATTTGGCCATTGCAGTAGCACAAGTGGATTAGCTAATTCCCATAATTTATTTGGATGCAAAAGGTTTTTTACACATTCGGATGTGAATTTGTATCACATGTGTAATAATATTTAATATTTATATAATGTACTAGTAATATGAACTCACATCTCATGATATTAAAAAAATTTTAACATTGAGGGTATGAAAAATTAATTCTAATTTGTTGTAGTACTAGTTGAATATGTATTGAAATTATCTTCCTTCTTCCTCGAGAACATGTAGCTTATTAGTTGAGGAAAATACTTAGGTAGACCCGATTTTTGACTCTATCTGTAGATTTTGTGGTCAGGATTAAACCTTAAACAATCTTGCTTATATCAACTGATGTCATAGATTTTTTAAAATTTAATCCACACCACAGAGTATACAAGTAGATGTGTAAATTATTGCCATTACCTTAACTAAAGATTCTATTGCCATTAGTTGACCGTGGATTCTTTAAAATGAATGGGAACTTATTCCTTTACGAATTACGACCCGAAAACGGAAATCGAGAGACTAAAAAGGAAGGGCAAGATTACATAACTTTTTCGAAGAGACATATTGACCAAATTAAGGGTCGTATATATGGCAATTGATAGATCAGAATCTCCTCTATATTCGTTGAATGGCTATAAATAGACATTGGAAATGATCATTGTATTTTGCACTTGCATTTGGAATTAGATATTAAGAGGAAGAAGAGAGGCCTTACATGAAGGAAAATGTCTGATTTGGTAGCCAAGGATGACTTGCCCGCTCCATTTCATGGGGTTTACAAGCCCATATTATATACCCTTTGTAATGGTCACCAGGCAGTCTCCTTGGGCTAGCCTGAGAGCCTTTTTTCTCTCATGCTAGGTCTTCTCTTCTCATGCAGCCTTAACCACCCAGTCCTCCTTTATTTTCCTTTTTTCCTTTATTATTGTTTTGTTGATTCGTGAATTTTCTTGGAAATTAGACTCATGGTTTGCATTGCAGAAAGTAGCTGTGGGCACTGTACGTTGGCAGCTGACATCGGCACGTAGTTGTGTGAAAATTTATTTTGATAATTGAACAACTATTATACACTATTTATATGTTAAGAAAGTGAGTGATTTATTTTAAAAGAAGAATTTCTTATCGTTGAACAATTACGCATTCTTAAGTTGTTTATTTTAAACAAAAAATTTTAATTAATCATTGAACAATTACATTCCTTTATCAGGGGCGTTCAAGGAGTAGGATATCTAGTCTATTAGGTCAGAAGTACTTGAGTTGATATGGTAACATTGGGTCATGAAAAATCAATTTGGTACCTGTTTCATTTACATGAACTTGTACCCAATAAAAGCATGTTGGATAACCGGTAGCCGACCCGGTAGAATTTGATATTTTTGAGTTTAAAAAAGTAATAAAATTGATAAATAATTACATAAATGCCCTATAAATGGGAAGTGAGAGAAAATATCAACTAACATTAATTACAAATTAACTCTATATATAAATCAAGTTGGGTACCCGTTGGGTCGTTGGTTCTTGACCTTTTATCTGACCCTATAATCTAAATACCTTACTTGTTGTCCGACCTTCTAATTAATTCTAAATAGTTCATGTACCTTATTTTTACAGGTCAAAATAAATTAATTCATGATATTTTTGAAGTCGGTGGAACGAGACGAACACATCTATTCCCTGTGTTGTAAGAAGAATTTGATATATTTATTTTAAATGTAATTAATAATTTAACAAGATTTTATCAAGTTAATTTAATAAATAATCTTTAATTGTGATATTGGGATCTTGTGAACAATAATATAGCAAAATCCAATTAGGTCAGGAATGAATTGTAGGGTGAGGATGCCACCATTCACAACGTGTCTTACTTATCTAAAACATTAAGCTGGCCTATATAAAAATGCAACTTCAGCAAACAGCAACACAACTTGGATAACTATAGTCAGTCAAGGTACTAGAAGGCAGGATGAATCAAACGTCAATCACACATTCACATTCATGAAATATATCTGCTTCCAATGGGTCACAAAGATTTACGGATATAGGCAAATATGTAAAATATTTATATAGATTTGGTATATAATTTTATTTATAAATTTTATAGTAAGATTAAATGTTATAAAATATACGATATCAGTCGATGTAAATAAAATTTTATAAAATTTAATTTTTATTCCAAGAACTACAAGTAAGGCCCAAAATCGAATTTATGTTAATATTTTGCGACAAATATTTATGTGAACTTAATTTTTAACTTCAATTGTCGATTTTGTTGTAAATTAAATTTTATAGAATATATAAAATCAAATAATGTATGTAAAATTTTTTACGATTAAATATTAATCACAAAATTTATGAATGAGATCAAAAAATAAATTTATTTAAATATTTTTTTATTGATATATGCATTGTTTTACTTATTCCCAAAGATATCCAAGTGATGATCATACATCCATCCACATGCCACGTTTAAGCCATATAAACACCTATACTATACGTGCATCCATTCTTTATTTCTTTGAGCACCAAATCCTGTGAGCAAAAGACCGATCAGTATGAACATTAACCGAATTCATGATTTTTGTATTAGTAATCGGTTTGTCTTCGAGTTCTCGTACGCGGTGAAGTGTCACGACCTATAAGCAGTGAGGTCTTCGAGAGAACTTAAAATCCATCTTTATATTCTCCATTATATTTTTTGTGTTGTGTTTTTGTTACATTATCTAATATTAGTGTGACAGATATATTTTATAAGTGTTTAATTTAAAAAAAAAATTATAAAAATCTCAAAATCAATAGTTTGTAAGAATGTTAACAGAATTATTCAAAAAATTAAAAGATAATATAATTAATGGAGAGTAGAGGAAGTTATGCGAAATTGCTTTATGATTATTGGGTATATATATATTATATATATGATAAAATAAATAATAACATCATATCAAATCTTTATATTCATACTTAATATATACGTATTTATACCTATGCTTTGTATAAAACAAGAATTTAAATTTGGCGTGATGTCATTTTATGTACTTCTTTTTTACTCTTATTATATGTTAGTTACTTAATGTCCTTCCTACTCTTCACAGTCCACTCTTTATATTATTTTTTAAATTTTTTTGTATAATTTTTTGGTTAACATTTTCACTACCTATTATTGTTTTTTGAAATTTTATATAAAAAAATCTTATAAATTGATCGATTAATCATTCATTAAATCCTTCAATCCAAACATATTCCAGATTCTTTAAATGGACTAATCTTATCTAAAACCCAACACAAGAAAACACTTGTCTTTCTCGTTCACATCCACGTTGCTTTTTGTAAACTAACGTGGTGTCGTCTCGTCGGTGCATGATTTCGAGTAACACCTGGATGGCTCTTGCCGGTGCTACTCTTTAGAAACCCTCTTCATTCTTTCTTTCTTTGGTTTGTTACCTATATAAAGACCATCCTTCCTTCCCCGTTTAACCCATTCCTCATCAAATCCATATATAAGCATAGATAGATAATCAAGAAGTTGGATATTTTATAGTAGCACTCTCGAGTCATAATTTTGTTCGTCAAGATGGCACAATTTGGGGATCAGTACGACAAGCAAAGGGGTAAATACGACGAGTATGGCAACCCTATTCGTGAGACTGACGAATATGGTAACCCGGTTCACCATGGGGGCACCACGGGCGACTATGGAAGCACTGGCACAACAGGGGCGTATGGAACCCATGGCGGTGGTGCTACGGGCACCACCGGAGCTTACCCACCTGGGGTGGATGTGCATGGTAAAGGGCACCACGGCCTCGGTGGCATGCTTCATCGCTCTGGTAGCTCCAGCTCTAGCTCGGTATGTCCAAGATCAACAATTTATTATAAATCCAATCCATTGTTATTTATATAATTAAAATGTTAGCAGTAAATTTAAGATTTAGTTTTCAGTACTAATACTATTACTATTAAACTGGATAATTTACTGTGTATTAAAATTCTTGATGATGCAGTCAGAGGAAGATGGGCAAGGTGGGAGGAGGAAGAAGAAGGGGATAAAGGAGAAGATAAAGGAGAAACTGCCAGGGGGTGAGGGTCACAAGGACGATCAACAAGTACAATATTCATCTACTCCTGCAGCCACTACAACTCCCCCTGGTTACGTGGGTGAAGGAGAGTACCATGAGAAGAAAGGAATGATGGAGAAAATCAAGGAGAAGCTACCCGGGGGTCACCACCGCTGATTTGATAATACATACAACTGTCATATTAATCTCCTCGGCGGCTTTTGTTTGTTTTCAGATTTTGATAGTGTGTTTTAAGTTTTAGTCTCGTGTTTTGTTTGTAATAAAGATGATGCCAATCAGCCAACCAGCCTCCATGGATTCTCTAGTGCTTTTTTATTGTGTGGTGTGGCATCTCCAGTTATATAGGGAGTCTTGATCATATGTTGTACTACCATGTTTATCGTATAAATAAGAAACGCATTACTACTACTTGTATATATGTTCCCTTGTATTTGACTTTTGATCCATTAAAAGGAAAAACATTCTTTGTTACTTTGAGAAGTAATTACATGATTAAAATGTACTAATAGATTATTTATTTTTTTGCTCATTAAAATGAGTAGTTAAGATTTATTATTTACAAGGGAGGAGGATATCTTTGCTTTTCTGGACGGTAGTTTTGGTATATAGTTGTTACCCCAGATTTTATGTCGGAAATCAAGCGAAAAATTTCATCCAAGACTACATTACAACTTCTAAGTATTCTTACTTCAGATTTATTAGGAGGTGTATGGTTTATGGGTATGAGAGCGGATGGAAATTAAAGTTATTGATATTTATAAATGTTTGATTGAATATTATAGAAATTATTTTATGGGGACGAAAGTGTTAGAAAATGTCTATTTTCATTCTTTATTTGTGATATGAATTTTAAATTGAATAATTCATTAATATATTAATGAAATTTATTCTTATTTTAAACCAAACAAGTAAGTGAAGTAATGATATAAATTCATACCAAATATAAATATAATTCATTCATTCCCACACTTCATTCCCATTTCGCAAGTAAGAAGTAATGATATAAATTCATATCAAATATAAATCAAATACTTCATTTTTAATTTTTGAATGTAAATCGAACACCTCTTTACATTATTTCTACCTGTTTATGACGTATATAAGTTTTTGAATGCCGATCGGAATAAGAGCATTACTTTGACAAATGTGCATTGAGGGTATTTTTTTTAGTATGTTTGTGTTATTCAATTCGTAATATTAAATAGATATTATAACTATTTAATTAAATAGGTGTTATAGTCGTTTAAGTAGGATTTTTAGAAAATGCGAGATGTGTAACAAAAGCTTTTTCTTTTTTATTGTAGATTATAATTTACAATAATTGCAAAGTTAAGGATTATATTTGAAAGAGATTGAGTTTGAACTTTTATCAATCATTTGTTGTAATTAGAATTTGTCCACTGAAGAATAAACAGAGGCAACATTAGTCAAAGAAGTCGTATAGTTCAGGGGCAAAATATAATTACTTACTTAATTTAGGAGACAAAGTGTTATTAATCTTAAAATTTTTAAAGAATAAATCATGTAAATATAGTTTTTTTAATTTAAGAGGAGAAAGTGTAATTACTTCGTAATTTAAGGGGTTAAAGTTTTATTAACCCTTTTGTATAGGTAGCGATTTAAATCGACTTACTTTAGATTTAGTCATTGGGGGAATCTTATATGGTAGAGAAATTAAGAGTCGGTGATGAAAGTAATTAAGAGCGTAGTTAAAAAAAAATAGAGGAGAGAAAGTGGATATGATAATTAGTTAATCAAATGAGTTTGAAAGTTGGAATTTTATTATTTTTATACACATCTAATTTTTGAGCTTTATATATAATTAGAATGATCTGAGTGAAAATGAGACAGATTATTTCACTTCAATTGACAATTATCAATTCTTTCTTCATAAATGCTACTATTAGTACATTTTACTTGTCCATTTTTATTTCCAAATAATAATAATAATAATAAGTAAATCATCGCTCTAAAAACTAAGATCTGGTCAAAGATGTTGGGGGTAATATGGTCATTCTACTCCTCAGGAGGCTTTCTGCGCCTGCACCCAACTTGTATCTGGAAATACGCCCGATTTGTTTGTCTGAGAAGAAGAAGAAGAAGCTGCAGCTGCTGACTAATGACTATGAAAAACCCACCATCTTCTTACAAAACCCTCCACCATTTCTTGATTGCAGTAACCGCAGGTAATTTTTCTTACCCAATTAACAGCACTAATTCACCATTTCTTGATTGCAGTAACCTCAGATAATTTTTTTTTATTATTATTTTTTGGGTTCTTCAGGAGTTGTTCTTCATTCTCAGAGAGCTGTTTCGGTGGTTGTACCGAGCACCAATTGCTATGCCCTGGACAATTCCAGTCACATTTATGACTTTGTATCCAATTTTTTTTAGCTAAAATTTTCAATCTTTAATGTTTTCTACAATTGCAACTTAGAATAAATTTCCTCTAATGACCGGTCCCAATCGAATAGGAGCATAAATGGTATTGAGGTCATGGATACTAATAATTTGGTTTAATAATTTTGAACTTATTGTTTACGCTCAGTAGTTATTAGGCCAGCTCGGTCTAGGGATTTACATTCATGTATCTTTGAACATTGGAGTTTGTATACATGGAGTGTCTGTTTTCTCTTTAAGTGATGCTTAGAGCAGTTGGATTGGATACCCTTTTGAGTATGATGGAAAGGTAGTTACTTTAATATATGAAATTCTGGAAAATTCTACTCATTCCCTTGTGCTTTTGAGACTTGTACAGTATAAAATAATGTGCTTTACAAACTTATATTGTACAAGTCTATAAAGCCAACGGAATGCTTCCCTCAACGGGACCGAAGAATTCCTCTGAAATTCTATCAAAATAAGATGCTCAGAGATTATAATTTGAAGGGCTACATATTTGACAATGGTTGTAAATCTATGCAGGATTATAAGCCGACTTGGTTATACGATTTTGTAAAGATGTTGAGACTAGATCGCAAGCGGTAATATTAGTGTGTTTCTGTTCTTCGAATTTATTTCTACCATTTGAGAGCAATTATATTAGGATATAAATAAACTTTTCAAAATGGCTATTCCATTTATGTCTATTACTGTGTTTCGTGTTAGAAACCACAGAAATAGCTAGAACTGAATGTTCTTATTATGCATTTTTGTATAACCTTGCAGGGGTATGTGGATTTTGGCAGATTTGATAAATTAAACCATTTTGTTGCTGGTTCTGGAAATTTTGAATTTGTTCAAGTAAGCTGTGATTGCCAGCCCTGGTTCTTTGTGATTCATGTATTTAAGTTGGAATAGCTGTCTGTTCATATTTGATGTTTATGAGGTCATAAAATGCTTGTTCTTGCATGAGTAAATACATCTAACGCTTGCTGTCTATGTAAAAACTTCTTCGTTGGCATTGAAAATCTCAAATTTTATTGTGTTGTTTACATTTTTTGAGGACTAGGGGGATGATTTATATGTATAATATAATCATTTGCATTGTATTGCTGCAATTGATCCACCCCAATTAAGTCATTTTGCATGATTAGTGAGATAATTATGTTGTCTCATTCAAATTGCCTTGCTGATGAAATCCTACATATGGAACTGCACTCGAGTAAGCCGATTTAAAGTTTCTTCTGTCAGTATTAAATAAATGTGCATTTGTTATATGGATCGTGAAATATGTTCTGACTTGTTTAGTTCTTCTGCACATCTAGCAATATTACAATGGTGACTTGGCGAGTTGCGAGCTAAGTTTTGATAAAATGGGACGTACAGCACAGGTCAGTTGAATTGTTACAGTTTTCACTTTCTATGCGTTTTTACATTCTTTTAGTTTGAGTTTTCTCTTAAGGGGATGATGTTCTAATGTTCTAGTTTGTTCTTGTAAAATTTTCAGGTCAGTATCATATGTGGAAATTGTCCAAATGGACAATGTAAAGGTACTGAAAGTTTTTGCATGATTAAGAAAGTTGGTGCAGCTTGGCGGCGTTGTTTCATTTGGTTGTACTTTGGCATACAATTAAGGTCTCATTATTGTTTGCTAATATTGACGATCCGAAGACTGTTTTGCCTTAAACGGAAGTTTGAAATGGTTCTATCCTAGCCCTAAAAAGATGTTCTTACATATTAGATGGTAACGTAGTAAAGATTAACATGAAAATGCTAATAAAGCCAATCTTCTGGGAATTATCATAAATTACACTGCATGAATCAGTACTTGATGCACATAATACATACATTGTAGTGAATATCTCTGCCAGGTGAACTTTTAGACTGTCTTGTCATAACTCACGTCTATTATTTTGCAGCTACTGTTTTTGTTCATCCATTTTCTTTTTCTACCTAAGGTTGCTAAAGACTTGTTATGAACCGGTTGATAGCTTATTTTACTGATGATTTTTGTTTTTCTATTAGATGATGAGTATAAATGTATTAAACCCTGTTGTGGTCTAAAAATCTGGCTGAGAGAAAGAAAAAAGGAGAGTTGCAGAGTGTTGGAAGAATTTCTTGATTTCAATCCTTGAATTCATATGAAGAAATTTTACGGAGTATTTATATTTTGTAAAACTTATCTCAGGTGGCCTTGGATGCATATGTGATGTGACATATGAGTCAAATTGCAGGTTTTTTTCTTCAGAATTTCTTGCTCTTTAACTTTCTATTTTTATTCAATTACATGCATTATAAATGGCTATTTCTGTTGGAGCAGAGCTCTTGTTGAACTTGCCATTCCCTGTGAGAAACCAGGGCCGCGAGTATTTGAAGGCTTTACAATTGGTTTTCACCCACGTTCATGGGAGATTGTAAGAATTTCGTCTTAATCTCACTAAAAATTTGAATAGTTTTTCAATTTTTGAGTAATTGATTATGTGATGTAATCCTATAGGCGTACAATGGCTTGACTCAATTAGGATTTGAGAAAGCTTATAGCGAGTTCAGGTATAGATTTATCTTCTTTTGCCATTTTCTATGCTTTCTTCAAGTATCTGCCATCAGAAGTGATTGAAAAGGAAATAAGTTGAGGAAGTTACAATTTTTTACTTTGTCATTGGTTGTTTCTTTGAAAAACTGGATCCATCAGACTTTGAGTTCCTCTTGCTATAATGAGCGTCCTTTTCCATGGAACTAGGTATCAATCATTATCCAAATTCAATTGCTTTCCCAGCAGAAAATATGTGAAAGATAGATGGTTGTATATATTGGCACTACATGTATCTACAAAATTTACTCCCTTGTACTGGTGAACAGTCTGAATCTACTATTTTGTTAGGGTGCTATACCAAGTTGATGGTCATTGGGGTAGAAATCAATAGAAACTTTAACTGAGGTGATTGGTGCGATGTATAGAAATTTTAGGGATGTTTGAGTAACAAAATAGCTTTTGGTCATCTATCTAACTTAGTGCTGCTCTATGGAATTCAATCTCATATGATAGAAAATTCAATGACTGCTATAGTTGAATGATGTGTGAAAGAAGCAAAAGTATTGCAGGCTATATGCTTATCACTATGGATACTTGAGATGTAGAGTGTTTGGCTACCCTTTGGTAGTGTCATTGCGATCGACTTTAGAAAGTTAAAGCATTTGGCTTGACATTGAGTAGTTTCCTACTTAACATCTTTGCCCACTGTGAAGTGCTTCATTTAATGCTCAAATTTCTTTTTCATTCTATGACATGTTCATGGTTCAGGTGCTTACATGTATTATCCTTCATTGTTTTCCTCTTGTTATTGCAGCTTCAACACAGAACAAACTCGTGTAGCCCTTTACATGACAGCAGTTGCATCACGATCCCATCTAGTGCAAAAACCTACAATTAAGGTGGTTAAGTTTGTATTGGTATAAATGGATGGTCAGTAATTCTGTTTCAACTGAATATTTTTGAGTTTCTTATGATTTTCTATCTACTAGGTTTTCCCAGAGCAAGGTTTGGAAATTAAGCTTTCTGGCTCAGGAGCAACTGGCAGTGTATTCACCAACAACATTGTCACCCACCACTTTAACTATAGATTGGACGTGTATGGTAGCTTCTTTCACTCCATAAGTCCAGTAGAAAGTCATGCATGGTATTTGTGTAACAATTTTGCACGGTACTCCTGGTCCTCTAAACTTCTACTATTCATTCTTCAGGTCAGGAGGCTCGTGATTTGCCATATGAAGTTGAAGTCACCATCCCAATAGAGAATTATGATCCTGTTCAGTTTACTCTAGCAAAAACTTGTGGTATATATAATAGGACACTATATATGCATGTTTGTGAACATAACTCATTGACAGTATACACTTACACGTACAGATACATACATGTGCATTCTTCATGAATACGCGATTTATCTTTTAACATATTGGTATTTGGAGGCACCTGTGCTTGTTTTTGTGTGTTCTCTTACTTGTAATTTCATCAAACTGTGCATATTACTACTTAATCCATTTTCTTTCCCTCTTTGGTTATTTAGTTACATTTGCAAATTCTTCCATTGGAACTTATAAAGTTTCATAGTATTTGCATGTCAGTGCTCTTGGGACTTGGGACTTGGATGTTAATGTAGTGATAGTTGCCGCCAAGGAATCATGAAGTTCTTCTTCATTACAGCAAACACAATAAACTTGCTGATATACTTCCTTATAATTTTAGGAAATATTTTGTGATTAAATGATGATGTACCTTAGAGGATTTCTACACGAAATATAGGAACCCTGCCTTTTTCCATGTTCGTCTTTAGGATCCTTTTCAGGGGAGATAATCTTGTCATATGTCTCTAATAACTTTGATTTACCTATGTAATGATCAACCTTTAACAAACTCGTGTGATATCAAAGCAAAAATGATATTGGTGGATAAATATTTTTTTTGCGATGTTATTGTATGCAAAAGCTATATTTACTGGTACAATTCCTGTTCAATTTTACAGAATATGGGCAAAGTGAAGGTGCGGATCCTACCAGAGGATGGGCTATATTTGGGATATTGTCTTGCACGTATTCTGCCTAGCTCCCTTTCAACTTCATATTTGAGTCTAAAATATCTAATTGAAGCAATTCATTTTTCTTTTTCCATTTTGGTGCCTTTCCCACTGAGCCTGCAGAGTTCCTATTCCGTGGTTCAATTTTATATCCAAAAGATGCATTTCTTCAATATATTTCCTAAAGATGCATTACTTCTTGGTTTTTTTCTTGTGAGCAATCTAATCATAGGATTAGTTAAGATCCTTTTCTCATGCCCCTGCTCTTCTATTCCCATTAATATTTTACTATCTTGGGATGATGCAGATTCATTGTTCTCTCAACACTATTCTGTATTGGAGGGTTTGTCTATAAGACACGAGTTGAAAACCAGGTATGTTGTTTGACTTATGCTTACTAGTGGGATAAAATCTTTTTCTTTCAAATCTGAGTCAGTGGATTTGATAATACTAGTTATATTTGATAACTAAATATTCCTCATGTGCAGCATGGGCTTGATGCATTGCCCGGAATGACAATTTAGGTATCTGCATGTTTGGAAACGGTAAGTATTGCTTACTAAACATTTTTCAATAACCATTCTTGGATTGGCTGGTGGGGGCATGAATGAAGAAACTTTGTTTGGTCAAGCTATCCTGGCAAAAATCCAGAATCTTCAAACTTTTGTTCCTGAATATTAAAATTGAAAAAGTCAAACTACCATTACACTGATAAACAGCCTCATTAGATGATATTAAGTATCATGGAAAGCTTTTATGATTACAAAAAACTGTCTTTCAGAGTTTCTTGCATTGGTTATCTTCATGCATGAACAACCAAACATTTCATTACACCTTTGAAGTCTGCATTATGAAAGCAGGAAAAAGTTGCGGCTGAGTGGAGTCATCTCTATTGTTGAATTGAATGCGGACATAGGCCATATTAAATATAGGCCAATTATAATCTCTCATTGTTTCCGTGAGTTTGATGAAATCTAATTTAACTGTGAGTCTGTAAGTGAAGTGCCTGGAAATTTAATAGAGCAGGTTAGAATGACATAAGTTCTTTTGTTGAGGGATGGAGGGAGCACCAGCCAAGTTTATCCCTTCATGATTTGGAAACGTAATTTATTTCCCAGTTAACCCAGTACGCAGTTTTGGTTTTACTCATTCAGCAAATGTTCCTATTTGAAAAATTACAGGTGAGCGGAGGAGGGCAAAACCATAGACGACCAGAAGATGTCAATGATCCTTTCATGAGTCGGGCTTCATGGGAAAATCATCCTGCTTATGGTCAACAAACGACGAGAACTAGTGAAAGTAGATACGGAACGATTTAAACTCAAGTACTCTTCAGCTTGTTGATTCAAGTAGACAATTCAGAGTAATTCACACTGGCATTTTCCACTTTGCATTTTTTCTTTATTTTCCTTGGTACATTATATAGCTTTCTTTAGCCAGGACTTTGTTGTAAATCCAAAGATCCTAGCTAATTCAGGCTTGGTTTCTAATAAAGAACATGGGTTTTCATTTCAAAACCAATTGGAAATGTCCAGTGAAGTAGTCCCGTGAACTTTATTAATTAGTTCTAATTAGTTCAGGATCTTTTGACTAATGACATTTTGTCCATTGACATTTTTCTTGAAATAAAGGTATATATATAAGCCATGCTGTAATGGTGCTGTTAGTCCATGAAACTGTAGTTCACTGTATTTACTTCAAAAGAAATTTCCTTGCCGTCTCGACAACATTTTTTTTTTCTTTACTTTTCTTTGGATTTGGTATTAATGGCACAATTGAGCTGGATCATTGCTTTCCAGCAGGCTGCTTGAACTTTAAACTGTCAAAAAGATCGGCTGTACATCATCCCCTCTTTAACAGTTATAGGCATTAGGACCATTCAATTCGTGTTGTCTGACAAATTATAGGGGCAGTTCTCCTACCCCACCTATATTCATATCGTTTACTGGATCATCAAACACATTAACCTAATATTCTTGCATCCTGTTTAGGTCAGCTTCCTCTGCTCCGTTAATTCAGGAAATTCTAAAACGGAATGGGTCAGGTGATGGGGATGATTGAGGATCAAGGGTTTATGGTATAGTATTTTGGATCTGATTTATTTAAGAATTTTAGATTATATAGAATCTAATGATAAATAAATCTGTCCAATTATAATATTCTCTCTGTACATAAAAAAATCCAAGATAAAGTTGACTTGAAAGATTTCACTGGCTATTGTGTGTTAACTCCTTTTACTCATTCGAATTTGCAAGTACTTAATACTCATCCATCAGGGACATAATGCATGTACAAAATCATGAAAATGTAGAGTGTAGTCAAAGACTGTTTTAGTCAATGTTTTGAAAATTGGATTGGGTATTAAACTGATGGAATGTTTGATTCACGGTTCAATTGATTTGACTGATTGATCTCGTTTGTTCACTAATTTAGTTTTTTTTTTTAGTATGGTATAATTTAAAATAATCTAAAATATATTTTTTAAAATCTAAAATATAAGAAAAACACTATTTTTTGAGAATTCTAGTCCTAATATCTAAAATATACTAATCAAATTTTTAACCAAAAAAAAAAAATCAAACATGTACAAAATAAGTATAAAAAGATCAAAAAATTAATAACTCAATAGTTTAGGTTTCGGTGTGTTCACTGCTTTTTTTGTTTTGGAGTTTATTTTACAATTTTTTTTAATTTTTCTCTTTATTTAAATTATTTTTTACTTTGAAATTTTAATGTGTATTAGATCGATTAAACCTATTTTATTCGGTTCATAACTGTTCTTATATCGGTTCGATTTTTAATACAATATATGTATGAATCGGACTAATGACTCTTCCAGTTCACGTCATTCAACCTATCCGATTCGGTTTTCAAAATACTAGTTATAATATAGACAGAATAATCACATTGGAGCATAAATCTACATGAGTACTACTAGTTTATTATGTTTTGGATCCTAAAACTTGAACTGTTAATAGATCAAACACCTGATTTTGAAATGATAATCATTCATATTTCGTTAAGAAAGGAAGTGCTTTCCAATTACTTCCACCCCATGAATTAATGAAGCATTCCCGCTCCATTTTCTTTAAGAGCTAACCTTTTCTATACCTTATATATAGAAAATCTTAACTATCGAGTGTATATAGATGTTAAAATTCAAAAAATACTTATGTGTCCAACAAAAAAGTTCTTACATCTTGGGTGAAACTAAAAATATTAATACATGTCTGTTTGCCATCATATACTCACGGCCTATACCTTAAAATGAAAGCAAAACATTGTGGTTGACCGAATCCACTCTCTCAAATAGTATTTAACTACTATTGCAATTCTCCTAGACGCTTTCTTGGCAACCAAATTTCAATGATTTTGCACTTAATTTGAGTATTACTTGATGACAAACCAGATAATTATCCTATCACTCGTATTTCTTTTTCTTTTTCTTTTTTTTTGGAGTCCCTTCTAGTCAAGTAAAAAAATCACTTCGCACATGAAAACTATAAATAGTCCATTATTAGCTGTTAATTGCAATTATAGATCTATGGCTTCTAATTAAGAGTCCCATTCTACTCTATATGTAAAAAAAGCCCGAGTAAATCTACACAAACACACATAGTGAAACAGAAATTCTGATACTTTAAAGTCTGACTCCAACACAGTCTACATTAATTAATTTGCATGTGTTTGCTTAAAACTTAATAAGGCAAATTAATCATGCTAATCCCTAAAGCTTGCTTCACTAGTTCCATCACATGAACAAGTACTAGTCCTAACTAAAAACCTACCAACTCCATAATTCTGTCTCCAAATTTTATTCTCTCTCTTTTTTTTTTTTCCCTATTCTTCTGAAGTTTGTTCTATAAATAACCATAATCCTTAACAAACTTAATCATCAAACAAATCTCAATACATGATAGTATCCTTGTAAGAACACAGTTGACTACAATGACTCAGTCTATGAGCTGCGTTCTCATTCTTGCAACTCTGCTTGCTTTTGCACCACTTTGCTTGTGTAGTAAGACCAGTGGAGGTTATCTGTACCCACAGTTGTATCTACTTTCTATGACCGGACTTGTCCAAAAGCTAAAGAAATCGTGTATTCGATCGTTGCTAAAGCTGTTGCAAAAGAAGCCCGTATGGCTGCTTCATTAATCAGGCTCCATTTCCACGACTGTTTTGTCAAGGTTTGTGCATGGAAACTCATCTAAGTTACTTATCTCCTAAACTATAGCTACTTCCTAGGTGTATTCATATGTTGACCAATTTCCAGTACCATGCAAGTGTCAATTTACACCCCATGTATGCAAATCCTCCCGAATTTTGTTATATCTCATGCGAGTCTCTTGACCCTAATCCTCGTTCAATCATATTAGCGTGTTTTAGTTGTCTAATATAGATGTACTCTGTTATACTTATTTGTGAAGAATGGCTGCAGTAACTTAACCAATTTTTCTTGCTATTTTTGTTAATTCCCTCTATGATCATCAGGGGTGTGATGCATCAATACTTCTGGACAGTAGTGGGAGCATAATCAGTGAGAAGAGGTCTAATCCGAACAGGATTATTCCGCTCGTGGATTTGAGGTGATCGATGAAATTAAATCTGCATTGGAAAAGGAATGTCCTCATACTGTCTCTTGTGCTGATGTTCTGGCTCTTGCTGCAAGAGATTCCACTCTCTTGGTAAGTAGCAAAAGTCTTCCTGTCAAATGATGTTATGATCAATGTATAACTTTTCAAGAGATCTGATAATAATAATTGTATTATTTATGCAGTCTGGTGGACCAAGCTGGGAAGTACCGTTGGGAAGAAGAGACTCCAAAGGTGCCAGTCTGAGTGGCTCCAACAACAACATTCCAGCTCCAAACAACACATTTCAAACCATCCTCACTAAGTTTAAGCGTCAAGGCCTCAACATTGTCGATCTTGTAGCATTATCTGGTAACATTAACAAAATGAGTCAGAGTATCAAGTAGTTTGGTTTGCTTTTTAGTCCTAGTTAACGCTCCGATTATTCTGCAGGAAGCCACACAATAGGGAATGCAAGATGCACCAGCTTCAGGCCTAAAGAGGCTTTACAATCAATCAGGAAATGGGCAACCAGACTTCACCTTAGATCAATCATACGCATACCAATTGCGCGGCAGTTGTCCAAGATCCGGTGGTGACCAAAACCTGTTTGTCTTGGACTTTGTCACCCCAACAAAGTTCGACAACAGCTACTTCAAGAACTTGTTGGCTTCAAAGGGCCTATTGAGTTCTGATCAAGTTCTTGTAACAAAGAATGCTGTATCACTGGAGTTGGTGAAACAATATGCCCAGAATAACCAACTATTCTTTGAGCAATTTGCCAAGTCTATGCTTAAGATGGCAAACATTTCGCCTTTGACTGGTTCAAAAGGAGAGATCCGCAAGAACTGCAGAAGGATCAACACTTACTAACAATACTGCAAAGGATGGACTCTGCCCCAATATTTCCGCTGTCTTTCTGCAGACATATTATCCTGTCCTCATTTGTACAAGATTTAATTATTTTAGCTTGTATTCATTTTCGTGGAACTTTGGCTAATTATAGATAATTTATTGTTATGGCTTAATCAATTTCGGTTCTTTTTTCTCTTTCTTATTTGTCACTGGAAGATTTTAATTATTTCAGCTTGCATTTTTATCCACAGTTTCATGGAACTTTTGCCATAAGATAATTACATTGCAATTGGTTAGTTTTGACTCGTAGATTTTGCAAAATTTGGCACCTAGGGTTAGGGTCTACATTAATAGAGAGGAAAGACAATGTTAAGGAATTAGATGTAAAATGATAATTTAGTCAATTTAAACTATCTTTTATAAAATTGATATAATTTAAACGTTTTCTTAATTCTTGATGTAGAAGGGTAATTCTTGTATATTGCTAGATTGTTTCAATCGCGTGTGCTTAATTTAATCTATGAAACAACTAAGTTTGATAATTGGTCGATTAGCGTTATTGAATTTAGAAAAAATAATCAACTAATTGACATAACCGCGTGTGTTTATATTTAATTAGCCAAATTGTTCTTATTGATTTTAATGTTTCTATGATGATTAATCTTTGGCGCGTATTTGGATTAAATTAATGGTTAGGGTTAATTGGATTGCGTGTTGAAATTAGCCAACTTTAGAAAGAAATAAAAATCAACTTTGAATTGGAATTCGGGTTAATTCTTCAATTAGTGCTTGGTATAGAAATTGAATTATCTTTGGTGTTAAGGATCAACTAGTAAAATTGTCATGATGGATATAAGCGGAACCAAGACTCTTATTAAATTGAATTTTTTTCAGTTACCATCTTGTTTTAGTTTTTAGATTAAAAGCATTAAAAAATCTCCTTTTTTCTTTTGAGCACAAGAGTAGACTCCGTTATCTGTGGAACGACTTGGACTCACCACTGTTACATTAATATTGAGAATTGTTTAATTTTGGGTCCAAAATTTTGGCGTTATTGTCGGAGAATAGCGTGAATTATTTGTGCTATTTATTTCAAATTTTCTTTTCTTTCATTTTATTATTATTTCTTCTACTAATCGTGTATACCGGTAATGCGATCATGTTGGACAAGTTTAATTTCAATTTGATCCGAAAATACAAAGAATATATGCAAATTAGGGAAGAAATTAAGAGAAGATAGTTGGGGGAAGATAAATTGTTCAACTTCATCTTTACTGACAATAAAGAATAGATAAAGAGAAAAGCATGAGAACTCTGAGAGAATTAGCAGCGCCTACCTTAAATCAACAACCTTTGTGCATTACATATCCATCTATTACATTCTTTTCATGGATTATCAGGTAAAGATCCAAATAAGCATATGAAGGACGAGGCAAAAGATTGGCTGATTTACCTTCGGGCAACATTACAATCTGGGAGCAGATGAACAACCTATTCTTGGCAAAATATTTTCCAGTCTCTCGGACTGTGAATATCCAGAAAAGAAATCTGTGGCATGAGATAGTTCAATGATGAGTCCTTGTATGAGTATTGGGAACATTTCAAGAAACTATGCAAGCTGTCCACATCACCAGATAAATGACTCTTTATTAATCTAATATTTTTATGAAGCAGGTTTATTGCCAAATGAAAGGAACATGGTCGACACTGCTAGTGGAGTGATGTCAGATAATTTGACTATCAACGCTGCTCGTGAACTCGTATCATACATGGCCGCGCGTTCTAAAAGTTCAAGATATGACGCGAACCTCTCAAAAGTGCTGACGAGGTAATAAATGGCTAATCTGACTTCTTTTGTACGACAATTGGTTTCAAAAACTGCATAGACATTACAATCTTGTGGGATTTGCTCAAACGAGAAACATTTAACAGATATGTGTCCCACATTACAAGAGAAATCTCAAGAGCAAGTAAATGTTGCAGGAGAATTTCTAGGACAACCACAAGTAAATCATGATCCCTATTCTAACACGTATAATCCCGGATGGAGGGATCACCCTAATTTGAGATATAGGAATTCAACACAACCACAGCCTTAACAGAATCGGCAGAATTTTCAACCATATAGGCCCTTATTTGCTTAAAGACAAGAAGCTAATCCTACCAATCAGTTTGAAGAAATAAGTCTTTAGAGGAAATGTTAAATGCTTTAATGGCTAATACTATGCAACTTCAACAGGACACTAGTATTCAGCAATTGCAACACCAAATAGGACAAATGGTGATTGCAATTAGCCGGTTGGAAGCACAGAGTTTTGAAAAGTTTCCCTCTTAAACAATTATCAATCCAAAAGAAAATGTCAGTGCAATTGTGTTGAGGAGTGGTAAAGAGGTTGAGGTGCAGCACAAAATGGTTCATGAACATGTTGAGGTCAAGAAGAAGGAGGCCAAAGCTGAAAAAGAGGTTGTCCCAAGTGAAAAGAAAGGCAGTGACAGTGAAGACGAAGGTGTTCCTGTATGGCCAGAATGTAAACCTGAACCCCTATTACCTGAAGCATTGAAAGAGCATTCGGCCCCAAATCCTGCAGAAAGAAAGAAAAGGTGAAAATGTTAATAGGTCATCTCTCCACTCCATTGCCATCGGGCGAGACTCCATGGTATACTGCTAGGTACACTGGTACTGAATAAACATTCTTAGTCGAAACAGTGGCTCATCCGTTGTTGCTCTGTCAGAATTTGTTGTAAAAGCTTTTCTTGAGAATGCTGTGGCACAGATGCAGGTTCATCTTCTGAATCAGCTGCTTCATCTACGTGCGATGTAGAGACATGGGACTAAGTGTGTCTAATTAGGGTTCTCATACCCTCCATGGCAATCAACTTCCCAGACCTAAGTTTTTCCTCTGAAGGATCAATCCCGACACCACTTTCCAAACATAGAGCACAGATCAGATGGGGAAACCATAAGCCAAATTATTTATTGGTGGCTGAGTAGCATATCTGCTGGTGTATAAATTGACCAATATCTTTGAATATCCCGGTAGCAATGCAATACAAGAGCTCTCCATAGTGACATGCGCAAAATGGTTGATCGGGATGAGGCGAGCACAAAGGAATTTAAACTAGACAAACCAAGTTGGGTTAAGCGTATTAGCATTGAAATACTTGTGATTTCGTTTAACTCCATCCATTGTGTAGGTTCATTCAGCAACGTCCCCACTACAAAGAACACTTCGTTTAACTCCATGTTGGTGTTTCGGGTGTTTGGCCATTAATTATTGCATACCTAATTGACTTTCAAAATTCTATTGATTTCATTGATAGAGACATCGACTTCCTTGCCTCAAACATAGATCCTGGTGTTGCTATAATGATCGAAATTTGCATAAAATTCACGCACTAACAGTATGACTGCATCTATAGAAGTTGAGGTGAAGTGATCCCATCCACGATTGTGAATGGTTAACTTGATCTCAGGCACTAATACCAACGGAACTGGAATGCCCTTTTCTTTTATTAGAACCCTTTTGAAGATATCATTGTCGTACTTTTGTTGGGTTGTTGCAGTTAAAAATCTCACACCCCCAACTATCCTAGGCTGTTGAGACTCGGATGATGAGGATGCTCCGACACTCTTGCCCATAGCTGCTTTCTTGCCCGTTCTTCCCATTCTTACAAAATATAAATATGAGCATTATGCCCTCCCAACAATTAACTTCTACACCTCGCACTTAAACAAAATTCCACTCCAATTCTTAAGTCTTAGAATATACAAGATATAATTCAAGAAAAATAGTGTCTAAAACTACGGCTTATACACATTTCAAGAATATTCTTATGTGTGAAAATTAACCAAAAAGGAATCACATGGCATAATCAATATTCTAGGAATTGAATTCATGCATCAATGCTTTCTATTTTAATATTTTTATTCATTGAGACAATTTATCATACACATAACATGCATAGATAAAAAGCAAATTTGTGTGTATATAATTAACATGAAATAACTCCTCAATCAACAATCCATGCATGTATCATACCAATTACAGGAATTATTTGTTTTGTTCTATTTTGTTTAGTATTCTCTCCAACTTTCATTCACGACGAATGGATATTTATAATAGATTCTGCTCCAAATACGAATTAAATCTAGAGAAACTTTTCTTTTTCCCATTTTATACTTTTTTCCATTCGCGACAATGTTTATTTTGTGTAAGTGTAGGATGGGGGAGTTATTTGGGATTTTTAAGTTGTTTGGTATATTTTGCTCGATTTTGCTAAAATATTTTGACTTTTCTTTTTGTTTGAGAGTTTGCCAAAATTTTTGAAAATTTTTGTGGATTAATTGACCAATTTTTTTGAAAACATTTTTGAAAATTTTTGCTTGACATTTTTTTTTTCATTTTTCTGTATAATAAATCTTTTATTGAACCATGCATGAATGAGTAATCAGTGTTAATATTTTTCATTCATGATTTTCAAGGCTTTTGAGCACTATGCCATACATTAATTATTGATTTGGGTCATTTAGAAAAATTTATATAGATTCAATTATGTTACATCCCAAAAACTTACTTTATTACCATTTCGAAGCAAATTTTTAGACGACTTGATTTAGTTTAAAAATGATGGTAGTGCCTTCTTTGTTTATTAAGCCTTTTCTAGCCAACCATTTTAACAATTTATTTCTAAGTACTTTTTTGGGCCTTATTCTTGTGAAAAACATGAAACATCATTCGTCTTCTTTCACTTAAACTTAATTTACCTACCCTTATTGAGGTTAATAATTCTTTTAATTGTTTTATCCTAAATTTTTTTAAGAGATTTATGGTGCACATTATATGTTTAGTGCCCATTTCTGGTACCTACGTGTTTGTATATTGCGGGAAGTACCTACCACTGGTACTTGTACTATAAACGGATATAAAAAATAAAAAATAAAATAATAATGTGATGTATATATGTCCGGAGGGAGATTGGCATGTTTGTCTAATTCAAGGAAAAGAAACTTATATGATTATTGGTTGTTTGGAATTTTGTATGGGTTTTCGTAACTCAAGTATGGGGTTGTGGATATATGATATTTTGCAAGTGAATAGAAGTTTTATTTTAATGTGTGTCCACCATTACTATAAAACTCTTGTTATTTTTATTTGTTATATTCTTTCCCTTATTTGGCTAACTAATATCATAACCTATAGTTTGAGCTAAAAGTTCTACCTAATTTAAATAGGAGACAGTAATCGATTGTATAGATTAGTGGAGGAATGTAAGAAAAGTGAGCTATGAGTGTTTAGAAAAATTTTGAGAGTTTTCATGAGTTAATCTAAATATTTTTAAATTTAAATTTTTGAATGACTATATACACATACACATGAACTTCATGTTTTGATTTTTAATAGCATTTAAACTCTTGGGTTCTTAGACTACTCTGATTGGTGGATTGATTGTTGATTATTTATATGGATATTTGAGGGAATATGTTGAGTAGAATTTTGCTATACTTAAATATTTTAATTTTATGTTTGCTCGAGAACGATCAAAAGTTAAATGTGGGGTAATTTGATGACTTCATAATGATGCTATTTTTTTGTGTTATTTACCACGTTTCTATGTGTTGTAAGTAAGATTTGAGTTATATTGAGCTTAATTTGCCTATTCTTAGTTTTTTTGTAGGGTTAAAGTGAAAAAGAGTTGAAAAGGTGAAAGAAAATGTTAAGAACGAAACATGCACGAATATGACGCTGAGAAACTCTGTTGATATTTTGTATTTTTAGTACAACTTTCAAGTCCAAACTTTGATCAAATTGATTCAAAATGCATTGGAAAGCTAAAAGAGAGAACTACAATTTTCGTGTTTTACACTTCTTCAAATTTCTAGAGCATCCGAGTCAAAATCGAGGACGAAAGTGAAGCATAGTATGAAGACCCAACGCATCTGCGTTAGGGTTGGGCAGCGCATGTGCACTGTGTGTCCACAGAGGAAAAATTCAGAAAATGCTAGAGTGCACATACGTGCAGATCAGGTAACGCACGTGCGCCCGATATTGTGATGTTACATGATTATTTTATTTTCGGCCAATTTTTTTGTCCGGTTGTACGCTTTTTCATACATGTGGTTATTGATAGACAGAAGAATCATGGTTTTATATTCTTATCCTTAGACAATAATTGTAACCGTAGTATGCATTATAAATACCCCATGTTGGGTGATTAGAAGAGAGGAGCACGTTTTTCCTTTGTTTTAGCTAGGGTTTTCTTCAGCAGAAAAGTTCTTGGTTATTCTTTCATGGTACTTAGTGTCTAAAACCTTTTTCTTGGTCAAAGGAATTGAAACTATGATCAATTCTACTATATTGTGAGACTTTTTGTTCTTGAATTTATTCAATTTTATATCAAGTATTGATTATTTTTTGTGATTAATTTTAAGATTATTTTTTTCACTTGATATTGATACAGAATACTAAGTTGTTAGAATTAATATACTACTGTCGCACCCCCCCCATAACCCGCGGTCTGGCAGACAGTTACTTGGGACCGGCACCGTCGCCAATGTGGTGCTCGTGAAATAGGTGAGTAAATGCAAAAGTCTTGTTTACTATTACAAACATAAATTACCTACTTACTATTACCAATTTAAATGAATCACCTATTTACTATTACATAACGGGGCTTTAAATGCGACTATGAATTGTACAAAAATAATCTAAGCTAGGGAACACAGGAATACACATCTAGATGTGTGTTGGAGACGCCGGGACACAAAAACGCCCCGAAATTTAGCTCGAAAAAATAAACCATAGTCTAGATTGACTCTGTCCACGTAATTCAAAAACATGAGTTCGGGAATCCTGTTGTAAAATGGGAAGGTTTGGGACAGTAGTATTTCCCTCGCACAATTTATAGATGGCATTGGACCGGTTGAATGATTTTATCGCGTTTCCCTTTTCAATTTTAGTATTCATTATTGCTGACTTTGTAGCGTACGTGTCCTTAAGATAGTTTAAAAGTAATAAAATATGTACATATTAATGAGGAAAAGAAAATAAATGGTAAATAAAAATATTGACAGGTAAATTTAGCCCGGGGTCCAATTTAAAGTTGCACACATTTGTAGTGCCCTTTAACTCCCAAGGGGCAAGACAGTCGTTTGTCATGCACGCCAGAGTTTACTTCTAGCCCAATTTTATATTATTGATACAGTTATTCAGTCATGGACTAAATTGAGTTTGATTCAAATATTTAATGTTTAGTCATGCAACTAAACAAAATTTGAGGACAGAAGAGTAAATTCACATCATTTAACAAGTAAGAAAAAGCATAAATATTATATCGAGACCAAAAAACATAAAAAATAAAGCACAAATCATCACAAAAGAAACTAATCGAAAAATATGTGCAAAATCAGAGCCTATTTACAATTTAATACTCATAAGGGCAAAACGGTAATTTCACAATCAAAGGGTAATTAAACATATTAAAATGTCAAACAAACATCAAATTAAATTTTGGTGATTATTGTCATTAAAAATGTAACTTAGAAGAAATTAAAAAAAAAAAAAAAAACGTCTCTTAAGTCATAAATAATGTAAAAAGATCCACATAAGTATTTTGTTAATATTAAAACAATCGATTCAAAATATACCATTTACTTAATGGTCCTGTCTCTTATACACATCTAGAATGTATAAGAGACAGGCTTGGAGTGCGTTTGAGCCGAATTTGCTTTCGGCACCTCCAAGCTTCCGGTTGATGAACCAGCAAATGTCCACCACATTTTTCACCCACCAGATGAACGATTTTGCTTGATATTAACAAAGAGAAGTTGTAGTCCCAGATATCCTATACAAATTTTATTCTTTGAGTTTAGCCTAATTCCTCTTAGATCGTTTGAAATTTTTGCTCAAAATTGGCTGTCTGGAAAATTTTCCCGACTTAGAAAATCTCTTTTTTTCTGCCGCTTTTCTTGGCCACCACCTTGATTCTACCACGTTTTTGACCCTCAAAATGAATTATTTTAGTTGATCTTTACAAATATAAGTTTTAGATCCAGGTACTCTCCACAACTTTTATTCTTTGATTTTAGTCTAATTCCTCTTCGATCGTTTGGAATTTTTGCTCAAAGTTGGTTGTTCGGAAAATTTTCCAGACTTGAAAAATCTCTTTTTTTTCTGCAGATTTTCTTAGCCACCAAGCTGATTCTACCACATTTTTGACCCTCCAAATGAATGATTTTGCTTGAGCTTTACAAAGATAAGTTGTATTTCCAGGTACTATCTACAACTTTTATTCTTTGAATTTAGTCTAATTACTTTTAAATCGTTTGGAATTGGTTTGCTCAAAGTTGGCTGTCTGGAAAATTTTTCAGACTTAGAAAAATTTCTCTCTTTTCTTTTCTGCAGAAATTTCGTCCCCTCAACTTTAGACTGATTTTTTTGCTCTTTAAAGAGGTGGACTGTGTGTAAAAATGGTCAAAGGCCATTCCTTGTCATGTTGGGAGTATGGGGCATCTGAAATTTGGTGAGAATGGGTGAAAAAATGCAGAGAAAAACGTAATTTCAGATGTTTTTTTTTTTTTTTAAAAATCTAAAACTTAATAATATTAAAACTCATTCTTTGTATTTCAAAAATGCATAAAACAGATAATAATTATACACATCTAGATGTGTATAAGAGACAGCTTATACCCGGATCCAATTAAGAGAAAATTTCATTAAAGGTTATCAAGAAATTGGGAAATTAAACACAAAATTGATGTCAACAAGAGGACAATTATGAAAAAGCTTATACACAAATAGATGTCCCTAACTGAAATAAATTGTAGATAACCAATGTGTGTTTAAGCTTTAATCTGTGAAACAACTAAATTTGATTACTGCTCGATTAGTGTTATTGAATTAGGAAAAATAATCAACCAATTGACATAACCGCATGTGTTTATATTTAATTAGCCTAATTGTTCTTGTTGATTTTAATACTTCTATTAATTAATCTTTGGTGCGTGTCTGGATTAAATTAATGGTTAGGCTTAATTGGATCGCGGGTTGAAAATTAGCTAACTTTAGAAAGAAATAAGAATCAACTTAGTATTGAAATTCGAGTTAATTCTTCAATTAGTACTTGGTATAGAAATTGAATTATTTTTAAGAGTCAAGGATTGACTAATAAAATTGTCATGGTAGATATAAGTGGAACCAAGATTTTTATTAAATTGAATTCTCTTCAGTTACCATCTTGTTTTAGTTTTTAGATTAAAAGTATTCAAACAAAAACCCCCACTCCCTTTTTTTTTACCACAAGAATAAACTCCGTTCTCTGTGGGATGACACGCACTTACTACTGCTACATTAAGAAGTATTAAAAAATTTTAATTTTGAATGCCTACGACAACACACTCCACATGCAGTAGCTTTAATACGACTACCCCAAATATCCCTTGGTTCAGGTTTAAAACCTAACAATCTAGCGCAGACTTCCTCCCATTCCGCTCTAGTGTTGGCCTCTCTGACAGGAATGATAGCATTACCATCTTTTTGAAGTCTAAATAAAGACCTCTATGTCCTGTAATGTAACAGTAGGCTCACCAACCAGCAAATAGAATATATGTGTCTCCACTTTTCAACAAGTGCTGTAATCAAAGTATGATCATACATAATATAACACATACGGTATAGACCCTCGAATCCAGTTAATCTAATGTAATGCAAGACACCCTCGAGCGTGGTGTAATATGACCAGTAATCACCTTCATACTGTCTAATCCTCAATAAAGCCGTCATTGGGTCACCTGCCATTAGACTCGAAAACCTATACTGGTAATGAAAACGTAATAATTCATCATATCGTGGCCTAACATATCCTATATCAAGCTAATCAACAAAAGCATCCACATCTATAAATTGTGCGAGGAAATACTACTGTAAATTAGTATCTATTCACGATTACACTAAGCAACACATACAAAAATTGAATTATCAAAATCAATAATTGACATCATAATCATGCATATGCAACCATCTTATTCATTTTCTTTAAATGTTTATAAATACCACCAACTCAAAACCAACATAATTCACAACAAATTAGTGTATACGTAAAATGCGATTGCTATAGGAACGGCATGATGATTATCATGACTGTCGTGAGTCCAACCCAATAAAATATTATTACGAAGTTCGGCGAGAATGTGTATTTCACTGCCAAGAATATGATCTGCTGAGACTCTACAAAATCTTAGTGCTCCTATACCAAAACGTTATAGTCTTTTATTTAATAGAAGAAATCGACAAGAATATGAAACAGCTGTTCAACTTCTAAGAAAGAAAAGAACTGCATGCCTAAATGAATTTGACGATATTATTCTGTCTCATAGAGCTGGTTCGAGATCAGATGGCTATTATCAACCACCAGTTGACCAACTTTAAAATTTCAATGTTACTAAATAATCCTTATCATGCATCGAATGATAATACGTCGAATGAAAATATATAAAACTATAAATCACTTTTACGTTTCATGTATTTTTATCAATTTGAACGTATTCAAATGATTTGTGTGTACTTTTTATTTTCAAAACTATCACCCATTTACAACCTTTAATATTCATTTAAATGTCTTGCCCAATTATTGTTTATAAAAGTTTCATGTATTTTTAAATTTTAATGTATACTTTGGGGAAATCAATTTAGGATTATTTTATGAATATTTCAAAGTTCAAAACTTATTTTATTATATTTAAAGTATTTTTCAGCAGTTTTATAACTTTTAAACATTTCTATTCATCTCTTTAATTTTTTTTTTTAAATTTCTCAATTTCATATGGAGATATATCAATTTTCAAATTTTCGGTGTAATGAAATAAATTACTATAAATTTTGTGAGTTTTACAAATATTTTTAATTTTTTCCAATCTATTGCCACCAAATTTTTTTAAAAAAAAAATATTTTTATTTTTTAACATTATTATCTTGCACTGGCATTTTATGTTTTAATAATAAAATAAACTATGTCAAATCAATTTATTTCACATATAATTAATTAAACAGTTACAACTATATTATTTATACAATATATAAAGTAATAACAGGATTTGACGCCTGTCATTTTATACATTTTCATTATTATCCACAAATTTATCAAGATGAACCATTAACTTATTATAACTTCTAATAACTTCTCCTCTATCTTTTTTTAAGAAAATATTTTTTTTCTTTTAATTAGTACACACATTGAGTGTGTCTTCCCCATTAATAATAATTAAACGTTCACATATACATAATTAAACTATTCATTAAAATTCAATTACATATTTACATAGAATGTCATGACTATAAATACTATATATATATATATATATATATATATATTATACTAACATATTAGTTAACAAATTATGTAACAATAAACTAACATATTAATTATCACATTATATAATTACAATTATACTAATATTTGAATAACAATAACATTTCATTACAAAACAAATTTATCTAACATATCCATCTAAACAAATGTCTTAAACTATTTTATTATTTAACATATGATTTGTAAACTAAAACTTTGAATTAGATATTATACATAAGAAATTAAATTACTTAAATATTTAAAAGGTATAAAGAAAGTACCTTTAAGGGACTAAAGTGGAAATTGTTCCTTCTTCAACAAGGGACTTATTTGATAAATTAAGAAAAAAATTAAAAGGGTAGTCGGCTGGTGGAGAGAAAGAGAAGTGGATGAGTTTGGCTATGAGAAAATAAAGAGAAAAAAGGAGAGCGGCAAAATAGAGAAAAGCCGCATGGGGGTATTTGTAGATTAAAATCGTACGTGACATATACATACCAAAATCGTAAAAGTTTCATACGACCTGGAAGTTGTATAAAGCAAATGCGAGTTTGCTACTTTTAGCTGTAGACGGTCCAAATTCACTCTCAAACTAAGAAAGCCTTTCCATTTTCTTCTTAAACTAAGAATTAATCCCTTTAATGTAATAGAGGCTCAAATGAATGAATACGTCCCCAGCTTCTAACCTCAATTTGATTGAGCAAATCATAGATTGGTATTGGCGAAGATCAAATCCTTCCTCTCCAATTTCGAAGAGAAAAATGAAAGGAATGAAAAAAAAAATTGTCATGTAATCCTAAAATGTAATTTAGTGAAAAGAATATGAATACAAGTTTAAAGAAGTATTTTGAGATTTAAGAGTCTTTTTATAAGGTAATTTTTTCATAAATCTGGTTAATGATATTACGGTGGACTTATTATTCTAAAATTGACTACATCATTTACATGAATAATATGATCAATTATAAATCAAAAAATTTATAATATAATGTCATAGATCGGATCTATTTAGAATTTTTGCCGATTGGATTGACAAATGGTAATGAGAGAGAACATGTTCTCCAGCTGCTGGGTTGCTTCTTCCCCCAGTTGCGCGCAGAATAAAATCGAAGAGGAAAGTCCTGCTTAGGTGGCCCTAGCGATATCCTTTGATACTGCCTTCTAAGGGGGCATTTTTCGTCAACTTTGGCAAGTAAGTTAACATTTTTAATATGTATGCAATGAACTTGGTCTGTTTGAAACTTAAAGACAAGTGACAAATAAGCCTAGCCATTGTTTTTTTATTAAAAAAAAAAAAAGAGAGAAAGAGAGATTTTGGACACAGGAAAAAAAAAGGTGTGGGGGGTTGGTGTCGGCGCAGGTGAAGGGATTGCATTGTTGATACATGAGCTGTTTGATTTAGATTTTAGAAGCGAATAATTGAAAGGTAAATGACAATGGTTGTCCTTTCGGGATATTGTGATAAGTGGGTAAATTCTAGTATGAATATAGTTTCGTATAGATTTTAGAAGCAAATAATTGAAAAGAAAATGACAATGGTTGTCCTTTCGCGACATTGTGATAAGTGGGTAAATTTTCTAGTATGAATATAGTTTCGTATACGAAATATAAATTCTGTAATTCTTGTTATAACTTCACTCATAGATTTTGTATGTTAAATTTGTAGGCCTTACTATAACTTGAATTATAGATTTTGTGTTTTGTGAATGTATATACTGTTTACTCTATATAGCATTTTCGTAGTGCCTAGATGGGTGGGTTGTGAGTCTCTCCTTGTAAACAAAGTTAAATTAAAATGTTGTTAATTAAAAAAAAAAAAAAAAGTAGTTTCATGATAATTGATATCAAGGCCTACGGTCAACTTTCTTCGCTCTACAACAAATAAAAAGGGTTGGTTTATAACTTTTTTTTTTTTAAAGAATAAATTACATAGTCCTTGCTCACTTTCTCATTCTCATATTTTATTGGGATAATTTCATAAACCTCTCTTGAGATTTATGTTAATATCACTTCAGCTCTCAAAATTTCAAAAATATTACATACCTCCATTCTATTACAAGTGGGTCTCATTTTTAGTACCAAATTAGCATGAAAAAACATTTATACCTTCATTGCATTGGCCATATTATGAAATGGGTAGTTTCAAGAACCACCCCTAAGGTTTTTAAAGAATTTCACTTAATACTCTTTAAATTTCTAACAAATTTTTTGTTCAACTTATTATTATAATGATATGTGCACTTAATTTTTTTGTGTTTGTCTCATTGAACAAAAATATGAGTACATAGAAACATACCATATATTATAATAGAAAAAATATAATTATTACTTTTTTAGGAAATCACAAACTCACGAATAAAAAAAAGTTAGAAACAATAAAATTTTTGTCAACTAACTTAAGAAAATATGTGCATACGTTAACATGGTTATTTGTATCAATTCGAATAAAAATTCAAAATATGTAAAAATAATGTAATGTAATAAATAAATGAACTTGGTATATTTTATTTAAGAAATCACAAACTTAAAATAAAAATGTATAAAACGTATGTTCAATATTTTTTTATAAATTTATTTGCAAAAATGTATGTTTGTATGTAATGTTATTGTGTGCATCGATTTAAAAAAAAAATTGGAATACGTAAAAAAACACTATAAATTTTAATAAAAATTTGATATTTTATTTGAGAAACTACAAATGCTACGAAAAATTAAAATAAACTTTTGATCATTGTTCTTTTAATCAATTTGTTTATGAATATATATATATATATATATATATATATATATATATGAGTGTATTAAAATGCTTGTCGCTTTGAACAAAACACGTAGAAAAAAACTACACATTCTAAGAAAAAATATTGGTATTTTGTTTAGTAAATCACACATTTATGAACTGAAAAAGTATATTTTTATATCAATAATAGTAAGTGACAACCCAATGTTATTTGTTAACAACTATATTTACACCTCTCTAATTTTCTTTTCCTTTTTTTCAACCATTTTAATAAGTTAAAATTTTGTTAGTAAGGGTAAAATTGGAATGAAAGTATTCTCTCTCCCCTTAAATTAGTTTTTCAAATATTTGGACTGAAAATGTTTACGCAATAAAATTGGAATTAAGAGAGGTAAGTAATATTTTTAAAAAATTAAAGGTATTAAATGATATTACCATAAATAGCAAGAGATATATTTAAGAAATTATCCCTATTTTATTTGGTAATAACATTCCACTTTCATGATACCCATCTTGCTGACGCGATTCAACCAAGTGAAAGAAAATGGATAAAAGCAACCTTTGACCAAATTTGATCAATTGTAAAATTGGATTTGGGACACTAAAGGGACGTAAACATATGAATTTTATGTGGGATGCAAATACAACATTGAAACATATAATTATATGTCTTTTTTTTAAATAAAAAAAAAAAAACTTATGCAAAGTAATACATTAGTTTGCCACAATGTACAATTTCTGTCCCAACCACCATATGACTTTAAATGTGTTACTGAGGGGTGGGTCACTCGTACTATAAATTTTTTATTGAAATAAAAAATTTATAAGTAAAAATTTTATTCTCTATAAATGTTAATCATATGGGATATAAAATTTAACATTATATGATTTAAAGGTTTATATTAAAAGTCTTTTCACAGTTATATTATATTTTTCTCAATAAAAATATAAAATTATCTCAAAAAAATATAAGAAAAATTAGATAAACAATAAATAAAATCAGGGGTTAGAAAGTTTTTTTTTTGAAGGTTGTCTGTGACTTGTTTTTTCTAAAAATTCATTATTTTAATCATGATATAAACCATAAATCATTTATAATAAATAATATTATAATAATTTGTGTAAACAAAACGACTGTTTGTATGTACAAAAGAGTATTATTAGCAGCAGCAGCAGCAGCAGCAGCAGGCAATATTTTGTGCTCGTTATCATCCTCGTAGTTGACGTCAAAACGCCGTCGCCTCCGCCTATACCAACGCCATGACCGGCTCCTCCTCCGCCTCTCGCAAGGTCCTCATTTCTCTTTCTCTCTCTCTTGACTCTTGTAAAATTCAGAACAACAAAAAAAAAAAATCGCATTTTTACAGATTTAGCTTTCATTTCTGTAATGTTAATTTATTTATTTTTAATTAAATATTAATTTTTGATAATTAGGCTTTAAGCAAAATAGCAAGCAATCGGCTGCAGAAGGAGCTGTTGGAGTGGCAGGTCAATCCTCCTGCTGGTTTCAAACACAAGCCCACCGATAATATTCAGAGGTTTTTTTTCTCCACCTTTTTTTAGCCCTAATTTATTTTTTTGGTAATTTTTTCTTATTGGAGGTGGAAATTTAAGATTTGTTGATTATATGAACGAAATTAGTCCTGTTGAAAAGAATTTTTGTAGAAAAAAAAATTTTGATGATTTGGAACGATTTATTTATTTATTTTGTGTGTTTATTTATTGAACTTTTTTTGTGAATCAATTTTTAATATTATGGAAAAGGTGGGTAATTGAAGTGCATGGAGCTCCTGGAACTTTGTATGCTAATGAAATATTTCAGCTTCAAGTAGATTTTCCAGAACATTATCCTATGGAAGCTCCCCAGGTGCATTTTTGTTTGTACTATGTTTGATGATTTTTTTTTTTTAACTTGCGGAGTTAGTGTGTGTAATTTTGACGAAATGTTGGTTGAATGTCATTGTTATTTGGTCATGTAATTTGGGATTGGTGCAGGTGATATTTTTGAATCCGGCTCCTTTGCACCCTCATATCTATAGCAATGGCCATATTTGCTTAGGTAAGTTTAATCTTGTTAGATTTCGTGTTAATTAGCTATAGGGCCCAAACCTACACTAATATTTGGTCTAAAAAAACTTTACCATTTATGTTTGTAGTTTATCTGCAAGAGGTTGCTTCTTCTTCCTTTTTTTTTTTTTAATTATATATATGTTTCAATTTTTTGGCTTGGTTGCTGTTCTTTGTCCTTTTGTTGCCTTTTCTGTGATGGTCAGTACAGGGGATCTAATCTTGGTCATCCTCTTTGTTTTGTAAGTTTAGGATCTGTTGAAATGGAAACATTTGTACAGTTTATATGTTTCTGCTTCATGGATATGTTGGGTATTTGTATCTGAATTGGTGATACAGAATAGTATCTATCTTGCTCTCAGGTAAACATCATTTTAAACATTTTGTTGTGAACAGACAAGATGATTGGGAATTATCACCTTATGCATTTTTACATGCAAAGTAAGTTGTCTTATTCTGCTAGCAATGAAATTGGGTGTACGTGGCTAGATAAAGATTTGCTTTACCTGTCAAAAGAGTGCCTTAGTGGTAAATCTCCCTGTCACAGACATGCAACGTCAACGTTAGTTCTATTTTGTGCAAAAGATCACCAACTGAATCAACCAGATGCCCATTACTTTGAGAGATTGTTGTTTCTTTCAAATGGTTTATGTACCAGGTCCACGCTGGCTTGTATTTTTCAATCTTCCTCCAAATAAATTTCCCTTATCTTTCTTAATTGGAGAAGGATAATTCTTCAATATGATTGACACGCTTTGGTCCTTGTTTTTAAAGTGTCTTGGAGTTGTTTGTTGTACTTTTCTAGATGTGTCGAGAAACAGCATTTTACTAGGATGGTCACATCATATTGAAGGTTAATATCTTCTTCATATATGAGGCTTTTGGTCAACCATCTACGAGGTTTGAGAAATGAAGTGTTTATTGGGATTTTCAGTTTACAGACAAACTGTGATGACAGTTGTTGACACTGCTCTCTCTCAGAGGGGGTAATAAGAGTATGAGAGATTTTTTCATAAAAGTTGGAAATTTGGTTCCCTGTTAAACTGAGATTTGTTCTTGTGAATTAAGAGAATATCAAAGCATCTTTTGTGACTTCTCTGGGGTTTTCGTGGTTAACAGGAAGAAGCTGGAAGCTATGGTGGCCTAGAAAATTTTTAATTTTCTGGCCCGAGAGCCTTTATACCATGCACTTTCAGATTAGGAGTAGAGGTGGAGGACCTTACATCCTTGTCCCTAGGATTGTAAAAGACGATTGTTCATTAAAATTGTAGACTTTAGAGTACATTTGTAGGAGAACTGTTATAAAACTTCATGAAATACATTAAGTTGCCAATGGTATCTCTTAGTATGCTTCTTCCTCCCCCAACTTGCAAATATTGGCTGCACAACCGGTCCCAAAGTTATGACATTAATCTTGATGAAAAGCATTGAAAATCCATTTTGAAACCATATTGAGTGTCTTTCTTGTTATGTATGCCTTCCCTGCATTTAGATACTTATCAACGTGACTGTCTGAGAAGATCTATTATGGGAAGAATTGTATTTCATGCTTGAACCTCCTATCTTTGATGAATATCAGAAACTCAGTATTACTGTATACGTCTTCTTATGTTATGCAGATATCCTGTATGACTCGTGGTCCCCTGCCATGACTGTTAGTTCTGTCTGTATCAGCATCCTGTCAATGCTATCAAGTTCAACTGTAAAGGTGTGTCTTTATTGGTCCTTGAGGGCTTAGGTTTTCTTTACTACCTCCAAATTAATCTGAGTTTCTTTGCCTTTCTGTGCAGCAACCACCCGAAGATAATGATCGTTATGTACGGAACTGTAAAAATGGCAGATCTCCAAAGGAAACGAGATGGTGGTTTCATGATGACAAAGTGTAATAACATTAGTCTCACCATCCTCATCATTAACTGTAAAAGGAGGCAAATAAGTTGCCATTCCATCATTAGATGAACTGAACTTGAAAGAAAAGAAAAAATATTGGTAATCAGGAGCAGTGCCAAATAACAATTCTTTGTGAGAATTGACTATTTTCCTGGTATTTGTAAATGAAGAGCAGATTCATTTTTGTGCCCGCTCTAAGAAATACCATGTGCAGTGTCATAAACTCCAATATGTGTTGCATGTTCTGTGTGTGCATCATCATCTCCAAATTATATATTTTTTTGATATACACATGTCAGAAGGTATCCAATTTCTTTTTCTGCATCAGTAGGAGTTTATAGTTTTCTTATGCGTCAGTTGGAGTTTGCATGGGTATTCGTTTCAGCTTCAAGGTATGTAGTATTACTACAAACAATTTGTCCAACTGAGCTTTGCAGAAAGCTAGAATGGTGGCTGAAATTTTTAACTTGTTGCAAACATGCTGAATTATGGAAGACTTTCATCCATGTGAAGCTTGTTGGCGCAAGTTTGTTTTCTACAACCCAGAGAGTGGGAAAATGTACTGCGACACAGGATTGTATTTATGATTCCAAGCATCATCATAGCAAAACATCATTCTGAAATAATTGTTGACAATCATTTACCATACTGAATAACAAAGAAGTTTCAGGAGCCAAGCAGAGTACAATAGCATCTTCACAAGTTCTTCCAAGGGGTCGTAGTTATTAAGAAACATTTGGCTGTCAGATGAATGTCAATGATATGAAGATTGTCTTGGAAATCATGAAGAAAGCTAGCTATAGCAAAGTGGTGGATGTTCCGGAGTGTGCAGCGATAATCAATACTTGTGCAATTAGGGACAATGAAGAACAGAAGGATTGGAAGAGGCTCAATTCCTTTTGGTTTCTTAAGAGCCATTGGAAGAGAAATATTGCCATTGGACGCTCACATTTGGACAAACACTTTTATAAAGCCATTACTAAAGTCAGCTCGTTTTATGACATTCTACACAAAAACCTGTTTCTGTGCTAGCAGAACTGGAACTATTTCCTTTAAAGATGCTCTGGTACGACATTTTTTTTTTTTTTTTTTCACCCTAGCAAAAAATCTGTACATGTTTTCGTCTATTGCTAGAGGGCTCCCTTATTTACTGTTGTTAATCCCTCCTTGAAAAATTGCTTTTGAGATGTGTGGCAGAGACATTTGCATCTTTGTTTCCATGAACATCTTGTTTAACGGCCTATATATATGTCCCCTTTGTTGTTTTTCTATTTCAATGAGCGTAATATTTTGATCCGAGTTAAATATCAAAAGTTAGAGTAATTAGCAAAGAATTTTTCAAGAGTAAGAGTGAAGAGTGCGTTTGTGGGGGGCTTGGATGTGTGAGGAGAATGAGTAGAGTGAGACTGACGAAGAGTAGTGAAAATTGAAGCAAGATTGACAAGTACAGATCGATCCGACAAGACCAATCAGCAAGCATGGGTCTCAGAAAATGAAGAGTGCAGAAAATTAAAGGAGTCCATCCCACATAGGTATCTATAGCAGCTTGATCAGTCGGCTGAGTCCAGTCAGTAAGATTATTGTAATTCATGCAGTTGGATACATCCCCCGTGGCGTAGCCATTAATTCTGCGCCTTTCTCTGATGCTTATGGGATTACACACATTATACCATTACTAGGGAGCATTCAGTGAACTGTTCCTGGATGGTTCCACTTCATTAATAGGGTCATAATCGAATCTAAATAAATCAAACACTTTAACGTCTAACTTTGATTATTTTAACAAATTTATAATACTTTTTAATTTGATTTGTATATTTTTTATTTAAACTCATACAAGTTTTAATCTAGTCTAATTTAAATAGAGAGTTCAAATAATTTAAAATTTTAATCTTATAAAATTGAGTTTAAATCCAATTTAAAAATTAAACGAACACTGAATATTAAATTTTATTTGAGTTTGATTTTTTCGGACAAATCAAATTCAAATAAAACGGGATGTTACCTAATGTAGTTTGGCTCGCCTTACAAGCACTATCATTAGGGGAAGCAAGTGTAATATTTGAAACTTCAGGGTACAAGCTAAATTATGTAAAAACGTCAGGAGAGGTTTACATAACTATCCCTACAAAGAAAGGAAGAATTGTTCTTTTTTCCGTCCAGCAACGGGTGGAATCTGGTGCTAAATCTACATGTTTTATTCTCTTCAAAAGAAATAACACAAACTTTAGTTTGCGTGTCTACTAATTCAAGAGTAATGATTATCGTATCATAATTTGATTTGCAACAATTACAATATTAAACAAATACATCAAGGAAAGTGGAGAGAAATCAGGGAGATTAAGGAGAGAAAACAAGGAAAGTAGAATGAAAACAAACAAGTTACAAGGAAAGTGGAGAGAAATGAGGGAGATGGAAGAGTAATAAATTTTGCATTGTCGTAGACTAAATCATTACTCTTAAAAAATTACTCAATAAAAGTGTCCATTTGGTGTCATAATCATATCACAAAAGTTCTTGACCTCAACTTGGATTTTGGAATGGATTCGTAAAAAGCATTCATTACACTAATTCAAATAGCCGTTTGGTTAACTTTACATATTACTTTTGGGTCAATTTTTTTGACTTTCAATTCATTATTCTTTCAACTATTTACATATATTTGAATTAGTTTTTTACACTATTCACCAAATTGAATCTTTTTAAACATAGAAAAAACGTGAATGTAGGTCTAGACTCCCAAGCCTACATTGAAGAGTTTAAATTATGGGCGAAAAGTGGAATTCAAAATAATTATAGGTCGATGAGTTATTTAATGTCATGGGTTTGAATTATAAATGAAAAAATATAATTTTAAATACTTATATGATTCGAATATTCGAACCTAATGATTTGTTCAATTATGCGCTTCCAAATTATATCCAAAAATCTTAGCATAAATTTAAACCAATAAATTTGTATACATGTGTATAGAATCAAAAATTCGAACACATATATAATTGCTAAAGCATATGACCAGTCAGTAATTCGTAAGTTTTGACATGCCATTATAATCAACCAATCTCTTCATCTATTTTTTTTTTTTTTAAATTTTAATTTGTATTCTTCATTTCTATTAAAGAAATACATATTTCGAGCATATGCATACATCATTTTTTGAAATTAGAATTTTGAATAACGAGCATGTAATTAGTTGTATGTTGTTCTTAGCACTTGGTTGACGGTGTAAAAAAAAAAAATGAACAAAATTATATATTTTGACATTAATAAACACTAAGTCCGTTAGATTTTTAAAAACTTATTTTATTTTTTTAGTTTAAGAAATACTATCCAAACACTTATTTATACTATTACTATCCAAACAGTTGTTTTAATTTGTTGTTATTTATCAAATAATTTAAATAAAGTTTCAAATTATAAACTAAAATAATATTCCAAATAATCATATATCCATACAAGGATGGAGACAAAATAAATAAGGGGTTATTGACAAATTACGCCTTCTTCATTTATGGAAACACAGCAATCCCATAAGATCTTCTCTCATCTTCCCACATATAACTAAAGATTCACTATTTACTCCTCTCATTCAATTGTCTGAACCAAGACAAATTGAACACATAGACACACACTGAACTCGCACACAAAAACACCCACACACACTCTCTCTCTCTTTCCCTTTCTCTCTCTAGTAATGCAACACAAACACAATTCATTCATTTACTGCTAGTATTACTATATAGCTAAGCTACTGGTATAAATAGAGCTGCTGCATGTGTACTCTCTGTGAAAAAGCCAGTCTTGGACTTCTGATTCTTTAAACTAGTTCACATCTCACACACACAACTTCTTTTCTTTCTTTCTTTTTTTGTTTCTTTCCTTTTTTTTTACAAAAAAAAAAAAAAAAAAAAGAAAGAAAAACCCATTATAGATATACCAATATATGTACTATATCTTGGTGAAAATGACATGGGTTGTGGGAAGTTGGGTTTTGATTGGTATATTTGTGTCAGGTTTTTGTGAGTTGTATAAGGTGATGAAAAAAAATAAGGAAGAAAAACAAAGGAAAAATGGGATTCCAAGAGGAAGTTCAGGTTGGCCTTTTCTTGGTGAAACTCTCGACTTCATAGCTTGTGGTTACTCTTCTCGACCCGTCAGCTTCATGGAGAAACGAGCGAACCTGTAAGCCTTTAATTTTTCTTCCATAATTTTCACTATTTGCTTCCTTATTGATATTACTATAATTAGTTTAGCATTTTTTTTTTCTCGTTCCTTAATTATCTTATTCTTCTCGAATAAAGTTAGTATATCCTTTTTTGCTTAAGATGGAGGGTTTATTCTTTTGGCACATGCAGTATGGTTTTAATTGTTAAAAATTCGTTTTGAATCTCCGATGATTTGCTGGAAAAGGGCAACAGCCGCCCCAAGATTTAAAGAAATGAAAATTTTGTGTTAATTTTAGTGCCCTTAGCCATAATTTCTGATTCCATCCAACGAGAAAAAAAATGACAAAAGATCATGTCAAATTTAAATGTGCACACCCAAATTTAATTCTTTTACCCTTTTTTTTTATTTTTCTTTAAGAAAATCCATATTTCTTTACTTTTTAGTTACTCCAACACATAACTAATAGATAGAAAGTATTTTATGACTTGGTTTTAACTATTTATGAACCTGAATGTAATGAAAAAGATGTTCAATTAATTAAGATGAAGAATTTGGATATTCTTGTAATAAAAAAAATCAATTTAAAATCTTTTATTTTATTTTTTCTTTAAAATATTTTAAATGACTAATGGCCAGTAAGCATGTACAATATACTACTGAATTTACTACCGAGTTCCGATAGCCCTTCAATTCTAGGAAAAGGAAAAGGAAACGAAGACAATCACAAGACTTCTATAGTATACCTAATGTTAGAAGAGATGTCTTCTTTGGTTACTTTCACAAACTATTACTTACTTTGCACAACCATTTAAATTAAAAAAAAATTCTGTATTCTCTTTTAAAAAAATCATTTTTTGGTGATTTAAATATTTATATATAAATATAATATTATTTATTTTAGAAACTTATATTGTATAATTTTTAAAATAAAGAGAATAATTCCCTAAAAAAATTATAAAACTCCCCTTAAACTAATACTACGTTGGATTAGATATATATATATGGCACATGTTTTATAATGTTGTTGACTTGTTGTCTCCTAAAATCTTCATTGTAATGTAGTGGGTTTTCCACAAAACCACACTTCATAAAATATTATGAAAACCATTTTGATTTGCATATAACAAAACCATATGTTACGCCGATCATTATCAATTTATCAGTGCCAAGAAATCCCACTCCCCCACTCCTTAATGATATTATATTTTAATTAGCTTTCTTTTTTATTGTGGGGGAACTATTCAAAAATAGTTTTTCTTGATATATATTCATGTGTTTGGGGTGCCATCCTGGATTTGGACCATGTCAATTAATGCCATAGTATTCAAGTAGCAGGTAGCGACCTCCAAATGAAATCAAATAATATTTTATTTTCCTTCTATGCAGAAAATAATTCATTAGCTAAGCTATATGTTTTTTAAACCACCCTTCTTGGTTTTTTTTTAATTTTTTAGTGACTTGAATTCATGATTTTAAGAAAATATATTATAATATCAATAGATAAAATGACAAATATAAGAAGGGAAATTCATACAGTCATGTTAGGGAATCATTTAGTTTTGTTTTGGAGACTTCAAGTACAAATTTTCAAAATACATATTATTTTTTATATAACTTTTTAAAATATAATAATATTATTCTGTAATCAAATTATAGAGTATTTCATTAAAAAAGCAAATAAGTTGAAATGTCAAATTGATGTATTTATTCTTCTTTCCAATCCATCCACTGGCTAAAATAATTGTCTTATTATCGCATGATTATCATGGTAGACGACAGTACTTGCTTTGTAAGTCTTGATATATCATATATTGGCTTCATCCTCAGTGTTTGGCTTGTTAAAGTCACTTGTTTGTGACGCACTGAAAATTTTCTCTAGCTTTGATTTGCCGACAGCGTTCAAAGATTTTCAAGAAAATTGAGATTTCATCAAATTTAAGTTCTTATTTACAATAATTTTTAGTAGTATATACAAGAGACTATAATAGTACAGTTCATGTTGATGGATGATCGATCATATGCTTTGATATGCATAGGTTCCACACAACCCATGTTCACTTGTGTGTTCATTGTCATATACTGTAACATTACCATCTATCACTGCTGCCTTTTCCTATAATTGATACAACTTCTATATAGTATTAACATTAACATTGATACATACCCTCTCTCCCATAATACATAAATTGACCAGCTCATTAATAGGTCATGCATCCAATCAAAGACATAATACTCCAATTTTTGAGACCTTTGTCATTTTGGGATCAAGTTTTTAGAATTCTTGTACACATAATCTAATTAAGGTTAAGGTATTTAATTTCAGGAATATTACATGTTTTAATTTTTTAATAACTTACAGATTACTTTAAATATTTCTTTTTTCTTTTTAAATTTTAGTTTGACTCTAACCCTACCTTGTAAATATTCGACCGTTAAAATAAAAATTCTTTCGATGGAGTTTTAATTGGTGTGTGACTTTGAAAATCATGATGTCCGTGATCATGAGCGAATGTAGTGGGGGGCTGCTCCAAAGAATTTGAACATTGTGTTTTGTCCTTTGAGATTTTATAAAATTTTCATTATATCCTTAAAAATTTAGATTTTGTCCCTTCAAAATTTTTAAAAACTATAAAAGTATTCTTTAAATATATATTTATAAAGTCTTATTTTTCAAAATATTGAAAATTATATTATTACCTTTGATATTTAAAAAAAAATTAATTAAATTAAATTGCACCCACATAAAAATTATTCTTTATTGCCATAATATTTTACAAAAATTATAAAGTGATGCTTCCAAAAATATGTTAATATAATCTTATCCCTAAAGTCTAATTATTTGCGATGCTACTACACACTCTTAATTCCATTACTGAAACAAAGATTACATGTTTTAATCATTTGGTCCATAAACAGTAGTACTACTTACCATCAATAGAGGTCCATGATATTTATTGCAAAAGTAGTGTTATAATTTTACCTAGAGTATCCATTGGAATATTGTTACCCTCATTCACCATTTTTCTTAATGAATCAACGTTGTATCACTATCGTACTGCATGCAAGTTTACAAATTGAGAAATTTGTCGAAAAATTGGACTACGACAGCTGCCCATTATCTAAGGAATTTTAGGTATTCACGCAACTTTGGATACAGATATTTGGTTTCAAGTAAGATCATTGGTGTCAAATTTTTCATTGTCAATTGTTAAAAGAATATAGTTTTATTTCAAAATAGTGATGTGAAATACTTATATTTTGATATTCTTTTAAGTTAATCGATGTGAGATAGTTATACCTTGACACTCTTTTTCACATGTGATGTGAGTTAGTTGAAAATTCGTTACATGGGTTGGAAGTGAATTCAAACCCGTCACATAGGCTGGATGTGAGAGAGACCGTTGGAAGGGGTTATCCAACCTGTTACGTGGGCTAGACATGATAGAGTCCATTAAAAGAGGTTAGATAGAATTCAAGGCACGTGTAGATGTAAGAAAAATTAAGACTAACTTTGATATCATATGAAAGAATATGTGCTTATATCTCAAAATTAATTGGTGATGAGTGGTGTGGTTCAGGAACTTATTAATTAATTTAGAATTTTTAAGCTAACCGATGTGAAATATTTATACTTTGACATCAATTTAGTACCATTAATGAAAACTTCCACGTATATTTAAAACTATAACTACCATTAATGTTATCTAATATTTAGCCATCAAACGTATTCACAAGTTAGTTTATAATTGGAAAAATATTTATTACTCACTTCGCATTGTATAGTGAATATTATAAATCTTTAGATGATTTAAAAGTAATAGAAGCTCTCTATTTGTCAGTCATTTTAATGACTCTCATTTTCATTCGTTCCACGTACATTGACTGATTGATACTGAAAATCTAATATAAGTTTAATTTGAACATTGGATGAAGTGCAAAATGCAGTTAAACTACAAGAATTACTAGTTGTAAATCGAGTTATTGTCGTAGTAAATTTCCCTCATTCTGAAATGTTACTGATTATGGGTATATGATCAGGTATGGGAAGGTGTTCAGAACACATATCCTAGGTAAAGCCATAATCGTATCAACTGACCCCGACGTAAACAAGGTTGTTCTACAAAATCATGGGAACGCTTTCATTCCTCATTATCCAAAATCCATCTCGGAATTGCTAGGCAAATATTCAATACTACACATAAATGGACCTCTACAGAAGAGGTTGCATGCACTCATTGGAGGTTTTCTTAGGTCACCACAGTTCAAGGCTGAAATCACTCGAAACATAGAGAAATCCGTTCAACATGTCTTCTCATCCTGGATGGAAAATCAAGACCGACGAATTTACATCCAATTAGAGAGCAAAAAGGTACGTATATTTTGTCATTTTACTCACTATCTCACATTGCTACGATCTTTTATATAATCACTTTTTGTAATAATTTTCCGTCCACCTATAAATGCTTGATATGTATATTCTGACTTATAAATACTATTATGTCATGATATACGTATCAAACATAGAGGATATGAAATAGAAAATTAATATCAAGTAGGACAGAAGATCACGTACCCTATACCACACACATGCATTGAGTTCTACGAGTGATTTGTACATAAAATAGTAGTAATAGTTATTGCAGTTAAAATTAAAGATGACTGAAAAGTTAAAGGGTTAATTATTTAAATTTTGGAGCATCTTTTTTTCTATAGGAATTAATTAATGTAGTAAATGGTTGTTTCAGATTGCATTTGAAGTCATGGTAAGAACTTTGATGAGCATTGGCCCCGGTGAAGATTTGAACTTCTTGAGAAGAGAATTTGAAGAGTATAGCAAAGGCTTGATTTCTTTACCCATTAAACTTCCAGGAACGAGGTTGTACAAGTCTTTGAAGGTACAAATATTGACATCCTATCCAATGCAATTATTATGCATGCATTACATTATTGGACGTCCCTTGTTAATTTTGATATCCTCAATATACTGTAGTTTACATGCATGCGTATATTTGAAAATTCATAGAATTATCAAGAAAATGCCTCTTTTCGATTAAATTATTTTGTCAATTAATTCTGATTAAACAATTATTATTTAAAATATTTTTTTTGGAATAAGTACCATAAATTTTTTTAAAATATTATATATGTGAGATAAAAAATAGTTAAAAAATATATTAAGAAATTTAATTATGACAATATATTATTTAGAAAATAATGAATAACAAAAGGTATCCATTAACAACATCTTGTATTAATAATTTTTTAAAATTAAACACGTAATCACCTTTTTTTCTTATATACATCACATTTAAAAAAAAAAAATTTGGTAGGATATGCAAATAGAGAAATTATTATATTATTGTTTGGTAACGTGATTAGGGTCAATGCAGGCAAAAGGAAGGATGTTGAAGGTGGTTAGAAGCATTATAGAGCAAAGAAAAATGGCAATGGAGGAAAATCAAGGAAAGGGGTTTTCGATAAAAGACGTAACTGATGTATTATTGCGTGATACATTTGAATCATCAGATGAGACGCAGCCACGGCTGCCGTTGGATTCGATTAGTGAGAACATCATAGAGATGATGATTCCTGGTGAAGAGACCGTTCCAACGGCTTTGACGCTAGCCGTCAAGTTTTTAAGTGACAGCCCCGTGGTTTTAGCCCGCTTGGTGGTACGTACTTCACTTGTACTGCTTAATCTGCTTTACAATGTTTTGCAATCGACGGATAGGATGACGGTCTGTGTAATCGTACGGCTGGGATCAATTAGATCCACGTGCTTGGTGTGGGCCAGTAGAGGTCAACCTCACTTTTATGGAGGTTGTAGTACTGGATTGACTTTTCAAAGTCATTTTCAATCAGACACACGAGCGCCCACACGTGGGGGTGGGATGCTCGTCGACCCCACCATGGTTTGTATGGGCGTATTCTAGCCGTACTTTGATTTGGATTGAACGGCTGTCAGGCGGTGGACCATCTTAATGTTTAAGTTTCTGGGGTTTCTCGACTGCTACTGCTAAGTAGTCAGCATTTAGCACTCAGCTTTCTTTAAAAAAAATTCTTTTGGGAAGGAAATTGGATGTGAATTTTTTTTTGGAGATCTAAAAACGAAAAGAAATAAGAAAAAAATACAAGATAATTGATTTTAACATTGGAATCAGGACAGTAATTAAAATGTAAAAAAGTAGATTCTTTTAGCTTTGTAATTTTTTTTTCCAATTTTTGGGACTTAAAATAGAATTTGTGACTTGAAAATTTTTTTTTTTCTAAATTCATCTATATTCACTCGAATTTATGACTAATAAATAATAAAAAAAGTGTCATATCACTTAAGTTGCACTGACTTGTGACTTGGAAGTTTCATTTTTTATACTACTATATATTTTTTTGGGCAGGAGGAGAACAAGGAATTGATGAGGCAAAAGGCAAAGTCAGGTGATGAATATAATTGGACTGATTATTTGTCTCACTCCCATTTACCCAGAATGTAAGTTTCTAAGTTACTGTATTATGATTCATTTGACAATTAAACGTTTAGAACCCAATAAGTTTAAAGGAGAGTAGTAATCTTAACATCTTTTCTTCTTTTGGTTACTTCAGGTGATCAGTGAAACTCTTCGCATGGCCAATATAGTGAATGCAGTTTGGAGGGAAGCTGTAAAAGATGTAAAAATTAAAGGTTAGTAGTTTTGTGTACTTTTTTTGAACTCGAATGGGCTGTTAGTATAACTATTATTCATGATATTATTTAAAAATAATTATGTAATAAGAAATTTTTTATTGGTTTTTGAATAATTATTAAGAGATATAATAGTTGCTCGACGATTAAAATAAATTTTACCAACAATTTTTGAGATTTGACATGTATAGGAAAAAAATAATATTAAAAAATTGTTACAAAATAATATTTAAAAATAATAAATAATTGTTGCTGTCCAAATATAGTCGTATTTGAACAGTATTATTTACATTCAAATAATATTTTAGAATAATTTTTAAGAACATTTTCTCATGTCACATATATCATATTTCAAAATTTTGTCACAATTTTTATTTCAAAAAGTAATTAGAATAATATCCAAAATAATGTATGTCGAAACGGAGCACCAGAAAAATTCTAGTTTAGGTTGGCTTAAGGTGTTCTTTCCACAGGTCACTTGATACCAAAAGGATGGTGTGTTTTGGCATCCTTCAGTTCACTTCACATGGACGAAGAAAACTATGAAAATCCCTATGAATTTAATCCCTGCAGATGGAAGGTATGTCTTGTCCGAATATGAGTCTCACCAATTCAATAACTCTTCCTTTTTACAACTTTCAATTATCAGAGCATAATTCCAATGACAGTCCCCCGTGCAAAATGTCCTTGTGTCAACATGGAAACGAAACAAAAAGATTTTTTTGGTCCGACTACTATTCTAACCACCATTATTTTGTTTTGTTTGCATTGGTAGAAAACAGGAGCTTCTATTATAACAGCAACACTTTTACACCATTTGGAGGTGGCCAGAGGCTCTGTCCCGGTATAGAACTGTCGAGGATCGAAATCGCTATTTTCCTTCATCATCTTGTAACAACATACAGGTATTTTTAATGTATCAAAAAAAAGAAAGAAAAGAAAAGAGTAGTACTCCCATTTTCTTAATTTTATTTCATAACCTTGTTGAAATATGCAAGCATCTTCTAACATTTCAAACGCACCATCTTACAATGTATTTGGCATTTCTTCGCAAAAGAAAAACGAATAATACTAAGAGTTATGTGTGACGCATAAACTAACTGTGGTACAGTTGTTGCATCTCTGCAGAGTCCCAACAGGGCTCCGTTAGATCTCCTCCAAATAGGGGGACCCCTTATTTGAGGAACATCTAACGGATGAGCTTCCTCATCAGATACACTCCCAGTCTCCCCCTATTACACATGCATGGTTGAGAGTTACATGCGATTAAGGCTAAAGTTTTAATAGGATTGGCACTTTGTTTTTAATTGCAATAGGTTGGCTATGGTGGTGACGGGTGAATACTGAAAATAACGGTAGCTAATATGATATTTCATTTTCTCCTTGACAGATGGGTGGCCGAGGATGATGACATTACCTATTTTCCATTTGTCCGAATGAAACGGAAGCTGCCAATCACCATCACACCCATAGTAGGAGGGACAATGGAAGAGAGATGAAACAAGAAAGATTAGATAAGCAATAACCCCAAGGCAGGGGTCATTCCTCACAGCCACAGGTCGTACACAACTATTTTTCTACCTATAAAGCATATATATCTCACCAAGATTAAGCCCTTTAATCAAACCAAATTTGTAGCACAATTTCATAGTGTTCTTATTTCGAGTAATGACATTTACCTTTTGTTACTTGTAAGACAGATGGCATATGGGTTCTATATCATTGAGTTGGTTCCGGTGTCACTGTCTTTCTTTTGGTTGAAGGAGAGTTTTCTTCTCTCTGGGCCCTGATCGTAATAAAATTGAATAGTTAAACATGCAAGTGGGGTGGGGTAATGATTTCTGACCTTATTATCAAAAGACATCGTGGCATGAAAATTCATAAGTTCTTTCTTTTCTTAGATAAGAATGGATGAAGGCACAAGGTGGTCCTCTACCATGTCGAACATGTGCACAGCTAGTACATCGACAGTGTCTGGTAAAGGACTACGTAGGGTTTTCCTCTTTCTCAAACATTGTTTTAGTGATTCTGTAGCTTTAACCTTCATTCCTGCATACTATGGCCTTAATTGCAGGAAACTTGAGAAGTGTAAAATGTACAACTGACGTAGGTTGATCTTAGCAACAACTACAAGAATATTTTCTAAATTACTTTGAGCTCAATCACCAATATATATACCATCTATCCTGCCACTTTCAAAACCCAAATCCAAGATTTCTGTGCAACTAAGTAGAACAAATATGGGTTATAGTGTACACACGCAGACAAATTCCAGCTGAACTGTACATAGGGAAAAAAATTACCCGCAACCTCAAAGTAAAAGGAAGGAATAAGTTACTACAATGCAGAGCATCTAATAGTCCTTCAACCAACTATATACAAACTCACTGGTGTTAGCACATTTGAAGATGAAATTATCACATTTGAAGATGAAATTATCAATCCAGTTTTCTATCGTTTTTCTTCCTGTAAGTAATTAGTGAGATGTACTTAAATGGAGCACCACTGCAGGATATAAAGATCATAACAACTGAGGTTAATACGCAAGTCCCCAAGCAATCCTATATACTTGTCAGATTTACATGTACGGTTATGCAAATTTACAAGCATACTGAACTTGACTCCTTCGCCTTCACTACAAACATCACGTTATTTACTGTTGCCGCCACAGTTAATTATATATATAACCTTGTCTTTATCACCGGACTACGTATTATTCTCTGTTGATTTCCAGTCTCACCGCGAAGCCAGCATCTTTAAAGTTAAACTTGAAAGTCTTTCCCTATAATGATGCCTTAAATCTCGGTTCCAAAATTTCCGCATTTCATTTAGCCAACACCAAGTAAATGAGCACTATTATTTGATTCAAATTACACTGTCATGCCTTGCAATGTGAATGTGCACATGCATGATGCAGATAACCAGGGACTCTTGGTGGGGTTCAAGTGAGGACTCGGCTCTTATTTGCAACCAGAACTTACCCCAAAAAAAGGCAAATGAATTAGCTTTCTAGCACCATGTATTTTACCACACTGATAATCTCCGCCTCAGTTCTTTTACCTAGGCTTCATAATAGCTATATACATATAAAATTAACACTCATCAAGGTGTATAATAGCTATGGGATTTCAACAAAATTATTATAGCAATATATTTTGAGAAAACGACCAATCCCCTTGAGCTCAGAATGTATTATATACAAGCATTAAAGGAGCAAGCTTGAAGTAGAATGATTCAAGTTTTACCAAGCCATAGCAATGGTGTATGTATATCAAGAGTTCCAATATGAAGTTTTCTAATTCCTCTGCAACAGATGCTAATAACTAGTCTCTGCAACGTCTGTATTTAGGGAATAAGAGATTAGCATTAACATGGAAACGGCATATTTTTACTGCACTTTTTTGGGAATAAGAAATTTCCAATGACAAGGAGACAACATATTTTTACTTCATTATTTAAGGAATAAGAGCTTTCCTTATGACATGGAGACAACAAATTTTTACTGCACTTTTTGAATACATTTCCAGGAAGACCAATCTAGAGATGCTGAATGCTATGCTACTCTAGCTTTCAATAAGAGTGTATATTGTCTATTGAAATCCAAAACAAGGGTAAAAAGAGTGAAAAGAACAGACAATTGTTAAGATGAAGGGGTGGTGAACTGCAACTGCAGCAGGTAAAGATAAAGCTTACACTGAACAGATAAAATGAAAGATCCAACTTGAAACTTCTTGCCAGCAAAAAAATTACCGTACTGTAGAGTACAATAAGAAAATTTGTCAAGCCATTGCAGTCTTAGCCTTCTTCTTCTCTTCCTCAATCTGTTGAAGCTCCACCAACCTTTGTGCCCATGCCCTTTCCCTTGCAACTGCAGCCATCTTCCTCTCTACCCTCTTTATGACCTTCTTTCTTTTGGCCTCTTGTAACTGAGCTTTACGCTTCTTCTTTTCAGCCTGTATATGGATCAGAACATCATAACCGAGAAAAGAAAATGACGTTTAGTAGTACACCCAAGCCAGTATGTTAAATTAGTTTTTCTAAGAAGTTGAATTTTGTTAAAAGCCCACAAATAATTTTGGCAGAATCTCGAAATCGACAAATCAATAAAGATTTAACTTCGCATATAATAAATGGAAGAGTGAAGAACCGTTTCAATGATAAGATGGATTAGACCAGTAATTGGATTAAAGATGTCAGCAAGCACCGCCAACTAACTACAGAATTTTACGTAGCAACACATTTTTCCAAAGGTTCTTAATTGTCATCAATCAACACATTTTCTCTTGTCACCACTGTTTTAATGGGTTTTGCTGCCAAATAAGCTTATTCAAGAAAAACAGTGGAGATGATGGGTTCATCATCAAAAGAAATTGCTCTTGAATCAGTCATACTGTTATCTGTTGCCCTAATCAATAAGTAATTTAATCAGGAAACCTTTATTATGTATTACTTCACAAGCGAATTTTCAGTACCATTTTCAGCAATATCACCACTAAAACAAATAACTCTTTTTTTAAACCCCTGCTTCATTCCATAACATTGGCTTATGCTATTAATTTCGGAGTTTCTTGATTGATCTATACTCCAGATCCCAGGCTTCCCAACAATATTAAAAAAACAAAAAATCAGAACTTGTTTCAAAAATTGAACGCAGAAATACATATCCCACGTGGATGAATAAATTAATTTCAGCTCAAATAATATAAACAGCACCACCCCCCCAAAAAAATAAAAAAAAGAACAACAACAACAACTGACATTTTTCGGAAAAAAAATAAAGCTGAAAACATTACCAGAATAAATGCACGGTGTAGCTGTTTAATCCGCTTTTTCTCGTTCCTTCTCTTCACACTTCCCTCATTGGGTTGATTTGCAAGAATTGGTTCTCCAGGTACATATTTCACCCAAGCATATGGCCCTATTTCCATAAATCAAATTCACCCCAAAATTTAAATTAAAAAAAAAAAAAAAGAATCAAATTTTTAGCATTCAATTATGAAGTGTACAGTTTATTCTTCACAAAGTACACAACTACTAAAAAAATTGCAAATTAAAATTTAAAACGAAAATTGTAAAACCCTAAACCCTATTAAAATGAGGGGAAATGGAATTGGAACCTGGGGGTTTTAATTGGGCTCTTTTCCGACGGGGCTTGTCTACGGGGCGTCGTTTGGGGTACCGCGTGTCCGTTAAGCTGTGGAAAGCGGAGGACGGCGGAATGAATGGAAGGTTCCGGTGGAAGGAGCCGATATGGTGGCGGAGATGGAGCTTGGATGCCGGAGAGGGAGCATTGGTGGACTGGAATCTGAGGGGAGCAGTACATAGGCGGAAGTGGTCCGGGTTGATAAGAGAGTTCGGGTTATGGGTCGGATAATGGATCGTAGGGCTCCGAAACCCATGGCTTTCACAGTTCACACTTGAGCTGAACTGAGCGATGTGTGCTGTTGTATATTCGGTTGTTTTACAACTACTTCAGCATTGGGCTTAGTCAAGGCCAAACGACGTCGTTAGGCCCCCTTTACAGCACAAAAAAAGGTAATTAATTAATCTATAAAAATGACAGGGAAGTACATATCATAAATGAGGGTAAGAAATTTCTAAATTTCTCCCTGTAGATGGGCTAGCAAATGAAGTTTTTGAATAATAATAATAATTTATATCTATATAACAGCATGAGTATTTTAATATTAAAAAAAATATTATAATCTAACCGGTTCACACTAGAAATAAAAATACGCATAATCTGGTATTGTTAACTGTTTGTGTAAGGTGGTAGCGTTAGCTAAATTTTGATTTGAAATGATGACCAAAAGAAGTGTAGTTGATCATTTGTATACTAGTTTTATTAAAGGACTTCTAAAGGATTTTGTTTAGGTAATTCCAACACTAAGTTGATGTGAGACTTTCAATTTGAGAATAGTCGCATAGTTTTATCATTTATGACTAACTGAAAAATGCAGGAAGATGCAAGGTTATTTTGTGATCTTGCATTCGATATGGCAGCAAAACCTAGAAACCCAAAGCACTAAATGACATCTAGAACTTGTATCAATGTACATTACAGGTAATGGAATAAAAGGACACTACACAAAACAATAGTTCAGACGATCTAAAAAGTACAGTTAGCAGTTAGTATCAAAGCCTCAGCTCCAACTTACTAGTTTGGATTCAACTCGTATTCATTAAACATCGTTAACAAATTCTCGTAGTACATTGCATTATTTGTATCCTTGACATCTGCTTGATCATGAAAATGTATACCAGCTTGATTAAACAAAGAGAGCAAATGGAGCAATTCCTCGTTTGAGAGCTTTGAAGGCCTCTTTTTACTGCTCTCAACCCCTCCGGATCTTAAGATTTCTACAACTTTATCCTTAAACGAGCTAATCCCTTTCTTTGAGCCCAATGGCAAATCATCAGTCACGATTTCATCTTCATCTTCATCATTCAGCCCGACTTCCTCTCCATCATCCGGACTCTGAAAGTTGTGGGAATTTATATCAGTTTTTGACAACTTCATCAGCTCCATCAACTTCCTCTTCTTCTTAAATATCGCACCCAGTGTCTTATTCTTCTTGATAAAGCACATCCTTGTAAACGCCCACCATTCAATCAAATCAACTCTCGGAACATCCTCTTTAGGCCATATTTTGATCACCGAAGAATCAATCTTAGGAACAGGGAAAAAATCCCTCTTGCTCACATCCATAACAAACTCCACATCCGCCACCAGCTTCACATTTGCTGCTAACCGGTTGTACTCGGATTCACCAGGATCAGCTAACAGCCTCTTAGCAAACTCTTTCTGAAGCAAAAGCGTTGCACTCCTAAAAGCTTACTCACCCCAAACACAAACTTCGCTACCAAACGTGACGATATCCCGTATGGAATATTCGCTACAACAAGATCAAATGGTGGAAAATCAACCTTCAGTGCATCTTCAAGTATGACCTGAAAAACAAAAAGAATCAAATTAGCTAAAAACTTCTCTGAAGCATTATATCAAACACTTCATGGTCATTATATCTCACATTCAATCGGTCCGCAAATCCTCGCTCGGAAGCTTTCTTGTGAAGAATTTCCACCATACGCTTATCGATTTCAATAGCGTTAACTCTCTCAGCTACTTCAAGGAGCTTGAAAGTCAGATTTCCGGTGCCGGGTCCGATTTCTAATACGGTATCACCGGGTTGTATATCGGATCTTTTAACGATAGTATCGAGGACTCGGGGGTTCGTGAGCCCCGGCTTTTGAATAGCTGTAAGTGTTTCTCCGGATTTCTTACGACTTTTCCGAAATTGTTAATGTAGTCATCATCCTCGTCGTCTTCTTTATTCGGAGTCCCTGATGTTGAAACGACGACGGCTTGATTTCGTGCGAATTTGTTGAATGAGAAAGCTTTGCTTTATAATACTAAATCTAGAAAGATTGGTAGAAAGGGATTGCCAGCGATGAAGCATTTCAGGTATTTTTTCCGTCCCAATTATTGGATGTTTTTTCAGGGAAATTAGATCGTTGATAATGGGGCGAAGCGGCGAAGGCGGGAGGGGGGAAATTCCAAAAGCTTTCGCCTTTACATGTCCTTTATTTATATTTTATTTTTATTTACCAGGAAAATATTAACATACACCTTAAGAAAATTCTATAGTCTCTTTTAAGTATTATTTTTTTAACTTTAAAAACTTGTACAGTATAAACATTTAAAATACATAATATTGTACTGTACAAACATTTAAAATACAAGGAAATGATTCTCTAAAAAGGATTGTATAATTTTTTAAAATTTTATAAAATTTTACTTACATCAACTGATATCATAAATTTTATAATTTTAATTTACACTTTACAAGGTTTATAAGTGAGATAAAAATTTATATCTATCTAAGGATTTCTCTATTTACACAACCACAAATTTAAATCACATGCCAAACTACTCACATGTGATAAAATCATTGGATCATCCATTAGATTTCATTTATTTGTTTTGTGAAGCTAGTGACACATTAGTTGTTTTTTCATTTTATATTAAGGGTAGGCATGGGACAAGTACTCGTCCCTCAAGAGATTTGATAAACCCGAGCCTCACTTGTCGAACCAATTATTTTTTGAGTCCTCATACCATTACGTATCTGGACAAACAAAGAGAGTTGGGTGTCTTGTAGGTACCCAATCCTATCATATCATCGTTAGTTTTCTAAAAATTAAAACTAAATTAATCTTACTTTGACCACCAAATTTTCAATAATTTTTAAAACTAACAAGTTGATTAATAAATATTTTATATAAAATCAGAAGAAAAAAAAAAATATTAGATTGTTTCAAAAAAAAATTACAAAATTCAATTTAATCCAATTCTTAAAACTAAAAAGAAAAACAAAAGTAACATAATATCTATTCAAGAAAAATTAGATAAAATCAATAATACAATAAAATCAAGATTTTAAAAATGATTTAATAACTTGTTCACACTAAAAATTGTAGGAAACATTATATATGAGGGTCGGATCAAATATTCACAAGTTTTTAAAATCTTAATCTATATCCGACCCTTATAGAAATGGGTACTCAACCTTCAATTGACTTGATTTATAGACGAGGGTCAGATACATTTATTTTAAGAGGAAAACGGGTACAGTGGGTATATATATATATATATATGTGTGTGTCCTTTATAGAGATGGACTAAAAGCATCTGATGTAGATAAGCCCAATAGAATATAGTGATATAGTATACACTCACCACAAATTGGTGGGAATGAAAAGTTTGGATAGGTCAATGGGCCATGAGTCGTGAGATTCATATTTGTACAAGTCCATTTCAATGGAATTATCTCGTCTCTCACACATTTTTTTTTGAACAGCTAAAACGAAAGCAATTCCAATTTAAGTGTCCAAGTCCAAGATTTAATTGGAATCGTGCAATAATCGAAGTGGTTTGTCATTAATGCAAAACCCCTTCTTGATCTTAGGAGGTGTTTGGTTTATGGGTATGAGGAGAAGAAATGAAAATCAAGATTAATAATACTTATAAAGGTTATTTGATTAATCACTATGAGAATCATTCTATAAGAATGAAAATGTTACAAAATGTCCACTTTCATTTCTCACTTATAACATGGGTATCAAATTTATGAATTTATTAATATAATGAAACACATTGTTTATTCAAACCAAACAAGTAAAGGGGATTGACATAAATCCATAACAATAGTGAAATTTATAATTTTTATTTTGATTCCGATTTTTTAATGCAAGCGAAACACCTCCTTAATTTTAAAGTGAATGCGTTGAGTTTCATGAAGCCAAGACCATCTAGGGTGGGTTGCTCGGCTAGCTCATACAACGTAGAAAAAGAGAGACCAAATCCGTTCGGAATTCAGATCTAGAAAGGTACTCCCATGCTTAAGTAAGGGTGGGGAATACAGAATTGACCTGTGTGAATGAAAATGAGTTACGAGTTCGGTCAGGCTATTTAACCGGTCATAATTGTCTTATTCATTTTAATAATCATGGGTTCAAACCAAAATATTATGCACATTTATAAGAGTAGGACAACATGAATATAACTTTTTTAGCACAAACTTGTTCGATAGTAGCTCAATAGTTAGGAGTGTTCAAATTCAACATAACCTGAAAATTTAATCTAATTCAAATGATTTTGGGCTAAATAGGTTAGGTCATCAATTTTCAGAATATTTGAGTTGGGTTATTCGAAACATGTTGAGATGGGTTGGGTTTTATTTTTCGAAATCCAACCTAACATAATAATCCGATAACCTAATATAATTTATTTATAATTTTTTTTTCCTAATAATTTCATATAACTTATACTTTATTTTTTTATCATTCTTCATCTATCATTCAATTCAACATGTTCTATAAATTTTTCCTTTTCATTCTTGGGTTAACCATTTAATTTTTGACAAAAAAATAATTTGTGATGGATAGTCTTACACTACATTTTTTTTTTTTCATTTTTAACCCTAGTTACCTAAAAACACGAGTAACCCATCCGAATAACACTAGAGTTGGGTTTACTTAGGTTTCAATATTACTTGGGTTGGGTTTTTTTTTTTTTGGGAAAATTTTAACCTAAGTAACCTGAGTAACCCACATGAGTAATATATTTGGATTAGGTTTACATGGATTTTGATATTACTTGAGTTGAATTTTATTTTTTTCAACCCAAAAACTCGAAAACCCGAATGCAAAAAATCTGCTAACCTAATAACCCAATCCATCCCTATCAGTAGTAATGTTCAGGTACCTAATTTATATGGCAGTGGACAACCGAGTTATGAAAAAATTGACTGTATCAATCATATACATAGGTTGCCCGATAAAAGCTGTGGATATCCATCTGTGATAATTTTGAGATTAAAAACTTTAAATAAATAAAAATTTTGATTATTAATTACACAAATAAGGTATAAATGGAAGAGGAGGGAAAACTCATTATTATTAGGCTCTAATATATAAATTATATAATTAACCACATATATGAATCGAAATAAGTACATGTGAATTAAGTAGTTTTGATTCGCTAATCTTAATATATGACCTTATAACGCTAATGGGTTCAAATGCTCTACTTGTACGATTTGAAATGAATGATTAGTATTTATTTATTAGAGTAATTAACTACCCTTCAAACAAAAATACGTGTTGAGTTGGAAAGTATGGTAAATGAACTTTAGAACTGCCAATTAGACAGGTTTAGTTGGCATTCCTGAGAGTAAATGCTAGAATGCCAACTAAATAGAAAGAATAATCTATTAACTCATTGTGGTATAGTGATAGGCCGTAGCAAAATCCACGAAAAAATCTGAAAAGGTCGGCTTAAGATTTAGGGGGACACCAGAATCCATATGTGCAATGTGCATATAAGAAGAACTTGGATTCCTGCTGTGCTGTCGGTGGTAGTATAAAGTATGGATTTCCATGACTACTAAGTGATTTGATTTGTGGATGGAGTATGTTGGCCCAACTTTTTAACTTTTACAGTCCCATGAGGCCACGGCATGAAGGGTTTCGCATATGGGACGTTAAGGAGGAATTTGGTTTACGAGCATGAAAAGAAAGAATAAAAATCAAGATTAATAATTAATACTCATAAATGATATTTGGTTAATCATTGTGAAAATTATTTTATAAGAATAAAAATGTTAAAAAATTCTCAATGTTATTTCTATTTGTGACTTGTGTTTTAAATTGATTAACTTATCAATTTAATAAAACTCATTCTTATTCAAACTAAACAAGTAAAGAGAATGATATAAACTCATACTGATAATAAAATTTAAGATTTCAATTTTTAAATGTGAACCAATCATCTCCTTAAGTATGACACTACACAAGTTAACCAAAATATTTATTATTCATTATTATCTATGTAATATTTTATAATTATCTTGTGTAAATTATATTTTAAAAGTTGTTATAATATTTAGTACAAATAATATTATGAATAATAATTGTTCAAACTCTATACGGGTCATTTCTCTTTTGGTAGCAAGCTAGGAAACTTATACTTACCGTGCAGTGGTATTTTTTTACCGTAAATAGCTTTAATGACTGCAATAAAGTTGCCCTTAACAACTAAATAACTAGTATCTTTACTTTTAGCCGTCAAGTCGCATTCTTTGAGCAACACGAAGGACTGAGACACTTATATTATTATGGTATTATGTTCTATGCTGACTTTTCATTATCATGAGTTATTACGAAGCTTAAGCTAATTAATGGTTGTTCACCTGTCCTTAATTAGATAAGTGGGCCACATAAACTCACCTCAATTATGTTCAGGTTCACAATCATGAAATGTATTTAGTCTTATTATGTATTTCAATTTTCGTGATTTTCAGGAATAGTAATTGGGCAATCCGATTTGAAGGATATGAGGAAGATTAGTGCATGGCCAAAGAATATTTTTTGTTGTTTTCCTGAAAAGTGAATTTGGCTGAGAAAGTAGACAGTTAAGTAAATATTTGGGAATTGAATTATGAGAGGATTACAATGAAAATAATTGTATGAACCTTGTCCCCTCAAATCTTTTATTTATAAATACCCATGAGGGGTTCACGGTCAACATCCTACAAATTGAACTATGCCTAAATTATATAATTGCTCTTAACGAGATGTCATGTAAGTACTTCTAAAATGATCATTGGAAATATGTCAAGCACCAATCCTGAACATCATCAATAGTCCCTTCGCCTCGGTGCCGAACTTCAGGACCGGGGCCGAGCCAATGACAATCAACAAAAGTCCCTTGCAGCTTTATCCAGGTCATGATGCCGAAATTCGGCTCCTTTTGTTGTGATGTACCGAATCGAAGAGCATATTCTCGAGCTAGAACTTATACAAACCCTGAATCAATTTTTCTAACCCTTTTAATTCAAGTCTCAAAACTTTTTCTCTCTTTAACTTAATATCGAGTTTCCCCATAAAACTTATTGTTTCGTAATGATTACTCTGTCATAATGTCTGCGGCTCACCAAGTTCCTATGTACCATTATTATATTTACTACAATACACCATTAATGCATTTATTGTGCAACGCTTCTTTTTTTTGCCTTCTTTTATTGTCTCTTCTCAAAGGATAACCCCATTTCAAATCCCAAAGTGACTTTTAACATTCCATCTTCTCACTAATTTCAGGCAAAAAATTTTCAATTTCCCACAACTAGGGCATAATCGAGACAAAAGTCTTGCACTAGTTATATGTCCCTCTACCCTACAGTCCCATTTTTTCTTCATTTTTGCCTTTGCTCTTTTTCCCTTTCACAAAGGTAACTCCTTCTGGGGATCTAATTATGATATCGCTCCAACTCCGGATTCACACAAAATCCCATCAATGTGAAACTCCTATACAAGATTCTCTCTGTCTTAGTTAGAGTTCCTTAGTCTAATCCACTGCCATGATTAATTCTAACTTTTCAGTTTCACAATTTTTTGCTATGAAATCTATTAGAACTTGCGCTTTAATGGCCGCCCGAGGTTTGAACTCAATATGAAACTCAAACAGCTCAACTGACCATTTTAACATCATTCCTAAGGTATCAAGTTTACTCAATATATTTTTCAAGGGGAAGTTTGTTAGGATGATTATTTTGTGGCCGTGGAAATAAGGCCTCAACTTTCGAATTAACATTACCAAGAAGAAGGTAGTTTTTTTTATAGAGAGCAATTCCTTTCCGGCCCCTGAATCACCTGGCTTACAAAATATATAGGCATTGCTTGTTGTGTTCATCATCTTTTAAGAGAACCGAGTTGATTACCAAATCCGTAATTGAAATATATAAGTACAACGGTTTCTCTTTTTAAGGAGACGTGAGTTTTAACAAGTTATTCAAATATTTCTTAAACTCATCAAAGGCCTTATGAGCTTCTTCTACCCATTATAATCTAGAAGTTCTCCATCTTCTTTATAAGTTGATAAAATGGTAACTCTCTCTCTGTTGACATGGATAAGAATCGGTTCAGAGTTGTCATTCTACCAGTTAACTTTTGAACTTCTTTAACCGAGGTGACTATAAACCCTGGTTTGGCTCAATTCCCTGATGAGAGACTATAAACCCTAGAAATTTTCCGATGGGACCCCAAATAAACATTAGTCTTATTCAAATTGATCTCAATATTTCAAAGGTTTCTTTCAGATCTTCTAATGTTTCTTCAAAGGTTCGGCTATTTATCACCATATCATCTATGTACACCTCTATATTTCTACCTATTTGGGACTTGAACGTTTTATTAACGAGCCTCTGATATGTGACTCTTGTATATTTAAGTCTGAAGGGCATCGTAGCGCAACAATACGTGCCTCGGTCTATTATGAAGGAAGTTTTCTTTTCATCCTCCTTTGTCATGTATATCTGATGATACCTTTTAAATGTATCCAAAAAATGTAGAACTATAAAATCCTAAGAAAGAATTACTAATGTATCAATTAGAGAGTAAAGATAACTGTCTTTTGGATATGCTTTATCAATATCAGTAAAATCTTGGTACATATTCCACGAAGAATTTTGCTTAGTTACAAGTATAGGGTTACAAAGCCAAGTTGGATACAACACTTCTTTAATAATTTTTGCAGTTCAAAGCTTGTCCACCTTAACTTCAATAACTAAGCTACACTCTGAATTGAAGATGCGCTTCTTCTACTTGATTGGCTTATATTCTAGGTCCACTCCAAGCTTATGTTTGATAATTTCTCGAGGAATTCAAGGCATATTCTCAACTGTCTAGGCAAATACGTCCTTATATTCACTGAGGAGTCTGAAGTAGAGACCTTAAACTCTGTTGGCAGAATTGTATAAATTTTTATCTTTCTATCTGGGATGTTTGGATCCAATGGTATTTCCTCAATGTGTACCTCGTCCTGTGGCTCCACCTTAGCTTTGCCTTTTCCATTAGGCTACATGAGCATCAGTTAACTCTGGTATCTCATATGTATTGCTTGAAGGCCCTGCTTCACCTCTTTCTCTCTTCAGGTCGGTTGATAATTCTTCCGGTACACCCGAGGCAGATGGAGCATCAAATGTTTGCAGAAAGACCTTATCAGCTATGGACATAGTTTGTGATTGGGATTGCAAAAATATCTTGTAGCATGCCCAAGTCTCTTGCAGGTTACCAATCACCGTTCCTTCTGACCCGTCCCTCAACATGAAGTTGATTCTGATATGAAACACGGAGAGAAGGATCCTATATGTATACTGCGTGGGTCGGCCAAGGACTATATTGTAAGAATTGTCCCTTTTGACAATGACAAAATTAGTCATCTCAATCTTGTGTTTTGGGGGAATTCCGAGGGTCATTGGCAACATGATTTGGCCTTCTAGCATAATCAAATCCACTGTAAAGCTTACTAGAGGTGTCTTGAAAGGTTTGATTAAGAATGAATCTATGTGCATTTTTTTTTCAAGCATTCTAGAAGATAATGTATCATCCGAACTTCCAGTGTTCACAAACACTTGGTGCATTTTATAGCCAGCTACTTGAATGTGAATCACCACGGGATCATTGTGGGGCATGCGGTTGGGGACAAGATCGTCTGAGGTATACCCGAGGCTCATAAAAAGTTTTAACCTTTTCTCCCTATTCTCACCTGCGAGTACATACCTCGCATATTTTTTCCTCACATTGCTAGAATCCCCAATCCTCGATCTCCCAGCTATAGTGTTAAACACTCCAACTACTCGAACTTACTCGTCTTGAGCAGGGGGATTATTTCTATTATGACTATTGCGATTGGGCTGGCGAGGAAGGTATTGCTGAGGCTACAATTGGTTGGCCCTGTTGTTGGCATTCCTTTGAAAATTTGTGGTAGTTCAACTGATGAACTGCTGCAAGTGCCCCTCTTGGATTGCTTTTTCAATCCCTAACTTCAAATGATTGCACTCCTCGGTGTCATGGCTATGTTGCCCATAAAACACGCAATACTTTGATTTTTGTCCCTTTGATTGGATCCTGCTAGCATTAGAGGAGAAGGCTCAAGGAGGTGCTGTACCTGGTATAGTATTTTCCTCCTCTAAGTGTTTAAAAGTGTAAAATTTGAGCCTGGTAGGACCATTGTTCTTGGAGGTCGACCATCGATATTATTGTTCGGATAAACTATCCACTTTGCCAAGGGCCTGCTGTTGGGATAGTTTAATCTCTCCACAACTTTTAACTTTTTAAAAGAGAATGAATTATGAGTTCTTCTTTTTTGAGAATTATACATCTTTCTCTTAGACAGGTGTTGGACTCCTATCCCGTATGAATTCTGATGCTCTTTCTAACAGTTCGAAGTAAGTGTCCAGCATCCTCTTTGTCAGTTCGACATTAAACTTCCAGATCGGATGTCGCTGCAGAAGGCTGTAATCAAGATTTTCTCATTTGACTTTTGTCGAATGTTCATGAGATGCGAGGTGTCCTTCTGTTGCACTAATTTACTTCGGAAGTGGCCCAGGAAAGACTTTTGCTTGTCCTTAGCTTGTGAAAAGTCGCGATTGAATTTGTAGAAGCTCTTGGAACTATTTTTGTGCAGGGACTCAGTGTGTTGTGACAATAGTTTGCACTGGATGGCATCACTATAGCCGTAAAGGCCAGTGACAGCCACCACATGTTGAAGATGGTTAGATGGGTTAGAGTCACCCTTGTACTTATCAACGTTAGGAAACTTGAATTGTATCGACAAAGGCTCGGTCTTTATCGAGATCGTGAATGGATCTCTATCTATTTCTGTCAGAGCGGAGACATGCATCATCAGGTTATTTTTCTTTAAAATCTCCTGAATTTTGTTCTCGAGGCTCTGCTCCTTGAGCTGTTTTAAACAGTTCGAGGAGGGACATTTGTGATATGTTCTTTTTGAAGACTGTGCATCGATCCTGCATGCACTGATATTCTTTCTGGTTTGCTAGTAGCTGTGTGTGACTCCTCGGATCGGTTATCCTAGCGAGATCTCACAATCTTGTACCAAAGGTCGCTTGAGCTTATTGGCATTCTCCAGTTGTTTACCAGGTCGTCGGCCAGAAATTCGTTGCTATTCAACTCGAGGCGTAATTGCTCGGTTAGAGCGGTCAGACGAAGTTTGATTCTCATGTTGCTTCACGAAAGTTCTAAAGGACTCGAAATGATCAGTAATGTATTTCAAAACATCATTTTGCTTTTGTTGTGCTTCGGTTGATGCTTCGAAATCTTTTGTCTCGTCATTTTGGAGCAAAATATGAGGATTGCTTGCCTCAACCTCCTTGCTAGTTGTATATCTTGTACTTCGGTTCTTCATCTTTTAAAAGCAAACTGACAAAGAAACTTACTGTAAGTAGGTAAGAATGGTGAGATTTTGCGTTCCCATAAACGACGCCAAATGATGAAGTGTGGAATTGTAGAGAGAGAAAGTAGAGAGCTGGGTAGAATATTTGGGAATTGAATTATGAGGGGATTACAATGAAGAAAATTGTATGGACCTTGGCCCCCAAACCCCTTATTTATAAATATACATGAGAGGCTCATGGCTAACATCTTACTAATTGAATTATATCTAAATTACATAATTGCCCTTATAAGGCTACCATATAAGCATTTCTAAAATGATCATTAGAAATATGCCAAGCTCCAATTCTAAGCATCATCTAGCAGTTTGGACATCTAATCCCGAGTTTGAGCAGAAAAATAGTGAATGTGAAGAGCTTTCTTTTATAAGCTTCTTCATTATTATTATTAACACATAGTACATACACTTACATTTATTCCTGGCTTATCTTTCATTATTTTTTCAAATAATATTTTACAATCATTACTTAGACACATTTTTCAATCACCTCTTTATCTCAAAAAATAGTTACAATATTATTCTAAATAATATTTAAAATAATATTTATTTATACTATATATAAAGAATGAGTAGGAAAAAAAAGTGATGTCATTATTTGTTTTGTCAAATTTATCCTTATTTTTATATTTAATTTTAATTATACCATTACTAACTACCACTAGCCACCCACTAACTTCCTTTATTACTCATCTCCTTTTTATTTCCACCAATTATCTTTTTTATTTTTATTTTTTTGTTATATAATTTTGTAAATTTGACATCCATAAAGTGTGCCTTTACTATTAGTTCTAAATAATAGTTATTCAAACAAATCCGTTTAGACAATCATTATTTAACGTCTCACTTAATTAACTAGTACCTTAAGAGTATAGCACTAATTTTACCCCAGATGAAAAAAAAAAAAAAGTGTATCGTAATTAATGCCACATGTACATACAGCAACTTAAAAGTTTAGAGGACTTAATGCAGTCAATCAATTGGCCAAAAAAAACAGAAATACAGAACAAGAACATGAGGTAATGAATAAACCTTGAATGGGAATATTTAGATAGACCTGATATTTAATGTCACTTGTAAATTCTATAATGTGAATTAAATGTTATGAAATTTATAATCTCAGTTGATATAAACAAAATTTTATAAAATTTAATTTTGATTACAAAATTTACAGATGGAGCATCGAAACCAGATTTGTATTACTATTTTCCAACCTTGAGAATGAAGGCAAGGCAAAATTAAATAGGGGAGTGCTAACTGAAGGTCCTTAAGAATCGATTGCCTTTTTTTGGGGGGGCTTTGTTTGTTTACTTTGTTGAATACCAACCTCTCATATTTAACTGTAGTACCCTGGTGCACAAGGAAAGTAAGTACAGAGAACACCATAGATATTTACCTCCCTATTTGCTTCTTACATTATATTAGATTCAATCTGTAAGCAACTAGGAGATAATCTCACCATACACTTGTTTTTCAATGATCCACATAAATTCGGCACCATAATATGATTTGGAGAAATTTTATAATTCTTTTAAGGAAATTATCTCGTTAACTTTAAAATTTATACAATATTAATTTTTAAAATTTATAATATTATATTGTACAAAATTTTAAAGTACAAATGATTACGTTACAAAATCGTAGAATTTTTCTATGATTTGTATATCTTATTATCTTTTACTACTATTAATACACTTTTGCAATGGCATTTTCATAAGGTAAAAATTAAGCAGCTAGAAACAAATAAAAAGAAAACTTTGGCTAGAGTCATTTTACTGGACTATTAGTTCTAATGTATTCAAATATAATTTATTAGAATTTCAATAATTTGGTGTAAAAGTTAAACATTTAGTAATATTTGGTTGAACGGAATATGTTCATACTTTTGATCAGCTATAAAATTAAAAGTTCGACTACGTGTGACTCAACTTAAGGATGGAATCAAATTTGTGCTTTCACAATTTATTTTGATACATATAATAGACAGAAATCTCGAAATCCAAAATAAATTCATCAAAAGTCTTCTAGATATATGACAAGATGGCGTGACGATAATGTCTTTTTTGGATATTAATTATCTAATTTACAATTATGCAAGAAAAGAAATAAGTAGTATTTGTAATAATAGTACTAGAAAATTTTAAAGCACCAATTATTAGAAGAAAAAAAGAGAAAGAGCCAAGTTGACTTTCCTCTTCCACTAGTGGTGGAGCCAAATCTTAGAATATACTCATTAGAAGGACAATAGGCATGTTCTTAAAAAGCTAATCCTCTCCAAAAATTACAGTAATAATGAAAATTAACATAAAAAACATGTGAAGTTGCCGCCAAAACAAAACATGTAAATAGAAAAAAGGAACAAAAAAAAAGAGTAAAATTCATGCTCCAAATCTTGGCAAATGTTATTGCGACACCAATAATTATTAATGACACAATAAAAAAGTATTGAAATGACTAAAATACCGTTCCTCTTACAAAGTAAAGGTAAAAATATATAGGTAATTTAATTTATTTTTTTTTGTATTTTGCTTCATCTTGAAAAATACTTAATAATTTCATTTTTAATTTTATCTATAAATTATTTAATAAAAAATATTAATTAATATTAATAAAATTTTATAATATTTAATTTTAACTAATGAGACCGAGATTTATATACCTCGGAAGGAATATTACTTACCTCTGCGAAAAGGAAAAGATTGATTGATCCTAGAGGTTCCTGCAGTAACACTAAGAATAAACAATCTAGACCACTTTAACTTTTACCACCACCGACGGTTAACGGAATCGGTATCTCGAGGCGAAAGAGCCCATAAGAGTAAATAACGGCATCACGACATTGACGACAAAATGTTAATTCTTGGTGGCAATAATGTATGGCACGTGCTACTTGCTTTTTGTTTTAAGAGTTCACCAAGACACGATCAGGAATAATTATTTAATTAATTAAAATTTTTTATTTGAAGTTGAAGATTCATATTTTAAAAAATAAGAGAATTATTTTATTTAAAAAAATAAATTTTGCATTACAAGTGATCGATTTTTATTAATTGAAGAACAATTAGTAAATATATTGAATAATTATTCTTGATTAAAATAATAATTTTATATAATCCTTAATTTATTCTCTTTAAGACATCTAATTAGCTATCTCATCCTCTATCTCATTAAAAAAAAAAAAAAAAAGTGTATAAAAAGTTATTGGACTTTTAATTATGTATAAATTTTGGTCACTAAATTATTTTTGCAGTCAAATAAATCACTAGACTACTAAAAATATTTTTTATATGTTAAATTGACCGTTAGTCAAACAAGTGACTGTCACTTATACACATCTAGATGTGTATAAAAGACAGCCAAGAGAAAATCGTATTAATATTTACAAAATCAAAATATTTCCAAATTTGAAACGATTTTCCCTTACTTCAAACCTGAAACCAACTGAGACATGGATGGGTTTGGAAAAATTTGGTGCGTATCGAATTGGTTTTGCTTTGAATCTTTGATTGAAATTTCTAAGATTTGAGATTCTCCGCAGAAAATATAAAAGGAAAAATATGGTCTATAAAGAAACGATTTTTTTTGGGTGGAAGATTGAAATAAAAGAGAAAATTGTACATTACAATAACAAATTTTGTGGTTGATTATTTGGAAGGTATGCTAGGGTTTTCGGAGGGATGGAGATGAGGAAAAAGAAAACAAAAAATGACTATTTTATCCCTCAGAACAAGTCATGTTTTTCACCAAACGATTGATTTAGCAAGTGAAATGGATGGAATTGACAAAAATTTGCATTTTCAAATGCCGTATAACTTTGAAGTATAGTTACTCTTGAAAAAAACAAAAACAGAATTGTAAAACATAATATAAGGTAGTAAAATGTTTTGAACTATGAAAAAAAAAGTTTTAGTGAAGTCAAGAGGGGTTTAATTTTAATTTTGACCAAACATAGGATATGTTTAAAATACTATTTTCCTCCATAATTGGCTGACAAATAATAATATGTTCCTCTACATTTTTTTTTTTTGTCCACACCATTTCTACATCTTTTGACTACCCTCCCCTACCACCCCACACCACACTCACGCAGACAAATAAAAGAAAAGCAGAATATAAGAATAATGTAAAAAGAAAACAAAAGGGATTCGTCGGTGGAATCCATAGTGATGAAATTTTGGTTCGGGGGCCAGCATGCAAAAATTGTTGTTGTATTGCTTGGACCAGATACGGGTGCTTTTGTTTTCTTTCTAAATTTTCCATCCATATGTATATATATATATATATATAAGGTTAGAAAAGATATATATATAATATTGTTCTTATTTTAGGACGGTCAATGGGTCGGGTCTATATCCGGACCCGACCCGATTCGAACCCGTTTATTCGAGTCTAGATCTATAACAAATTTTGATTATTTGGATTCGATCCGGACCCGTTTATCTATTATAATAAATGAGTCGGATATAGATCTTGATATTCTGACCCGATTAAGATCCGGATCCGATTAAACTATTTAATATATAATAAAATTATTCTATATTAGTGTTATTTTATATGTTTATATACATATATGTTGTGTAAATTGCCCATGTAATTTATATTTAATATAGAATATATGCATAAATATTAATTATGAACTCAATACTTTTGTATAGTTAAAAAAAAAAAAATTTTTGATAAGTTGTAATAGTTTTTATATATAATTTTAAAAGTTCTAATAAAATTATTAAGATCTGGATCATATAAGAGATCCGGATCCGACAAGACCCGACGGATCCGGATATGTATCTACTTTTGTAGACCCGTCGAAAATTCGAATCCGATTATATTAATCGGATTCGAATCTGAATATGCTAGATCCGACCCCTACGGGCCTAAATGGAACATGTTGCTTTGTTGCGTAAGAAAGGCATTATCTTCATGCTACCTACTTTAGTTGTAAGTTTATATATTTGCAATCATGCAAATGAAACTTAATTGTCTCATATATGCATGCAGAACCATTATATAGATAAAGAGAACACAATGAATGTTCTCTAGAATGGCAAAAGAAAAGATTGGGATGGTATCCAACCAGCTGGAAAAGAGTTAAAAGTTGCTGGATCCGTTATTATATTGCCACTTGTTAGGACACCTAGCTTCCCAATTTGCAGAAATATATATATAAAGAATTAGTTCTGATTATTGAAATTAAACACAACACAGTACAAAATCTTTCTGTTACATTTTTTTTTTTAAGAAATGTGATCAAGTTAAATCCACTATTAGTCATGGCAAATTTTTGTGTATATCAAGATTTATGGTGTATTAAGAGATAAAGAGTGGACTCTACATGAGTTTTATTATAGAGTCATGTACTTTATGTTTTAATGTACCATACACCTTAATACATACAAAAATTAATTTACTTATCAAACATTCCAACTTCCAGAAAAAACTATATGACCAAAATTGCTTTTGCTTGTAATCCCAAACTAATGCCTAGTGAGGATATATATAAGTTATAATATACGCTCTTTCGTCTCATTTTGTTTTACAATTTTACTTTTTTGATTAAATAGATCATTTTGTAAAAATAATTTTTATATATTTATTTGATTTTTAGTATAAAAATTTCAAGAAAAATAAATTTTATATAAAATATTAATACAAGTAAATTTAAAATTTACAAAAAAATTAAAGAAATTTATAAATAACTGAACTATAAAAACTTAATGCATTAATTAAGAAAGTCAAACAATGACGAGATCAGAGGAAATCAATGGTAGTATGTTCTAAAATACATGAAAGATAGAAACTCTTCAACTAGTAATCAACAAAAGGAAAAAATAATAATAAAATAATTTTTTGATTATATGGTTGGACTTCTCCGGAAAATTCTTATGTGCATCGGATCTATAGTATAGTGATATGTATAAGATGTCGTTTCATATCATCCCCTTAAGTGATGCAGTAATGATGTAGAGTAACATAAACCAAAGGATCCATAACATAGCATGCAAGAATTTCCCGGCTTCTCCTATAGCTCAGGAGCCCTGTCATATGCGAATACCATTTTAACTACAAAACTTTGAACAAAAGTTCTTCCTGCGGGGAAACGGAGTTAGTTATTCTATAGAGTACAATTACAGTTAAGATAGGATGATGGTCCTGATGGGGACAATGATTCTAGGATTGCATGTAGATGAAGATGATCAGTACTGTTGTACTCCTGTGAAGTGGACATTGTTATGATTTTGAAGCCAAGCCTCTCAATTACTTTTATCATCATACTTATCTTAATTTTTTTGGGTCCGCATGAACATTAACGCCTGTTTCCCTTAGAATAAATCTAGTACTAGTAGTAATTAATTAATGTTGTTTACTATAGTAGTTTGTGGGTTCACCTGAATTGAAATCAAACCTGGCCAAGCAATGAATCTCCCAGCACTAATATGCCATTGATGACTGGTATAAAGGAAAATAAATATTGTAAATTATGTAAAATTAAGGTGCAATGGCACTATTCTATCTCTTCAACGGAATTATACCATATATAACTTTGAAAGTTGTACGCGTTCACGGAACTCGAGTTGAATTTGTTTGAATTTAAATTACTTAACGAGTCAATGTTGAGTATATATACATATATGTTTTTGTCGAGATTTTTGAGTATGATGTAGTACTTTTTTTAAAAAAAAATTATTATATATAAAAATTATTAAAATGCTTACATACCTTCAAAAAATTATAACTTCTATCTCACAAAAAAAATTAAATTCTTGACAACAAAATATAATTTAGCTGATAAGACGTTTCTCGTATAAGTTATTGATTATGAATTTAAATCACTAAACAATAAAATCTAATTAAATTAATTTTTTTTTTTATATTGTTTAAAAAAAATAAAACTCAATTTCGACAATATTACTTATTTTCGATCGAATTCGAACTCTAGGTTGAAAGCTCGAGTAGATACTTGTATAATAAACTCGCCGAATTTCCCTTCGTTAGGACCTGGTTGGTCCCTATAATTACAAGTGCAATTATATCCGAAAACTGTGTTTGTACTTTGTAGTTCCAGCAACTTAACAAGTAGTAGCAACTGTTGTGGAAGGACGAGTTGGTGGACGGGTTGAGTTGCAGATGCAACAAGTCATGGAGTGGGACAAAGGACCCACAATCTTGGGGTTCACCTGTCCCCTTCATGTCCAGCCCTCAACCCATTTCGGGGCATTTGACCGTTAAAATTAAAGCCTTAATAATCTAACCTAATTTTACTATATCAAACTTTTTTAATTAAAAAAAATTCTTTACTACTTACAAATTGCTGAATGATTAAAAAATAATAGGATCTACTGTATTTTTTATTTATCTCAATAACTGTTATACTCAGTTAACATTGTAAAGTGAACAACTGAGACTTACTACTTTAATTGGGGGCATCCTATACTTAATTTAATGAGGGGTTTAATGAATAGAAATATCCCGCCAGTAATATTCTTTTCCCAACACTTAATTTCATTCGAGAAATCTAATTTCACATGACCAAACTTATTTCTTCTCGATCACAACCGTTTTGTCTGCTAATTAGTATTCATTAACGAGACATACAGGTTTAGCAGCTAGAGATTTGTAAGGTTGTTGAGGATAACTCTCTGAAGAAAATTAAGGTTATATAATGATTGGGATTAAGAGCCCCATTATCCTATTGGCTTGGCTGTTGGTCATAAACCAGATTACATTATTGTCAAAGAAATACTAGTAGCTAAAGACGACCATTGCCCCTTCACATTCCTAATGATCGTTGACTCCTCCAACTAAAGTAGCGATTAATTAAATAGATGAGCAATATCTATACCATTTCTCTAACCTGTCTTATATTGCTAGAGACGCAAAAGTAAATTAATGATGAGTGCTTTAATTTTATTTATATCTCGAGAAAGATTATTGTCATATTATGAGTTTAGTATTTACACAAGCATTAATGGAAATTATACATAGGGCACCATGAACAATTAAAAAATTATTCTTCAATCAAACCAAAGAAAAAATGTATTTATAGAGTAAATTTGACGTGTATAAAGTTCACAAATTATAGTCCTAAAGTTTTCTGTTAATTTAATAGACTTGCTTAAGTGCTAAGGGTAGGGAATCTATCTCGATTACAATTGTTACTGAAACTTGCTGTGTCTAGACTAATTTTGATAACGATTCCATCTAGATTATTACTACGCATGTGAACTACATTATTCGAATAAGAGTACTTACACATCTTTAGAAAATTCTGACGTGAGCTCAGTTCATAATAGATGGGATAAATCTCTTAATTCACATTTATCTATATTATTTTAATTCATTAAAATAAAATTTTTCAGAGTAATATGGATAAATATAAATTAAGAGATCTATCTCACCAACCATAGATCGAGTCCATATAAAAAATTTTCACTTTCTTATATTAACATGTGTTTATTGTTTATATTACATCTAATCTAAGAGTGAGACTGAGAACTGAATCCATACAATAATATCTTCCTACTCTATTTAGAAGGCTTGCCCCAAGAGAAAGAAGTGCATGCATTTGCCCAATTGTAGTACCTACTTAGTTGATAGCAGTAAATGTAGCTTGGAAGTCTGGTTGTGTTATGAAGCATCCCTGAGAAAAGACGACAGAGAAAGAAAGAAGATCGTGAAAGGGGTGAATATGATTATATGATTGAGGCAACATCACATGGAAATGGAAGTGTAGGCCCACACTATTCCTTTTTAGGCCAAAAGTATTTCCAACTATGATCGGAATAAATACGTGCTATTCATTTTGTAACGTAGATTTGTAAGATGATTGAAAATTATAATTATGTGTCGTTCATTTAATAATGTGTAGGGTATTTTACCAAATGAATGAAAAGTATATATTTTGTTATTTTTAAATTATTTACGATTTAAAATAGTCATAAAGTGAGTAATAAAAAACAGGTAATTTCCTGCAAATGCGCTTCCATTCTGGATAAAGCTCCTTCGTATAACGCATACGTGCCTTCTCCAACCACCATTTCTTCTTGTTAAATAATTACTAGTATTATTATAGAGTTTAGAAAAGAGAATTCTAAACATTAATGGTATTATTATAGAGTTTAGGATTTTTATTTTAAACAGTATAATATGTCTCTTATTGGGATTTAGATGTGTATAAGATTTCAGTTAAAGATCTGTATAAGAGACACTGTTTAGTGTTTCAAGCAACTTTTACGTTGTCTTGTGCTTTGAGGAAGGGGGTGTTGCAAGTTTCACGTTTAGGCGTAACACTTTATTGTAACTAATAGGAAAGGTACATTTAGTATGTAATTTTAAAAAAATAATAATAATTTGCACAATTCTTTTTTCAAAAAAAAAAATGAATATTGAATGGAAATTTTAATTAAAAAAATAATATAAAGAGTGAGGAGTGAAAAGTAAAAAGAGAGTTATGCAAAAAAAAATTATCAGTAATTAATGAAAATCTATAAAGCTCCCCTTTAACTAATTATATGTTAGATATCAAATTTCTCTCGTGTCATCCCAACGTGATTAATGAAAAATTACTTGCGTATTTATAATTATAATCATTCATATTTAGACATACTCTATCATTGTTGTCAAAATTATAAATGACATCAATTAATTTGCATTAGATATCGGATCCGTCCTCCCAGTACACATTACCTCTAATTGCCCTCCGTATGCTCCTACATTTATGTCACTTGTATTACCATTAAATATCATGTCCTGTATTGCTTGGCCTGTATTGCTTGTGTTGAAGGAGGTGTTTGGTTCATAATTGAGAATCGGAATCAGAATTGGAATCAAAATAGAAATTATAAATCTCATTATTGGTATGAATTTATATCATTCTTCCTTACTTGTTTGGTTTGAAATAGGAATGTGTTTCATTATGTTAATGAATTACTAATTTGAAACCCATGTCACAAGTAGTGGGTGAACGTAAGTATTTTGTAACACTTTCATTCCCATAAAATGATTTCTATAGTACTCAACCAAACAACATATTTAAATATCATTAATTTTGATTCATATTCCCTCTCTCATACCTATAAACCAAACACCTCCTAAGTTTTTAGTTACGTCAATCTACATTCAAGCAACAAATTAGCTACGTATGAATTATTATTGACGTTACTAAATTGACATATTGAACCAGATCTATTTGATAATGCTATATGGCATTTATACTATATATATAAAGTATGGGAAAGAATTTTAATATTCGTCATTTATATTTTATCAAATTTACCTTATTCACTTGCTTTCTATCAACATAAATGTTGCGGTGATTCTTAAACATGTGTGTGGCATTGACCAATTTTAGTAAAAGGTGAGAATTACTACAATATAATATTCTTTCTATTTCAAAATAATTATTAAGAGATATAATTTATCTTGTGTCATATTATCTGTCGTTTTAGAAAATTAAGAAAGTATTAAATGCTATTTTTTTAACTTTTACCCTTAGTATCACATTAATGAATGGAGAATTATATAATTGTGATATTAATATAAAAATGTAATTTAGTCACTTTGAACTATCTTTTTATAAAATTGATGTAATTTAATAGTTTTATTAATCCATGTGCACCAAATAAAGGTGACAGTTATTTTAAAATGGAGAGAATTGTAGATTTACTTACCGTAACATGATAGTACTGATACATTTGGTAGGTACTACAATTAGGGATATTCATGGATTGGATACTCAATTTATAGGATCATTATATGATTCGATTTGATTATATTGAGTCGAGAAAAAATAATCCGGTCTATATGCATAGGGTACCTGATTGGTCAAAACGGGTCGGATGACTGAATACCTGATCTAGTCCAATATTACAATTTTTAGACTCAAACTTTAAATATTATATACAAATGATTACTAATTACACATATATATATCCCTGGATGGGAATGAAAAAAAAATCTATTAATATTAGATTATAATATGAAAAAATTACAGTGTTACCTTTATATATGAGCAAAATTTTGATCCGTTATCTTATCTAGTAATAGTAATACCTAACCCGTTACCTAATCTGATTTTATTAACCAGTTCAAATACTTTAATTTTTCGATTCAAAATAAAGAATTAATTTTACGAATTTTTTAAATTGACTAATTCAACAAATTTTTTGAATTGACGAATCAAGATAAACACTTTAACTACAATACAGTTTCATGTGATCTGTAATATACACCAAGTAACATTACACATTTCGGCTTAGGAAAAAAAAAAAATGTTACTTGGTATACATATTGTGTATTTGTGAGAGATAACGACCCCTAAAAACCTGGAATCTTAATTAACGCGTAAACATAACATTAATCTGCCCTCATTTGCTTAGACACACTGCAAAAGCTTCTTAGATTTCCTCATTACCATATTTAATTACTAATGTTCTGTTCCTTTTCTGTTTGTCACTACTTTTTGTTTTTGTTTTTTTTTTTTGTTTAAACTTCTGCATTTCAATATTACTTTTGAGCTCAGTGTCACGCGCCGATGACACTCCCGACAACTGTAAAACAGAAAATCTATTTATATTCACATATGACATGTTTTCTTGAAAATTGCTGATTTATTTTTAGTCTGAAACTGCCAGGTGTGTGGTGTGTGGTGTAGTCCAAAATATAGAAAAAAATGGACACTTTTGTTGCTTACCCTTTTTCTCACTAAGACCAACACCACTCACTTAACCACACACACTCACACACAGACACACACAGTCACAGAGTATTAATCTCATCGCGGAATTTCTTTTCTTGGCACTGGAATTCTCAATTCTTTTGCTGTACTTTCAAATTTCCCTCCACCCAGAAAAATTGTATGCTTTGATTCAAGTGAATAATCCCAGTAAAAGATTGGATTTTGGAGGTTGAACCATGGAGAAAAACAGATTTCCCAAGTGGGTTTTTGTGCTTTGCATGGTGGTGTTTCTTGGTGCCATTTTAGTGCAGTGTAGTGTGAGTTATGATAGGAAGGCCATTGTCATTAATGGGCAAAGAAGAATTCTCATTTCTGGTTCTATACATTATCCAAGAAGCACTCCTGAGGTACTACTACAATTTTGTAGTAATTTTTATTGTTTCTTAATTTTTTTTTCTAGGTAAAATGGTTCTGATTTGGTGTATTGGAATGAGTGTAGATGTGGGAAGATCTGATAAATAAGGCTAAAGATGGAGGCTTGGATGTCATTGAAACTTATGTGTTTTGGAATGTTCATGTTTTTTTCTCAGGAGCTGTAGGCTGTATACTCAGTTTTGCTGTGTTTTCACTCTGTTAATATCTTGAATTAATGATTTTTAACATATTTCATGTATAGTATTTTCAGTATAATTTTGAAGGTAATATATGATTTCTTATGAGATTCATAAAAACCATCCAGAAAGCAGGGCTTTATGCTCACATTCGCATTGGCCCTTATGTTTGTGCTGAATGGAATTTTGGGTATTCATTTCCCTATCTATAATTTCTGTTTTGATCCATATATACTCAAGAATCCACATAGTTTCTGCATCTGAGGGGCTTTTAGTAACATTATCTGAATATTTTTTGTGTTTTGGCTGCAGAGGATTTCCAGTTTGGCTGAAGTATGTTCCAGGCATTAACTTTATATATCACCGATAATATGCCTTTCAAGGTCTAGTTCAGTAACATTTACCCTTTTTTCCCAGCTTTTCCCCATCTTTACCTGCTCTTATGAAGTAGATTTAGCCTAATGTAACCACTCTGATTATGCTGTTAATTAAGACTAATCCTGTAGTTAGTTCAAAAAATTAATTATCATTCTGTTATTTTCTGTAAACTTAATTGAATTCATGGCTTGGCAGATGCATATGCAACGGTTTACTGAGAAAATTGTCAGCCTGATGAAGAGTGAAAATCTGTTTGAAACTCAGGGTGGCCCTATTATACTCTCTCAGGTATCTCTTACTTGGTCTTCTTCTGGCATTGCATTTTCTTTTTTGAACTTTTCTATTCTAACTCTGAAAATTGAAGCTGATTACTGGCAATTTCTCACATTTGTTTTTTACCTTCAATTTCCTGGAACTGCAGATGGGGTTTTAGTAAATTTACTGAATTGCTTGTTATTGCAGATTGAGAATGAGTATGGTCCCCAAATGTTAAGGTACTTGGTGCGCCTGCTTATCGGTATATGACTTGGGCTGCAAATTTGGCTGTGGGATTGGATACAGGAGTCCCATGGGTGATGTGCAAGGAAGAAGATGCTCCAGATCCAGTGGTAAGTTATTTTGCTGTTGATGAGGCCAATTTTACTGACAGTAAATGTTTGTTTTACTGCCATCCAGGCAATAGAGTACCTTTTCTTCATTCCCATGAATTTCATAGTACTTGGTCAAGGCAAGCCTTTCAATTTTAGTAGAGTAGCTGGGTAGTAAAACTTTCTGGTACAACTGGTCATATGTTAAAAGTCAGATGCCATGCAGAAGTGAAGAAGGGATTACCTCTATATACTAGTAGGCATATATGTGGTTGGAATTGGAAACTTATTAGATGAAAACATAGGTTTGTTACTGCAGTGTTTCCTAATATAGTCAGCTCGAATAACCTTCATGGTTCCCCTCCATGCTGACAGATAAACACGTGCAATGGTTTCTATTGAATGTATTTGATTCTTTCACTCCCAACAAACCGTATAAACCAACAATTTGGACTGAGGCTTGGAGCGGGTGGTATGTAATGTCATTTTCCTCTTATTCCGGTGAACTTACGTTTAGCCCCCTTTGACTCGTATTTTAAATGAAATAAAAGGTTCACAGAGTTTGGAGGACCAATTCACCAGAGGCCTGTTCAAGATTTGGCATTTGCAGTAGCTCGGTTCATACAAAAGGGTGGATCATTTCTCAATTATTACATGGTTAGTAATGTTTCTAACTCATTAGAGGCTATGAGAAGATATCCCTTGGTCATGTCTCTTATGGGAAAGACATATAAACTCGTAGTACTAAATTTCTTTCTGTCAATGTGAAACAGTACCATGGAGGTACTAATTTTGGACGGTCTGCCGTCCTCCATCACTCCTGTCTCTTATACACATCTAGACTTATATGAATATGGTGAGCAAGAGAAATATTGACCTCTTTGCTAGTGTTGCCATATATTTTCTTAGCCCTAAACATAACAAAAGTGAATTTGTCAGTGTCATATTATGTTATTGGTTTTAAGGCTGCTGTACTTAATGTGCATACTGACTGCTTGTTTACTTCTTAAAGATCCTTAGTATGTTTACCAGACTAATTCTACTTACGAGAGAAAAAAAAAAATTAAACATTGATTTAAGAGTGGAAATTGGTAATGTAGATGAAATGGACCCATTGATGTTGACATCCAGTAGACAATAAGTGAATTGACTGCTGAGCCACATGTTTGATAATCAAATACTTATGCATGCTTTTTCAACTTGATAGGTTTGATCAGGCAACCAAAATATGGTCATCTGAAAGAGCTCCATAGGGCTATTAAGCTATCTGAACGAGCTTTAGTTTCAGCAGATCCTACTGTTACCTCCTTAGGAAACCTTCAACAGGTATTTACCTCTATGCTTGAGTTCTTAGATTCAACAGTTCTGCATTTTGAAACCATTTACTGAAGATTTGTCATATTCCCAGGCTCTTACTTATTCTCTTCAGAAGCAGGAGATTGTGCAGCTTTTCTCGCAAATTATGACACAAAATCTGCAGCAAGAGTGATGTTCAATAACATGCACTGTCTCTTATACCATCCTTGGTGTGTAGCATCCTCCCTGATTGTAGAAATGTGGATTTCAACACTGCCAAAGTATGTAGACCTGAACAAACTTTGATCTTTTTATCATTTTCTCCAAATTACGCTTAATGATGTCATTTCTTAAATCTTGCAAAAGTTTGGGTTCTTTTATTCTCCTCGCCTCATAGCCTTTCATGGAGATACTAACTCATTTCTGCTTCTCTATCACAGGTTGGAGTTCAAACATCCCAGATGGAAATGCAACCGAGCAATACTGAGATGTTCTCATGGGAAACATTTAATGAGGATTTGACTTCTTTGGACGACAGCTCAACATTTACTGCTCCTGGGCTTTTGGAGCAGATAAATGTTACAAGAGACGTCTCTGATACATCTAGATGGTATAAGAGACAGGTCTGAGATAATTCCATTTCCTGAAGTAAAGGTAGAGATGTATTCAAATATTAGTGACATGCACATCTTACATTTTTTCACATGCTTATCCAACATTTATTTTTTCTGGTCCCTCTCCAAAGTGCTTCTTTACGAATAATTTTCGTGGATAAGCAATTATTCATGTCTGACTATTTATGGTCACCTTCCTGTATTACCCTACCATGAATCATAAGGTGACGAGGGTAAAAATACACTAGAAACTGAATGTTTTTCGGTGCTATTACCTTAAATTTCCTAGTAGCTGTGCCCCAAACCTATTAGCTAAATGATCTTGCTCAAGCTACTTTTGATTATGCATGAGTTACCAGAGGCATATATTATTCCACAAATTGCTTTAGTTGTGCAAGACTTGTCACCCCAGGTATCAAGATTCTATTCTGTGACAACAACTATTTTTCTATTTTTCTATTTTTCTGCAGGGTCGATATTGTTTCATCTGAGTCCTTCCTGCGTGGTGGAGATCGCTCCCAACTCTCGTTGTGGAGTCAACAGGTCATGCTTTGCACGTCTTCATCAATGGGCAACTTTCAGGTACAAAGTGATGGCCAATTGTTTCCAAGAATGTGCTGATAATTTGAGATTGCCCTCAATCTAGCTGACTATGATTGCTAATCTACGTTGTATAGGTTCTGCTTTTGGAACTAGGCAGAATAGGAGATTCATGTTTAAAGAGAAGGTAGATCTTCATGCTGGAACAAATAGAATTGCACTGCTCAGTGTGGCTGTTGGACTGCCAGTAAGTTATTTTCTCTCACCTTTATCATTTTAATTGCTTCATGATCTCATTCTATCTGATATCCCTGGAAGGAAAAAACATTACCAAATCCTTACTCTTGACTGTTTTTTATGGCAAATAGTGCCACCAAGTAAGGGCTTCATGCCTAAGCTAATAAAAAACTTTACCAAATCCTTACTCTTGACTGTTTTTTATGGCAAATAGTGCCACCAAGTAAGGGCTTCATACCTAGCTTCAGCTAATGCTCGACTGGGACTTCTAATAACCAACTATTATAACATTGCTTGCTCTTATGTCACTTCCTGCAACCAACAAGCGGATGATTAGAGCAATATAATTGAATTGAATGTCTGGAGCTACTGACCTCCTCAAGGGAACTTATTTTAATCATTCAACTCAAGATCTTGTGAATATGGCTGAATAGATGCATTGTGGCCTACAATTACAAAAGTGATAACTAACATTGTTTTCAGCAGGAATGCAATATCTTCTCTCAATTGAAGTATCTTTTTGTTCTTGTAGAATGTTGGAGAACATTTTGAGACATGGAACACAGGGGTATTAGGTCCTGTGGTGTTGCATGGACTTGACCAGGGAAAATGGGACTTGTCTTGGACGAAATGGACCTATCAGGTTGTGCATCTCACATCTCTGCTGCTTGATGGTTCCTTTTAGTTGAGGAAACTGTATCTCATGGATTTATCCTCAACAGGTGGGGCTTAAGGGAGAAGCTATGGAATCTTGTTTCTCCAACTGGTATTTCCTCTGTTGAGTGGATGCAAGGTTCGTTGATTGCACAAAAGCAGCAACCACTGACTTGGCATAAGGTAAAGTGTATGCTAATTCACAGAACAAACTAAAGCCCCAAGTGAAAACAGAAACATATGCACAAACTATATTATCATTTGAACTTTTGCAGGCTTATTTTAGTGCTCCTGATGGAGACGAGCCATTAGCTTTGGACATGAGTAGTATGGGCAAAGGCCAAGTATGGATTAATGGCCAGAGTCTAGGAAGGTACTGGACTGCATATGCCGCTGGCAATTGTAATGAATGCAGTTATACTGGCACTTTCCGTCCTCCAAAATGTCAACTTACACTGTAGATGTCAACCAACTCAGCGATGGTAAACCTCCTGTACCACATGCAAGAAAGGGATATATCATAAATAGCTCTCATGATATTTCGAACTTTGTAGATACGAATTGCTAAAAATGAAAATTTTCCAGTTTCCTAATTAACAACCGAAGAGCTTTCTTCCAGGTACCACGTGCCCAGGTCTTGGGTGAAACCAAAGCAAAATCTATTGGTGCTTTTTGAAGAACTTGGAGGTGATCCCACAAGAATTTCTCTTGTGAAACGATCAGTGAGCTCTGTTTGTGCCGATGCAACAGAATATCACCCCACCATTAAGAATTGGCAAATTGAGAGTTATGGAAGATCAGAAGAATTTCACAAACCCAAAGTTCACCTACATTGTGCTCCTGGTCAATCTATTTCCTCGATCAAGTTTGCAAGCTTTGGAACTCCTTTGGGCACTTGTGGGAGCTTCCAGCAGGGAACTTGCCATGCTCCTACATCATATACCACACTAGAGAAGGTATGTAAGATTTCAATTTTATCTTTTTTGCTACAGAAACATATAACCTTTGATTAATTTTATGCTCATATTTTTCGGTTGATAATTGCAGAGGTGCGTAGGGCAACAAAGATGCTCTGTGACCATTTCAAATAATAACTTTGAGTCAGGATCCATGCCCCAAGGTGTTGAAGCGGTTGTCAGTAGAAGCAGTTTGTTCTCCCATGGTTTCTACAGTCACTCAACACAATTAAGAGGTGCATAGCAAAAATAGGAGCAAATGCGCATCTATAATTTAACATGCATGCTATATGGAAAGAGGAAAGAGGAAAAAGGTGAGAAATAGAAGAAGAATAATATTTCACAGTAAGCTAATAGTTAGACTGACGTATTTATCGTATTGAGGATGAGATTTCCCATGCATTCATTGTGAAAAGTACCTAACTGTGTTTAACAACAGGCTAATGTGTATAAGAAGTTTGTCAAAAGGTACACAAGTTCATAGCTTCCGGGAACTCTGAAGTGAGAGTTTTCCATGGATTTCAGCCCTGATCTCTTTCCCCTTTCAGCCGGAAATGGGACCAGGAAGCTGCTTTTTATGTTGTTTGTCATGTGATTTCATTAGTGCAATTGTTAGCTTTTCGTGACAATGGGGAATGTTTAACCTCCAATATTCAGGTTCATGTTAGGAATGGATCCTAGTATTTGACCTGTTCTGTAATCTTTGCTCGACCTGGTCATTCATCTGCGCAGTTCTTCAAGACCATTGGATAGTATTGTGTTTTCACAATCTCAGATTTTATAATAAGCTTCTCAAGTCTTAAAAGTTCAGCAAATTTGACTGAATTATTTCTCATGTCATATCAGCACTACAGACCAAGAACTTCAGAAACATAGTAGGAAACTTGATGCTGACAATAAATGATCAACACAATACGTGATATAGCTTAACAACTAATCTGCTGGTTTATACAATACTAATTTAGGAGCATTGCTTTGCACGTTTGAAAATATTAATTGTTCAATGTTTGCTGTTATGAATTAAAAAGTAAAGTATATTTGGAGATAATAACTGTTTGGTTTTTTAGTTCACTTAATTTTCGCTTATATAATTTCTACTTTAACATTTAACTAAACCAAAGAATTTTTTGTAATTCATATGGCTTTAGAGAAATATTTGTTCATAGGTGATTTTTACACATTTTGTTTAGATATACTTTGTTAGAAATATAAGAGATTTAGTTAGTTTAATAGTCAAGCAATTTTATAAATTCTAAATAATTGTGTTTGTGAATAATACGTTTACTTTATAAGTTTTCAAATAAAAATCTATTTTCTCGATTAAGAACTATAAAATATTCTACAATGAACTCATTCGTACTTTATTTAACTTAAAAAAATAGGAAAGTTTAAAGTATCACCAAAATATAGCACAATGTGTGGTAGGAAATATATTAGATTTTATTATTATATCCATTCTATAAGTTTAGTAATAAAAAAGGCTAGCGAGCCTTGAAAATTCAATTGACAAATTTATAGAGTTTATTGCAACTCTTTATTCTCTTCAATTATTTAAATTTTATCCTAACCACTTTAGATTTATCACGTGCATTAAGATATTTGATTATTCTTGAATCCCTATACATCTTTTTGAACCAACTTGATGAAGGAATCTTATTCGTGTGCAAAAACTAAATAACAATTTCTAGTTTAGGAAATAAAATCTCTCTTAAATATATAGTTTGCACAAGTATAAGTATTATATGTATCATGAAAATAAGAAAAAAAGTAAAAAATAATCTGCTCATTTAGCAATTTATGGTGTAAAATTTAGTGATTAATTCACTATATTAAAATTACAATCTGTATAGTAGTAAATTAAAATGTAGATATTTAGTATTATAAATTTTATTTGATAGAATAAGATAAACAATATATAGTTGGTGTGGCTATCAACTTGTATAGTAATAAATTCAAAAGTAACAATAAATATTTAGTATTTAACTTTTATTAGACAAAATACACTTTAGTTAAAATCTAATTAGTAACTAATTTGATATCCCTATTTTTAGTATGTTATTTATACGATAACTAATATTCAACAATAGATATTTACACGTAGAAAGACAATAACTAATTTTTTATGGGAGGATAATAATTATCTATTAAGAATTTTATTATTAATATAATTTAGGAATTCTCTTTGATTATAAGAAAAATGTAATTTAGATTAAATATATATTAAATATTCAATGTATGAAAAGGAAACTAAAGCAGAGTAAGAATTTTTAGATAAGGATTATTTTATTTTAAGAAAAATAAAATAGGTATGGATCACATTTTTCACCCTCTTTTTTACTCATCAAATCAATTTTACAATAATCGAAAAGATAGGTTTTACATTATACTCCTATTTATTTTTTAGTACACTACACAAAAGTCAAATTCTTTTTATATTTTGGACACGAATTCTTTCATCATTACAAAATCTAGACAACAACATCAAAGACAAAATAAATGGCATTGGAGAAAGGAATGTGAAAATATTGACAATATTTATGAAGGATAATGTCTTTGTTAATTCAAGTTTAAGTGGTTTTGAGGATTTTAAGCAAATTTTGTGTCTCTTTTGTTCTTTTATTTTTTCTTTTTTTTTTGTGTCAAAAATAGAAAAAGATTTTAGACTTTTATTGGCTCTCAAAAGAATCGAAAAGTTTTATACGTAATAAGTCCTACTTTTTTAGATTGTAAAAATAAGGTTATATTATTTAACTTAATTCCTAATTCTAAAAAAGTTTTATCTTGATACTTGTATAATTTCTAAAATTCATGAAAAATGAATACCAAATAGAACTCTCTATTTTGTATAAAAAAATTATTTTAATTGTAAAGTAATCATTAAAATTAAAAGTATATTTTAAAGAAAATCATTTACAAAGCCACAAATTCATATCCACATGCCAAAGCCACTCCACGTGGCAGTTCAAATTATATCAAATCATGAACCCCAAATTTGTGATCCTTAATTAGTCAGATTTCGTTCATTCTTTTCTAGATCTAGTGATACATTAATGACTTTTGTCACTTTGATACTTTGTATAAATGCATTCTACTTTAAAATTGTGTGCTTTTGAAAGATTAATTATATTTTTGGTATCAAAATACAATTTGAAGGATAAATTAAAACAAATTTTCAGTTTGAACTAAGTCGAATTCATAATCTTTCAATTTTGCAGGCTACATTGGGACATCTATTTTAATTTTGAGAACCAAACTGAAATTCATTAAATTTGGAAGACTATGTTGAAATATTTTGTCAATTTGAAAGGTCAGAGACACTTTCCATTTAAAATGCCATATTGTGTTTTTACTTAATTTGAATGGCCAAAATGTTATTTAACTCTTTAAAATTAAAATAATATTGTCTTCCTTCTTTAACTTTATTTGTCAAACAAAATTTTCTTTTTCTTTTAATATTTGTTAATAAACTATTAGTTTTTTAATTGCATGTAAATATTGTCTAGTCTATGAATGTATACACAACTTATATATATTGATAATAATTATATGCATAATTCTATATAATGAGAAATTTTTTTTTTCATTAAGTAGTTTTTTTAAACTTTATTTAATATTCATCTTCAATTTCTAAATCTATTCTCGAATTCTACTCTGTAAGAAAATTTACTTCAATCAAATTTAATGCTATTAGTCGAATGAAATCTCAAAAAATTAGTTTTTATTTCATGTGCACCTTTACAGAATTTTTTTTTCTCTCTTTAGAGGTCCAACAGTATAGTGACACATATAAATTTATTTTTTCAAGTAACTTTCATATTTTTATTATTGTTTGATTTCTAAAACCCATCCATAAAAAAAAATATTTCCTACTCTTCTTTAATTTTTAAAACCCATTCCTAATATTCTATTGCATAAAAAAATTATTTCAATCAAATTTATTTCCTAATATGAAGTCTTAAAAGTAAGTTTTTTTTTTCTTTTTTTACTCTTTGAGAAGTAAACTAAAAAAAGGTATTTATATGAATAACCAAAAAAATTATTAAAAAAGGCATTCAAGTTAGGAACATAACAAAATCATTAAGTTTTATAGTGAGGGTAACTTAGAAAATAAAATATAAAACTAAATCAAACACATTCATTTATTAAAGTATATATTCAAATAATTTTTTAAATAACTTTATTTAATATTCATATTATATTTTTAAATATATCCAAAATTTTACCTTATGAGGAAATTTGCTTTAATTAATCTTAATTCTAAATATAAATCTAAAAATTTAGTTTCTTTTATTATAGTATATATTCAATTAAATTTTAATAACTTTATTTAATATTCACATTTTATTTCTAAATCTATCCAAAAATTCCACTCTATGAGAAAATTTGCATTAATTAAATTTAATTCTAAATATAAGTCTAAAAAATTTAATTTTATTTCCTATTTACCTTTTAAGATTTTTTCTCATTAAGAGTCCAAAACTATAAATGAATATGTATATGTATTTTTCAAGTTAATTTATCTTTTTATTATTGCTTGATTTCTAAAATTCATCCCAATAAAATTATGTCCTACTCGTCTTTAATTTGTAATACTCATTCATAATATTCTATTAAATAAGGAAATTTTACTTTGATCAAATTTATTTCTTAATATGAAGTTTTAAAAGTAGGTTTGGAGACTCTTTGAATTTGAAGGACTATAATGAAATTAGTTGATTTTTAATTTGGAGGGTCAAATCGAGACCGTTTCCATTTAAAAGGCCATATTGTGTTTTTTTAATTTGAATGGACAAAATGGTATTTAACTCATTGAAATTAAAATAAAATTATTTTCCTTCTTTAACTTTATTTGTCAAACACATTTTTCTTTTCTTTTAATAGTTGTTAATAAACTATTAGTTTTTTTAATTACATATAAATGTTGGCTAGTCTATCAACGTGTTCACAACGTATATATGTTCATGATAACTATATGCATAATTCTATTTAATGAGAAATTTTATTTCATTAAGTTTTTTTAAAAACTTTATTTAATATTTATCTTCAATTTCTAAATCTATCCCCGAATTCTACTATGTGAGAAAATTTACTTCAATCAAATTTAACTCAAAATGAAGTCTTTAAAAGTTAGATTTTATTTCATTGTACATTTTTAGGATTTTTTTTTCCTCTTTAGGAGTCCAACACTATAGTGAAACATACAAATTTATTTTCCAATTGAAATTTTATATTTTTATTATTACTTGATTTCTAAAACACATCCAAAAATATATATATATATATTTCCGACTATTCTTTAATTACTAAAACTCATTCCTAATTTCTATTGCATAATCAAATTTATTTCCTAATATGGAGTCTTAAAAGTAGGTTTTTTTTATTCTTTTTCTTTGAGGAGTAAAATAAAAAGTATTTCTATAAATAACCTAAACAAATTATAAAAAAAAAGGCATTCAAATTGGGAACATAACAAAATCATTAAGTTTTATAGTGAGGATAACTTAGAAAATAAAATATAAAACTAAATCAAGCACCTTCTTTTATAAAGTATATATTCAATTAATTTTTTAAATAACTTTATCTAATACTCATTTTTTAAATATATCCCAAAATTTTACTCTATCAGATGCTTCTTGCTTCAATTAATCTTAATTCTGTGGTTAAATATAAAAATTTACGTTATTAATTATAGTATATATTCAATTAATTTTTTAATACCTTTATTTAACATTCATCTTTTATTTCTAAATCTATCCCAAAATTCTACGCTATGAGAAAATTTACTTTAATTAAATTTAATTTTAAAGTAGAATGCATTTATACAAAGTCTGTCTCTTATAAAGATTTTTTCGTTATAAGTTCAAAAGTATAAATGAATATGCAAATGTATTTTTCAAGTAATTTTTTTTTATTTTTATTATTGCTTGATTTCTAAAATCCATCCCAATAAAATTATTTCCTACTCTTCTTTAATTTCTAAAACTCATTCCTAATATTCTAATAAATAAGGAAATTTTACTTTAACCAAATTTAATTCTTAATATGAAGGTTTAAAATTAGGTTTTATTTCCTATTTTACCCTTTGAAGATTATTTACATAAATAGCCTAAATAATTAGAAAAAAAAGGCATTCTAGTTAGGGGACGCGACATCATAATTAAATATTATGACATATAATTATTTTGAAATAAAATTATAAATCACTAAATCAAACTCGCTATTTTATTGTAGTGTAGATATGATAGGTAAACCTAGCATGTAACATAAACGAAAACCCGATTGTCTAATTCAGAGGATTACATATAAGGAGCAGATGGTAATTGTCTATTTCAGATGAAAAACGCATCAGGAAGAAGCACTAGCAGTATTCAAGTGCTTAGAAATAGTCAGCTGCAGCTCATCTTTCTTTGCTCCAACAACCTTATCCACAATTTTCCCTTCCTTGAGGAACACGAAAGTCGGCATTGCCTCCACAGCCCAATCTTGAGCAACAGACTGCAACAAGAAAACACACCATCAAAATCTCTAGTAAAATAGAAGTCGTGCTCATTCAAGCTGACGGAGTAAACATAATTGTGCATTGTGTAAAGAACAAGTTCAAAACAACATCCATTGTGAGACTGTGTTTCTTGTACCTTCAACTCATCGACATCCACCTTTATGAAGGTGACTGAGGGCAGCTTCTTGGCCAATTCTGCAATAGAATGGAGCAATGAAGCGACAAGGTCCACACCACGAAGCTGCTGTGAAATCAACGACTATCTGCATTCACAGCCACAAAGCTCAAAGTTATTTTATTCTTAAATGAGAATTTCATATTTACTAAATAAGAATACTAATTGTATTCGTAAATGCAGAACTCAAAAAACCACAAATTGCATGATCAATTAAACATCTAGACTAAATAACAAAGGTCAGCCAAATTTCATGAATCCCTCACTTCATTTTGTTTACGAGTCAATCTTTCTATAACATATGTGTAGAAAATTTTTTACACTATCGAATTTAGATGCACGTTACCATCGTGGATATGAAATTAATTAAAATGAATTAATTTCTAATCTACCCAAATTAAAAAATATGAAATGAAAGATTTTAAATAACTTCTTAATTTGGATAGATTTGAAATTCATCCATTTTGATTTTACAAATCCCTCCAACAAATGGAAGGATTTCAAATCTTTTTCCAAATCTATCGATCCAAACACAATATAAATTATTTTTAACCAAAGGGAGAAAAATTAAAATACCAAGATAAATTCGGGAAAATATTTTAAGCCCGACCAAACAGACCCGAAATATCATAATTTACCTAGTCAAACTGCACGAAATATATATAGATCATTTAAATAGATAGCGAAATCACAATATAACAACACCCTTCCTACAAACTAACAAAATTAAATAAAATTCCAAAATATACCAAAAGAAAAATAGTTTAATAGAAAAAAAGAAATATGATAACTAAGACAACAAGAAAAAAAAAAAAAAAAATCTAGTACCCTTTCGATTCAAGAATACAACTTATAATCTGAGTCGAATAAAACCATGCATGCAAACAACATCTGATCAACCATTCAGATGAAACCACACGTAATTCTCATCAAATTAACGAAAAAAAAAAAAAAACCCAGAAAAGAAAATCACAAATAAATAACAAATACGAAAATTCAAAATCATTCCATATAAAATCATTAATCATTTCTTAACCCCAATACATTTATTTTTTTTTTTGAAAAAAAGTACCAGCTTTTTGGAGTCGTTAAGCTCCCTTCTGGAGCAGGTCGGTCCAGGCATCAACAGTGTGGCAGCTAATCACTTGTCCTTCTTCTGCCATACTTAGAATTTTTTTTTTTTTTTTAAATTTATTTCTGGGAAAATAAAAATTAAAAAAATGCCTGTTTATCTCTGTAATTTCTCCTCTTTTATGCTTATCACACAAGAAACGTTACGCGGCTAATTAGGGAGCTAAAGCGGCTGAGATTGTGGACTAATTACCAGTTTGCCATATAAATTTAAGGAAAATGCCAAAAAGGTTAATTTCGGAGATTCTTATGCGGCGCCAGCTGTGTGTTAGGATGATGTGTTCATCTTGGTCTTAAATTCAGAATTTAAAAAATTTTAAAATTTTATGTAATTATCCATTAATGGGGATAATTAGACACAATTTTTTTTTTTTTGAAAAATATTCTATACTAAATTCTCATTGTTTCCTAAATAATTAAAGTTAATAGGGAAAACTATTTTATTAGTTATTCTCATTATTCATTTGTATTTATTTTAGTCCCTACTTTTAAAATGATGATTTTTAGTCCCTACATTTATATAAGAGTATTTATTTACAAATCTCACTTTTAAAATAATGATTTTTAGTCCCTCACAAATATAAAATGTTTGGATCGGTACCTAGACTAAATCCCGAGCACTTTTTGGCCTGAATTAATCGTGTGTTGTTCACATGACATATTTTTTGAGTAAAATTTAGGAACTCGTTTTTCCTTTCCAATATAAAACTCGAGTATCAGATTGGATTATAAATTTTAAAAAAAAATACCACAAATCAGATGTTGAAATAATTTTTAATACAAACAAATTGCTAATCAATCACTTCATATCCTTCGCACTCATAAAACATTTTACTCAGATGAATTTATAAATTTATTCTTTAAAATATGTCATATGAATAATACATGACAAATTTAGGCAAAAAATACTCGAGATTTGATTCAGAGACCAAAATTCAACATTTTATATATGTGAGGGACATGACAAATTTAGGCCAAAATGCTTACCCTTAGGGATTTGATTTAAGGACCAAAATTCAATATTTTACATTTTACATATCTAGAGTAAAAATTACCATTTTAAAAGTGAAGGACTAAATAAATACAAATGTGTAATGTAAGGGACTAAAAATTATCATTTTAAAAGTGAGGGACTAAATAAATACAAATGCATAATGTGAGGGACTAATATAGTAGTTTTCCCTAATTTTTATAAAAATAGTTTGTGAATAAATTTAATTTTCGGTTACAAATATGTTAGGTGTATCTTCTACCACTAGTTTATATCACGGAAAAGAAACGGGTGCAGTTAGATTTACCCGTTTATTTTGGTGTCACTCTTTTTATTTTTTATTTTTTAAAATTAATCAAAAATTGTTTGACAAACCGACCTATTTAAGTATTTTTTTTTTCTTAACTAGATGTTGCAATAGTTTTGTTATTAACTGGAGTCATAAATTATTTAATAAATGGTGTTAACTGCTAATTAGTTACTATTAATTCTAAGGGTTGGTAGAAATATTGTGTTTACTATCAATGTATGAACTATGAAGTTAGCAACCAATGTTATATTCGGAATCACGCAAGAACTTGTATTATATGTTATTGTTCATGGTTTCCAACTAAAAACAACAGGAAAATAATTTATAAACATACAAATTCAATACTATTTGTTACTATTTGTTAAAGTTATCGTGATAAAATTATATTAAATCATCAATCTTTTAATTTTACATTATTAGTAGAATTTATTAGTCGAATTTTATTTCTTTTTTATGAATCTAATGATAAATCAGTGATTTACATTTAAGGTTTGTTAAAGATGGTCCGAGACTTTTTCTGATATGTTCAGATAGGGAAATATTTTTCAAACAAATCCTATAATTATTCTCTAACATGCCTTCTACTTTCCAATAACTTTTTATTTCACATACATTCCATCTCAAAATTATTATAATAGTTTTATTATAATAGTTTAAAGTAAATTAAGATACGTTTGTTAAAGGGTTTGTTCTGATGATCAATCAAGAAAATATGCCAAATAATTATTTTAACCTCACTCCTAATAATCAGAAGATTTCAATCCATCTATAACTGTAATCAGAAGATTTCAATCCATCTATAACTGTTTATAGATATGTTTATAGATATGTGAAACACATCTAACGGTATCTAAACAAAAGGATATTTTAACAATGACTTTGTTAGGTTAAGCCTTGACAAATATTTTTCTCTTTCAAGAATAATAACTATAATATATTTCAAAAGTAGTACTGTACATACTGCATGCAACCAAAAGAACCCTTGATTGTTGAACAAGAAACAGCACAGATATCCACCATCGATAAAGAAAAACTCAAAAAACAACATGCTACCAGTGCTAATGTCATAATAGGACTAGAATCGAAACTATAGACATTAAGCAAAATATTAACAGTTGCCAATTCAGTAATATGAATCTACTCAATCAAATTAACATGGTGGCCTCTTCCTCTTGAACTGTACGAGGACATAAGTATATATTCTTGAAGGCTCTTATAAGTATCATCTCTCAACTTTGCGCCCGTGATGACAATCTTACCAGATGCAAATATAAGAAGCACAACATTGGGATTCTTCATCCTGTATATCAATCCAGGAAACAATTCTGGATCGTAGCTAACAAAGGCCCCGTGGGCCACAGCCAAATATTCAAGCCTGATAGGGAATTTCAAGTCGGCAGATGCCACGATGTTCTGAATCTTGAAATCGTTAAATTGAACACCTCCCAACCCGCACTTTTCAATGATTTTTGCGTATTTCCTGAGTGCAAGTTTAGATTGCGCTTCGGTCTTTGCCCCCGTGCATACGATTTTTCCGGTGGCGAAAATCAGTGCGGTAATTTTGGGTCTCTTATCCTCATTATAACTGCTGAATAACGTCTTGGATTGTACTCTGAATTACGAGCACGTAGAGCGATGGCTTTTAGGTCCAATTTGCAGTTCAAATTTACTGTCGAGACTATATTCTGGAGGGTCGGGGTAGGAATAGTCTCGAATGCATCGGATCCAACATCTTCCATTCGAAATTTCTTGAAATTTTTGTTTTAGCTTCTGTCAACTTTCTTGAGATAATTGAAGTCAAGAATCGGGAGAGAGGATGAAGAAAGTGGACACGGCGAGAGGAAAAAGAAAAAATAAAGAAGTAGTGCAGTATATATAGAGGTACGGGGCTACCAAAATTCTAAACCGTTGAGGATTCCACTTGCCTAAAAGAAAAGGAAGAGAAAAGGTAGGCGGCCAGGGGCTCTCCAAATCCCAAACCAAGTGGGAACACTAAATCTCCTGATCGGGACACTAATGACCCGAGAGAATCCAAATCCAGGCGATTAAATTTTTAACTTGAAAAAAAAAATAATAATAATTAGGTTTATGACACCACTGTAAATTTTGTGGTATAAAATAAATAACATTAAATAATATTACATAAGATTTAATTTTGATCACAAGATTATAAATGAGAACCAAGATCGGGTCTATTTTATATTTTCTTTAAAAAAAAATGGACGAAAATCAAATTTACCGGTTTTCGCCTTAGTTAAAAACTATAGTACCTTCTAAAAAATGTGTTTTGGGATGATTGCAAAATATAACATAAAATAATGATTTTTTTTTTTTTTGGGTGGGGAGGTGATTCCTAAGTATACGAGGGCCATTTCATCGAGCACACAGCCAAATTTCAAGTTTTACCTATTGAACTTTACCCCTCGAGAAGCAAACGGTACTAATCTAAGCTTTTATCAGCAAAACTTTGAGAAAAAATGAAATTCATAGTAATCTACATGGAAGGACAATCAGTTTTTCTTCACTTTGCCCAGTGCTTCTCTGTGTGTACTGGGCTTCCCTTTAAGGAACATCTAGACAGCTGCTGTGAATGGATCTACTCAGGCAGAGACCTTTTGACAGGAAATTCTAAGATAGACTAGCCAATGATACTATGTCATAAATTCTTTCATTCGGAATCAATCACATTACCTAATTAGAGGTCTATACATTATTGCATGTATTGGCTTCAATAACTAAGAATCTCCTCTCTTGACCTAAAAGCATTGGGTTCATAAAGGGTAGCAAGAAATGCTCAAAATTTAGAAACTGGAGGGCGTCTCTAGAGTCACTCGATATATTCAGGTTGAAAGACAAATTCTAAATTATCACACGGCAAGCAAGCTCCTAATTCAAGATTTAATTACTGACAATATTGTAGACAATGAAATTTTATTTTAATTAAAATTATCATTTGTCTATAAGTAAATTTAATTGGATATTTATGGTCCAATTAAATAATGTCATATGTTGCATATATTTTGGAATATTGGTTAATTTAAAACCAATTATATTATTCCACAATGTCAAAATGAGGTGGTTCGACCAATCAAATGAATTTGTGTCGCTCTTCCAATTAAATTGTGCCATGTCACATGTCTACAAGACTTGGCCAATAAGGATATATGCTCTAGTATTTATCTCTACTTAATACATTAAAATCTAGATTCAATTTATCAAATATCTCTTATGTGTGTAAAGAGATAAGAATTTGTTTCTTGGTATGCAAGTCTATGCACTGTCTCTTATACACATCTAGACAGTGTATAAGATCATTATACACATGTAGATGAATCTGTCTCTTATACACATCTAGATGTGTATAAGAGACAGATATTTCACTTGGAAGTATGAAATTGTGGAAACTCTGAGTCTTCAAATTTTCTCTTCAACTCTTCCATATATCAAGATTTGAAGATTTTCATCAAGCGTTCTTCAGGTCTCCCGTATCAAGACGTGAAGAATTCAATATTTGATTCGAGAATAAGCTGTGAAGCCCTCGGATCGCATCTGAAGTAAAGAATCGAAGGAATTTTCTGTCTATTGAGAATATCCTAGAGATTGTAATCTTTTATTCATATATTCATATTTTTATCATTATATTTCTTGTTTGTTCAATTTTTACAGACTCAAAATATTTTGTTGCGCACAATTTTGGCACGCCCAGTGGGACCATCTCTACCTTATAACCATCTCTTTGCTTCATTGAGGATACAATACTATGGTCATCATGTTTTGAAACTTTGGAATGAGAACCATGCTTCGATCATTCTACAGGGCTGTTGACGATAAAAGCTCCAATCTAATCTGCAAATGTTATCTGCCAATCCACGAATTGTTGGCCCAACCACAAGAAGCATGACGAGAGCCCTCTCTCAAAATAATCCAAAGGTGCAATCTGCATCAGCTCCCGTGTTTGGCTCGACACCACCCAAAATCACTTCTCCTATGTTGGGGCTCAAAGATGTTGGAGCTTCAATCGAGAAAACCCTCGCGATGCTCGAAGCAGGTTCTCATTCCAAAGTTTCAAAACATGATGATGACGTATTAAGTAATGATTCTACAACTTCTCAAGGGACTCCGCATACGAGATTTCCTGTTCAAGAAGATTCTGCAACTTCTACAGCATTTTCTGTTATGCTGCTATGGTAACGCAAACATCAACTCTAGAGGATCAAATGGCAAGCCTAACTAGAATGATTTGGGAAACAATGATGAAACGCATACAAGATCAAGATGCCGTCATCACTCAACTCGTCAACAAGAAAGACAGTACCGCGGAAGGAAGTCAAATTAATTCAAAGGCACCTGGCGAACATCACGAAGCTGAAACTTCACAACAAGGAAAGGCGAAAGAAGTGCATATGACTTCTGATGGAATGATTCATGCCGATCAATTGAAGGAGTTCGTTGAAGGTATGATCAAGGTGAGATATGAAGATGGTTTCCGTTTGATCTTCTATAGCCAGTTGTAATTCTTATTGCTAAGTCCCATCGGCGACTTGATGATGCCTTGTGGATATCGCCTTTCCTTGTTGTGAAGTTTCAGCTTGAAGGATCTTCGATACAGCCTGTGATCATCGGCATTATCACATGTCCTTGCCGAAAGGGTCTGATTTGTTCATCAAGAATTGTCTCCGCTCACTAAAAGGTAACGCATTTGACTGGTACACTGATCTTGATGCTGGTTCGATTGATAGTTGGGAGCATGTATTGGAGCGAGAATTTCTCAACCGGTTCTACAGCATTAAGAGGACTGTTTCTATGACTGAACTTTCCAACGCCCGTCAGTGGAAAGACGAACCAGATGTTGATTATAAGATCGATGGAGGACTTTAAGCCTTAATTGTAGAGACCAACTCTCCGAGACGTCCGCCATTGAAATGTGCATTCAAGGCATGAAGTGGGGACTTCGTTATATCCTACAAGGCATCCAACCTCCGACATTTGAGAAATTGGCGACAAAAGCTCATAGTCTTGAAATTGGCCTTGGAAATCAAGAACCGCCTGTTTCGATCCTCGTAATAATAAAGACAAACATGCCTTTAAGAAAGGGAGCAAGCCTACTCATCTAGATGGTGTATAAGAGACAGTCTTAAGGGACTATACTTGATCAATCCACGTTGGGTATTGGTTCGTCTTTCCACCTGTCTCTTATACACATCTGCGCAAGGTAGGCCACAAAGAAAACCGACACCCAGGGAGATGCAAGAGAAAGAGAAGCACCTGTCTCTTATACACATCTAGATGTGTATAAGAGACAGGTGGAAAGAGGTTGTCATATAATGGAACGGAATTGAAATCTCCAAATTTTATTGTGGGCTGTATTGTTCTTATCTTCGATGAAAGATGAGATACTTTACCATCCCTCACAAGGTGTTTTGTTTTTAAAGATAAGGTGATGGAATTAGCCCGCCAAGGTAAGATTTTGCTTGAGGAAGATAAAGCAAGTGCAAATCAGACCACTATGAATTCCTGACTCCCAAAATTTGTTGAAGAATGGTAAAGTATCTCATCTTTCATCGAAGATAAGAACAATACAGCCCACAATAAAATTTGGAGATTTCAATTCCGTTCCATTATATGACAACCTCTTTCCACAAGGTAAAGTACCTTTTGAAAGACAAACTGAAAAATTATTGAAGGATGATGATGCCACACATGATCAGTCAGACGAAGGATGGACACTCGTCACTCGCAAAAGAACCCAAAAAATTAAAGCGCAATTACGGAAGACTAATCTGCATCCAAAATTTCGGATGGTAAAAATACGGGTTGCAAAAAGAAAGTCCAGAAGAATAACAATTTCGTCATCAATTCCTCCAAGTGGTGTGATGTTTCAAAATATCCATCGACCTATTACTTTGAAAGAATTCATGCCAAGAAGATACTTGAAAGATGACGACGTCCTTGCATCTTGCCATGTTGTGAACATCGATAAAGTTGATGAAGAATTTGAGAAGAAACTCACTGTGACTGATAAAGTCCTTGAAGAATGTGCCACAACGATTATTTTTGATGATGAAGATTTATTGCTCGGGACGAAAGCTCACAATCGACCCTTGTTTGTAAATGGATATGCACGTGAGTAAAAAGTGAATCGGATACTTCTCGATGGAGGATCAGCTGTGAATATAATGCCTTTACGTGCAATAAAGGAGTTTGGAATCACAAGTGATGAACTCTTACAAAGCCGTCTCATGATCCAAGGATTCAATCAAGGAGGACCTTACAAAGCCGTCTCATGATCCATGGATTCAATCAAGGAGGACAAAGAGCCATTGGTCTTATAACACTTGATTTATTAATTGGCGATTTATCCTCAAGTGCACTATTTCATGTTATCGATGCAAAAACATCTTATAATATGCTTCTTGGGAGACATGTGTGTGTATAAGAGACAATACTTGAAACATATATGAAGACAGCGGTGTTGATTAGTGAAGATGAGTATCGAATCTAATTGTCTTATACACAGACATAATGATAAAAATATGAATATTGGTGAGTAAAACATTACAATCTCTAGGATCTGTCTCTTATACACACAAAGATGTGTATAAGAGACAGGATGATCAAAATCTAAGACACATGTCTTACGCTTGTGAAAAGTCGTCAATCTCTTTTTGTTGGAAGCAATGAATTAAAGGAGTTCACTGTACCACTCACCAAAATTGAGGTGGTCAAGCATAGCGAAACTCTTCTTGAAGGCTTTGTTCGGCCAAAAGTGGAGTCCGAAATAGAGCAGCTCAATTCATTACCTAAAACACGAACCGACGAGCAATTTGGTCCAAATGCATACAAGTTGCTCGTGAAAGCTGGTTACGATCCTAAGGAAGAAGGAACTTTGGGCAAGCTTCCTGCAGATCATAAATGGTAGAAGAGACACATGCATGACTTTCGCATACCTTCAGATGTTCAAGCCTTTTAGCTGTCTCTTATACGCATAGGAGATGCTGTCAACAACATGTCGATGGGACTTGGGTATAGACCACCTTCTCCTAGGCGTATAGCATAAAATCTAGATGTATATATCATATTACTATCAAAAAAGAAACTGCATTGAAAGGTTCAAGGCGATCAGTCTTTGATAGATTGAGAAAAGTTACACCACGTGTTTCGGTATTTGATAGGCTTGGCCCACGAGGAAGAGTTTTGATGAAGCAACCTATTCATGAAAGGTTGAGTTTTCCAAAGGCACAAGAGTATATTTTTAATACAAAAGAAAACAATACTTCCTGCAATGATGGAAATTTAAGAAGACAAGTTACTAACATGCTCGCCGTTTCATACATTACGGCGATTTGTTAAATATAAGAAAGGAAACCATCATTGATATATACATGGAGGAAGTGTATAAAAGACCTCCTGCAACCATATTACTGTATAGCCGAAGAGCTCTTAGAAGAAGAAGATGTGTATAAGAGACATGCCTATACTTGAAAGGCATGAAGGCAACATCTGATGAGTTCTCGGAAACAACCATCTCACTTATACACATCCTCGCCCAATCTACATAGGTACTTGGCTGACTCCTGAAGAGGAACAAGCATATGTTGAACTATTGCTCGAATTTAAGGATATTTTTGCTTGGAATTACAAAGAGATGCCTGGCTTAGATCCGAAAATTGTTGTTCATCACTTGGCCATTAAGCGAGGTGCTAGACCCGTTAAACAAGCCCAAAAACGTTTTCGGCCTGATTTGATCCCATTAATTGAGATGGAGGTGAACAAGCTCATAGAAGCTGGTTTCATCCGAGAAGTAAAATACCCAACGTGGATATCTTCTTTCAAGTATAGTCCCTGTGAAGAAAAAGAATGGACAGATTCGTGTTTGCGTTGATTTTCGAGATCTCAATGAAACTTGTCCGAAAGATGACTTTCCTCTCCCTATTACTGAATTGATGGTCGACGCCACAACTGGTTATGAAACCTTAGACCCTTTATGGATGGATCATCGGGATACAACCAGATCCAAATGGTTGTCATTGACATCTTCGAACAGTGTATGAAACACCAATATTTAGCAGTAAGGTCATGCCTTTTGGCTTAAAGAATGCGGGAGCCATGTCAAAGGGCCATGCAAAAGATCTTCGATGACATGCTTCACAAGAATATAGAGTGCTATGTTGACGATCTCGTTGTCAAGTCGAAGAAACAAATTGACCATGTCCAAGATCTTAAAATGGTGTTCGAAAGATTTCGAAGATACTAAGTCAAGATGAATCCTTTAAAGTGCGCTTTACAAGTTGGGATGGGAAGTTTCAATGGGTTTCTCGTAACCACAGCCTTAATTTTGCCTACGTCATCCAAAATCGAGTGTCTATCTCAAGGACTGATCATTTGTGGCATCATCATCCTTCAATAATTTTTCAATTTGCTTTTTAAAAGGTTTATCTCCAATTTGGCTGGGAGTGGCCTAACATCTAGTCTCTTATGAAGAAGGGTGTGCCTTTTGAGCGGGATGAAGCATGTAGTAATGCTTTCAAAAGCATAAAAACATATCTCACGAAACCACCCGTATTAGCTGCACCTATTCTGGTAAGCCTTTAATTCTTTGTATTGCTGCACAGGAATGGTCTGTAGGAGCATTACTTGCCCAAGAAAATGGTGAGGGTAAAGAAAATGCACTATATTATTTAAGCCGAATGATGACACCAAATGAGTTAAATTATACGCCGATTGAGAAGTTGTGCTTAGCTCTCATATTGGCCATTCAAAAGTTAAAGCACTACTTTCAAGCTCATACTATCCGTTTGATATCCAAGGCAAATCCGATCAAGTATGTTATGACTAAGCTTGAAGAAATATCAAGCAAGATGGTACAAGAGAAGATTCAACAATTTGAAATTATTTACCTTCCTGCGAAGGCTGTCAAAGGACAAGTGTTGGCAGACTTCTTGGCCGACCATCCCATACCAACTGAGTGGGAATTGATTGATAAACTTCCAGATGAAGATGTTTTCGTAGTCGAAGTTCTTCCGCCTTGGATAATGTATTTTGATGGTGCCTCACATCAAGGGGGCGCTGGAGCTGGAGTAATATTCATCACTCCCGAAGGAGATATGTTGCCATATTCATTCACTTTAACACATCAATGTTCAAATAATGTCGCTGAGTATCAAGCACTTATCCTTGGTCTCGAAATGGCGATTGATATGAAGCAACTACAACTTAGAGTTTTTGGAGATTCCAAGTTAGTAGTCAAATCAGCTCCTTGGCAAGCCTGAGTCAGGAAACCTGAGTTGTGGCTATATTATAACTATGCTAGGCAACTAATGGGGTGGCCTGGTGATGTGACTATAGAGCATGTTCCAAGGAGAGACAATCGACAAGCTGACTCTTTAGCAAAATTAGCTTCGATGCTCATCTTGCCTAATCAACAAGTTCAAGTCCCCATATGTCAAAGTTGGGTTGTGCCTCATTTTGAAGAAGGAGACGATGTGAAAAAGGAAAATACCAAGCTGTCAAGCTTGTCAGTTTCATGCCAATTTCATTCATCAACCACCAGAACCGTTGCATCCTACTGTATGCTGCTTTCGCTGTCTTCGCTGCTCCTTAAGATGTGCTGTGAGGTTTGCTGCTGCCGCTGCTAGATGTGTTGCTGACAGGTACATAGAAGAATTATGCCAAGCCGATGAAGCAATTGCACTAAGAGAAGTAAAGAAAGAAAATGTGGTCGATTTTATTCACGTGAACATTATCTATCGATCGGGGTTCCACGATATATCATCACTGATAATGGAAAACCTTTCTACAATGCTGCAATGAACAAGCTTTGCGAGAAGTTCGGCTTTAAGCAACATAATTCTTCTATGTACTATGCTGCTGCGAATGGACTTGCTGAGGCTTTTAACAAAACTCTATGCAATTTGCTAAAAAAAGTTATTGACAAGTCAAAAAGAAATTGGCATCAAAGGATTGGTGAGGCTCTTTGGGCATATAGGACAACATTTCGAACTCCTACTCATTAGCGACTCCATACGCACTTGTCTACGGTGTCGAAGCAGTTCTTCCACTTGAATGTCAAATACCTTCTTTAAGGATTGCTGTGCAAGAAGGACTTAATGAAGAAGGCAATGCTCGTCTTCGTCTTGAAGAGTTCAATCACTTGATGAGAAAAGGTTGAGAAGCTCAGCAACGACTTGAGTGTTACCAAACTCGCCTTGTCTCTTATATTCAATAAGCGAGTTCGGCTGCGCTCTTTTCAAATTGGCGATATCGTTCTTGCTGTTCGAAGACCAATCATCCTTGCACATGGAGGTCAAAGGCAGTTTGTCTCAAAATGGGATGGCCCTTATGTTGTCCAAGAAATCTATACAAATGGCTCGTACAAATTGATTGCTGAAGATGGATTAAGGATTGGCCCCATCAATGGCAAATATTTGAAGCGATATTACGCATGATTCAGATGCTCTTTAACGCATGAGCCTAAACTGCATGTTGCTCCTTGACGCATGAGCCTAAACTGCATGTTTGCTCCTGGCCCACATGAGCTAAAATTGTGGACGGCAACCACCAATAGTGTAGAATGTGGTTGAACTGCTAAAACACTCCACCAAGTCTAAGGTGGTAAACAAATAGATACTCTTGGCCCGCAAGAGGTTAAACTTTAAACGGCAATAAAGATATTTTTCTACAAAAAAGGAACTACCTGTGACTTGATTCCCTTTTGGGATACGTTCAGGCAGCTGTATCTGGCAACTTCTAAGTTCAGTCTCTTATACACATCTAGATGTGTATAAGAGACAAGAAAATTATGATTAAACAGTATTTTCATAAATGTTAGTTACTTTACTTGTTTTAAAAAAAAATATAATAATAAAAATAAAAAAAATCGCAAGATAAGGAAAAGTAATTAATGTCTTTATTATTGAAAGAAAAGTTACCCAAACAAATGAAGTTTAAGGAATGTACAAATTCTAGTTGAAGAAATAACATTTATGAGAATCTTCAATTGCCCTTCCTAAGAGACAGGGAGAGAAAATGCTTCAAGGATGTTGCTCATCTTCTCAAGCTCCTAGCGTCTTCATTTGTCGAAAGATCTTTTGAAGAATGATTTTTCTATCCTCAATAGATTCCAGCTTTCCTTGAAGACTTTGTAGATGGTTGGTTACCTTTTCCTTCATTGCTTTGACTTCCGAAAGGTGTGCATTTGCCTTGGAGAGAATTTCTGCATATGCTTCTCTTGAAATCTTCTCCGATGCTAAAACTCTTGTTGCTTCATACACATCTAGATCGTGAGCTAGGTATCAAAGAGTCTCTTCAGAACATCAGGGCAATTGAAGAATCTGTCTCTTGATATTTCTTAGATGTGTTCAGAGATAGTCCGTCCTCCAAATCAAGAGATTTGGTCTACGGAAGTGTTTGAGATATTATTGCAAAGTTCTTCCCAGGATTTGCCTTGGATCTAACAGGCTGTCTCTTATACACTTCGTAGATGTGTATTCAGAAATTGGTGGAAGTCTTGCTTGTGGAAGTTCCATGGTGATTCAATGGTATCTGTGATGTAGCATAATCCTCTGTCGGCTTGTCAGTTATGGATTCACGCATACTTGGATTGCTAGTAACATTCTCATGCAATTCTCTATCCATATTCGTCTCATTGATGATAATGTCTTGTTACTGAATAAATGGTCTCCAACTCCTTCCACGGGCGCCTCAATGGTAGTGAACTAAAAAAAATTTTGTGAAACTTGAATTAGCCAATTTGTAATTTATAGGTGCCATGCATCTTTCGAATCCAATACAACTCAAATAAAAGGAGTGCGTTATTGAATTTCTTGTGGATTAGAATTATAATCTTATAAGTTTAAGTGAATTATTAGAATTCATCAAGGAGTTGGTTTTCCTTATTCATGTATTATCGGAAACTTCCCATGTTAATTTGGTTCATTAAGGATTAGACTTCATTGTTTATGCGAATGGAGTTCAAGTCAGCCGAGCATTAGTTTTGGAGTTCGTGCAACATAAGGATTTGATTCCTTTGGCTATTAACTTGGTTATTCAAAAATTCAGTTTGACAAGGAGTTGATTTGAATTTTGTTCAACAAGGTATTGGTTTCACAACTCCAAGAGTAGTGCAGATGTCTTATTCAAGTCAAGAAATATCACTTTGATGGCTGTAGAATCGCTTTACATAAGTTCCCTAATTGGATTTGGAATTAAAATATCATAGCTGTTGAAAATTTTCAATTTAGGTGTGATGATGAAGTTCAGCTACGCTCCTTTTTTATTTGGGTTGACTCGTCTCTTATACACATCTAGATGTGTATAAGAGACAGGATGCATGGAATTAGAATCTTTCGGCAGTATCCACTTCTAGATGTGTCTAAGAAAAGTAATAAATCAGCTATGATATTTTAATTCCAATTCCAATAATTGGTCTTTAAGCAGTGGAGTTCGGATTATATGAATTCACTCGTTTCATGCAATTTGGAGATCAAGGTGTGCATGCATTGGTTCACATCTTTAGATTCGGTATTCGAAAGTCCAAAGAATATCGAAATTTGTCCGCTCAAGCCACAATTCGAAGGTCGGCGTTCACAAACAAGCTTCGAGGGGGCATTTGTAGATAATGAAATTTTATTTTAATTAAAATTATCATTTGTCTATAAGTAAATTTAATTGGATATTTATGGTCCAATTAAATAATGTCATGTCATATATATTTTAGAATATTGGTTAATTTAAAACCAATTATATTATTCCACATACATGTTTATGTCAAGATGAGGTGGTTCGACCAATCAAATGAATTTGTGTCGCTCTTCCAATTAAATTGTACCATGTCAGATGTCTACAAGACTTGGCCAATAAGGATATCTGCCGTCCACAATCTTAACCCATGTGGGCCTACCATCTTATACACATCTATGATGTGTATAAGAGTATCTTATGTATTAATATCTCTTATGTGTGTAAAGCTATAAGAATTTGTTTCTTAGTATGCAAGTAAGAAGTTACACATGTACTACAAGTCTTCTACCTTACTCCCTTCCATACATGTATAAATAAAGGTCATCCCTCAGAGATTCAGGGGACAGATACACAGATACACAGACACATATTTCTGAAGTCTGCAAGCTGTGGAAGCTCTGAGATTGAAATTGTTATGTTCAAGTCTTCCATATATCAAGATTTGAAGATTTTCATCGCGCCTACGTCTCCCATATCAAGACGTGAAGAATTCAATATTTGATTCGAGAATAAGCTGTGAAGCCCTCGGATCGCATCTGAAGAGTAAAGAATCGAAGGAATTTTCTCTCCATATTGAGAATATCCTAGAGATTGTAATCTTTTATTCATATATTCATATTTTTATCATTATATTTCTTGTTTGTTCAATTTTTACACATCTCGAAATATTTTGTTGCGCACAAATATATGTACACCAATCTAAAGAAAAGAGGAGTAAAGCACCAATTGGTGCATGCCTTCTAAGATCAGCAGCCACCTTGTCTTCGGTGTAGGGAAATTACGAAACAACACCACTTGTAGTAATATGGCAAAAAGTAGACTTGAGAAAGCAAAACACCATATTAAGCAGGGAGACAACAAAATAATCCTCCTTCGAAGGCTAAGACAATTTGGACATGACGGTTAAAACTTTAAAGTGCATAAGCAAACATACTGCAGCAAAATTAATCTTTCTTAAGAAAAGAGTAAATGACCTTGGATAACTATGTCCAAATCTCTCTTCCAACTTGCAGCCTATAATACAAACATTGCCTTGCTTAAGGAATACCGGTAGGAGGACTTGATGAGCAAGTGTCATCAACTTGCTTACCATGACAACCAAATAGCTAATAGCATGATATTCTTGCTCTTCAACTGCAGTTTCCTGCAGATATGCTAATACTGAAACAATTGTCACTAGTCTACACAGAGATACATGTTAAGATAGAGAATTCATCCATTATGTTAGCCAATAAATTCACTAATATCATATCGGGTCTCTTACATTTCTAGAAGAATAAATAAAAATCTTACAGGGGTTTTGACTCTAATAACACAAATACAAAGGATTTTACAAATGATAAGAATCGATAAAAAGGAGACTACAGGTAAATTAACTTCTTGAAGCAATAAGTACCAAAAACAAACCAGCCTATGAGAAGAAAAACAATGAGTGCCAAATAAGTGAGGAAAGTTGTTCCTCCAAGGATAATACCAATAACAATAACTATGAGAAATGGTAGATATGATTTCACTATGGATGATTTACTCACCCATCTTCCATTTAAGAAAAAGTAAAAATAGCCAGGTTTACCACATTCCACCCACCAGCCCGAAACTTGAGTCTGTTTAAACAATTAGCTACAAATGAGTGGCAATTGCATGTCAAAAGGTTGTAAGATTGGTGCTGAAATTCTTGTGTGCTCTTATGCAAGATTTCATCCCATGTCAGTGCACCTCTTCCAGTCTCAGCATGTTCATATCCGTCTTCATTCCCGTACGCAGCAGAATACTGGGCATAACCGCACTGACAACCATACAACCATGATTACTCACAAAACAAAGTTACAAGACGTTCAATAGCAAATAAAAATTAGCATTGTAGAAAGCTCTCACAATCACACTGCAGACTCACTATTAAAAAACCTCTAGCAAACAGTCAATACTGCAGACAGGATTACAGTACTTAGGACCTCGTAGCCATCGTGGGAGGTATAACAGACAGTTTCATCGTGAGGTTTTCCCTCTATAGATGTGCTACAAGTAGTTCCCTTTGTGAGCCAGGGGTGTAAAAAATAACAAAACATGTATGTAACATTATTGAAGTATACCTGTTCTTTGCCTATCTGGAAATAGCCAGTGGGTGCCCCAAATGCAAAATTGTCAACGCAAACAAAATTTGGCCCAGCGAAGTCCAAAATGACTCCATCTTCTCTGCAGATTCCGAGGTGGCCAATGAAAGGGATAAACCATGATAGGACAGGAAGAGGCGTCCACACTATGCAGCAAGGAAACCTATCTCTTTTTGGATCAATTTCCATGCTTTGGGATGCATTTTCTTGAATCATCAGAGTATGCTGAGGGTGTGTGTTTGGTTCCATCACCAAAGCCACAAAATGCTATACCGCACCAAAAGAAAAAATGCTCCCAGAATTATGAGTTAATCAAGATAATTGAGCTGTCATATTCGACCATTCTCAGTCAACTAATATATTTGTCTGTTCAAAAGCCGTATTAATCATAATTGCAACACTGAGGCACATTCCGTGACCTAATGGTTGACCAGACAGCAGCTTTTGTACATCGCTTAGTGAGCGTATCAAAAGCATGTACAACAACTACGTCCATATTTCAAAGGGTTTAGAGGCATTTTGTATAATTTTATTTAACAAAACCAAATTCATCCAAAATATAGCATTAGTAACTCGTGATGAATATCTAAAGTGCAAACACAATACCAGCAATTTTATGTAATTCTTGCATCAATTTTGTTGTTTTCATTCAAAACTGAGTTAAAACATAACAATTTCAATCTCAGAAAGTTAACAGCTAAACAACTGACAGCGCAACTTATTGAATTGTCTGATGTAATAGCCCTATTATTAAGTTTAAGTACATAATTTCCATTCTATAGTGTAAGCTTCTTATTCCTCTTTCGGTACAAATAACCTTCTAGTTCAAATCAATAAAAATAAAATAAAATAAAACGGCCTTGTGTAGTTACAGAACCTCATAGTTCCAGAAATCAGAAGCTCGAGTCTCAAAACTATTCGAAAAAATGGCCAGTTAAATCCAACACTCTCATTCAGAATTACAAATCACTGATTCCCAAATCACAAGGTCCTCAAACCAACCTAAACAGGCAAACGCCCTCCCCTATTTAGTAAGGCTAGCATCTTGAGCTATTGGGATTTTTTTCCAAAAAAAAAAATCTAGAAATCCACCCAAAAATTCATTAATTTAGTATCCATGGGCTAACTTAAAATCATGTAAATTAATAGTAATAATTAGCATAAATACAATTAATTAGCGTATATTCATCAAACAGGCATCCAATCCTCAAATATATAGCTGATTGTGAAAAATTATAGGTACAATATGAACCCTAATAAATTTTTCCCCATTTTTCCTTTTCAAATCGAACACTTTTACGGTTCTATTAAAATGATGCAACAGAACAGAGAAAAATAATAATAATAATAATAATAATAATAATAACAACAATAAATAACCAAAAAAAAAAAAAAGACAAATATTTTCAATAATTGAAAAGGGACGGTTACATTTGGCTAGTTAGTGCTGAAGAGCTGGTCGAAGTTGGTCTGGCCTCTGAATATGGAGCTGGATCGAGTATGTCGTGGCTTATATATTTTTTCTTTTTTCTTTTTTTTTTTTTTTGGTGAAAATAACAACGGTTTTATTAGAAACCAAATTACTCGTGAACTAGAGCAAATTTGGTGCAAACACGATTTAATAGATAAAGTATTCAAGGTATTTGAGCTCCAACACGATAAAGGATTATTCGAATTCGGGTTAACAAATAAATAAGTCATTGTTAATTTAATACCTTTGCAAAAAAAAAAATTGTTAATTTAGAATTTTAAAATCATTAAAATAAACAAACAAACTTAAATGGTAAAGAAAAAATAATTCTAATTGTTCCTCATATTTTATATTTGTAATTTTTTAGTCACTAACATTCAAAATGATGCATTTTAACCTTTCATAAAATTTAAAACGCAGTTTTTGGTCTCAATGTGTATTACAGACATATTTTGATTTAAAATATTCACATAAGTATGGCATGTTATATTTTTCATAGGCAAAATTGATAAAATACAAATTTTAAATATTAGATGTGACTACCTAAAATTCCTTATCTTCAGTGGGCCAAAAATTCTCACCTATTATCATTACTTTTATTGAATTTATCTCCACTTATCCTTTGCCACCTCCTACTCCAGCAACCAAACCCTCTCATTTTCAGAATATTTTAGTATTTAAGGTCATGTATTGTCAGTTTTATCCTTAAAAATGTTACATCTAATATGCATGTGACTATTTTAGACTAAAATATATTTGTAATTATGTTGAAAGATCAAAATAGTATATTATGAATTTGCGAAAAATTAAAATACATCATTTTGAATATAAAGGATAAGTACAAACATAAAATATAAGAAACTATTAAAATCATTTTCGCATTAGTAAATGATAAGTATTCGACTTGATTAGATGTGTTTATAACTTTAGGGGTTAATAATACTTTGTCTCCCATGTTACTCTTTGTTCCCATGAACTAAAAAAAAAAATTACACTTTTCTGTATTTTATTTATATTATTTATTCTTTAAAAATTTTAAAATATCAAGAAAATCTAGTTAAATGATTGAAATACCTTTGGTACTATATTTTAATTTTTGATATATTAAATTTTGATATTGATTTGATAATTATTTAAAAATAAGTAAAAAACAAACTACCTAATATTTGTATATATTTCTTACTCATTTTTTTTTTAATTTTTGGATTTCATGATATAATTTCGAAGAATGTTTAACTATATTGGTAGAATAATTCTCAAATAAATTTATTTTCTATTAAATTTTTTCTTCAAGGGTATTAACTGATGTCTATAAATATTTTTATAAATTTTGTGATTTTTTGACATCTAGTAGTATTTTATACTTTTAATATTTGGCTTAACCTATGCAAATTGCAATATCGGATATAATTTAATTCAATATTTTCTTAAAAATTTTCACTCCTTAAAGTCAAATATATCAATTTGTTATTTTAGTTTATTTTTTCCTAGTTATTTTATAACCATCGAATATCAAAATTAAATACATGAAGAATCAAAATATAATAGTAAGATATTTCAATCATTTAACTAGAATTTCTTAATGTTTAAAATTTTTAAAAAAAATGAATAATGTGAATATGGGTAAAATGTAATCTTTTTAGTTTAGGGGACAAAGTGTAATTATTCACCTAATTTAGGGGCCAAAGTATTATTAACTGTAAAGTTAACTAGTACTCGCTCAGTTGCTTGTAATTGGCTAGTGTCACAAAACCATGCTAAACACGCAGGGGAACTAAGCAAACGGGATTGTGATGGCCTAGCACACTAGCTAGTAGCCAACTCTTTTGCGATCACACACTAAGCAATTGGCAACAACTGAAAACGTAAGGATTGCTGTCTTATACACATCTATGTGTATAAGAGACGGCCAACCTTTGTATCACTTTCGCACAAGCATACAATAGGGATTTTTTACAAACACCCGGTGTGCAGCACAAAGCCAAGGTCTCTCTCTAACGTTCTGCCTTGGTTGCTGACTTTACCCGGGCGGTTACCGGTCCAATTATAGGGGCGACGGTTGACAAGGCCCAACTGTTGGCCACTAACAGCACAAATGGGGGACACGGGTAGTGGGTTGTTATGGCAGCCTTGCTATCCACCCCCAAAACGTGGGGGCTCTGTAACCGCCCGGGTAACCACCCGGGGCTTGCTCAGCGGATTTCCAACAACAAGATCACGGTCCACGTCTTGCACAGGCCTTGCCAAGATGCCCATGCAGCTAGCCAACACCAAGGAACTCAATTTGCCATGCTCGGCTAACCAATGGTATATGCACGTGCCTAGTGTTAAAAATTCCAAGTAACAGCAGTAGACACCAAATAATTGAAAATCAGTAGGGGAGTTCGGGCCACCTTAGACCCAATTAAAATTGCTCCAATTGCTGCCAAATCTTTCCCAAGAACTTCCAAACCACAAACCACGGCTAAAGTCGGCCCACCTCCGTTTGCAATTTTCGCACACTGCCTTTGCCTACAGACAGCAGTCTGCTTAGCCGACGTGCATGCCAGTTGGGCCAGGCATGCACGCAGCTTTGCCGACGGGTGAAATTATGTCAAGGGGGCTAACAAATCTCCCCGACTTGAAGAGGTTGACGCCCTCGTCGACCCATCAGCTTTCTGAGCTTCCCAATAAGCTGCAATGTGATCCTCAAATTGCCACAAAGTCACATCTCGTTCCCAAGTTGCATCAGCCTCCGTTTCACCCTTCCAATGGATCAAGTAGTCGATCCTGCGATTTTTTTTACTTTGCCCCATGGTTCTTTTTCGAATTGCTTCCTTATAATGAGTGGGGCACATTTAGCTTGCCTTCTTCCTCTATTTCATTCAGTTCATCCTGGTTGAATTTTTTCAAAAAACTCACATGGAGGTAGGATGGACTTTCAGTCTGTCAGGAGATTCAACCCTAAGAACCTTGTTCCAAGAGACACGGGTGGAAGGATAAAGGGTCTGTCATATTTCGAAATCTGTCTGTTACGATGCACTGTCTTGGAACTGACCATCTTCCACAATCTGGGGGGTTAACTTGAGCATCACCAAGTCACCAACCTGGATATTCAATATCCAGGTTGGTGACACGGTCAGCAAACTTCTTCATTCGGTGCTGAGCTAGAGTCAAGCTGTCCCGAGCTTCCTCAATCAGCTCCTGCTTCGACTTAGCAAACCGATGAGCTGCAGGGCACTTTTCTTCGTTTTGGGCAGCAACCCCATGAGGAGTTAAGGGCTGCTGACCAAGCACCAACTCGAACGGACTCATTCCCGTTGCTGAAGATTTGTGCAAGTTGTAACAAAACTGGGTTGCATCAAGTAAATCCACCCAATTTTTTTGGCTTGTAGTCACATAGTGCCTTAGATATTCCTTCAGTAAGGCATTTATCCTCTCGGTCTGACCATCCGTCTGAGGATGTACTGCTGTTGAGAACTTCAATTCGGAACCCAATATGTTGAAAAGTGTGGTCTAGAAACGACCAGTGAACCGAGTGTCACGATCACTCACTATGTCTTCTGGCAACCCAAACAGCTTTATAACATTTCTAAAGAAAAGCTCAGCAGCAACATCAGCTGGGCACGCACTTGGTGCGGCCATAAAAATAGCATATTTAGAGAAACGGTCAACTACAACGAAAATAGAAGCTTTACCTTCCACCTTTGGGAATCCGGAGATGAAATCCATCGAAACTGACTGCCACAGTCTCTCCGGTATCGGTAAAGGTTGTAGAAGACCACCTACCTTTCTCTTTTCAGTCTTGTCCTGTTGGCACACCAAGCAGGACTTCACATAAGACTCCACATCGTCATCCAGCTTCGGCCAATAAAACTTTCTGGCCAACAGTGCTCTGGTTCGTTCCACACCTGGATGAAACCTGCCTACAATGTGTCATGGGTTTCCCTGAGTAGCTGCTGCCTCAATAAGTCGGTAGGTACATAGAGCCGACCACCATTTGCATAAAGTAGGTCGTTTTCCAGCCAATACCTGCGAACCAACCCATCCTTGACCTGTTGTGTCGTTTTCATGTACACGGCATCGGCATGGGCAGATTACATCAAACGACAAAATGAGTTTTCACAGCCACCAATGCAGCAATATACTCCCCCAGATGTGGCTAAGATGCATTGCCACGGTTGACTCTTTCCCGGCAAGTATTGTCGGTGACTACGTGGCTCGAAATCAAACTTGATGTGGAGAAAAGCTTGCCATCTGCTTGCTTTGGGGTCAGCTTCTTTTGGGACTTGAAGTACGTATTTGCCACATTATCGGTGATAACGGTGAACTTAGTTCCCAGCAATTAATGTTTCCACACCTCAAGGCAATGCACAACTGCAGTCATTTCCTTGGGATCGAGTGTGCTGTACCTCGTTTCACTCGACGGTTCCAAAGTAAGCAATAGGATGGCCATTCTGGACAAGCACTTCACCAATGGCTCTATCACTGGCATCCGTATGCACTTCAAGACGGCAAGCTGAATTCTGGGAAACCAAGAACCAGTTTAGAAGCAACGGCCTCCTTCAACATCTTGAAGGCCGTTTCACAGTCATCATCCCAGCTCCATCGTTTCTCCTTCTTTAGCAAATCAGTCAAGGGAGCCACTAGCTTTGAATAATCCTCGATAAACCGTCGGTAATAATTTGCTAAGCCAAGGAACGATCTCAATTTTGGAACCGTCGTTGGGGCTGCCCAGTCAATCACAGCCTCAATTTTTTTAAGGTCCATTTTTACTAGGCCATTGCTGATTATGTGGCCAAGAAATGTTATTGTTTCCCGACAGAACTCACATTTCTCCTTTTTAACATAAAGCTCATGTTCCCTTAGCCTGGCAAACACATCTCTCAAATGTGCAACGTGATCATCCAACGTTTTAGAATATACGACAATATCATCCAAGTACACAACGACTACGAACTTGTCTAGATATTCATATAAAACATTATTCATAAGATTACAAAACGTAGTTGGAGCGTTTGTCAGCCCAAACGGCATGACCAGAAACTCATAAGCTCCATATCTAGTTACAACAGTGGTTTTCCCCTCATCCCCTTCCGCTATGCGGACTTGCCAATACCCAGCCCTCAAATCTATCTTGGTATAGATTTTTACCCTAGCTAGCTTATCAAATAAATCAAGAGTGTTAGGAATTGGGTACTTGTTTTTGATAGTCAGCTTGTTGAGGGCACGGTAGTCTACCCAAAATCGCAACGAACCGTCTGTCTTTTTCTGAAAAAGAGCTGGGGCACCATATAGAGCTTTGGAGGGACAAATGAGTATATTCTCCAGCAAGTCATCAAGCTGCTTCCTCAATTTGACCAACTCCATTGGGGACATTTGATAAGGAGCTTGAGCCAGGGGTATAGCTCCATGGACCAGTTCAATATGATGATCAACAGCACGTTTCGGGGACAGCATCTTAGGCAAGTTCAGCTGGCATGATGTCCATAAATTCGTCCAGCACTGCCGCACAACAATCCGGCACCTCTTGGAACACATCAGGCTTGATCTCCACCAAGGCTGCAAGATAAGTAGTTTCTCCACGTTTCAAGCCGTTTTCCAACTGTATGGCCGAAATTTGGCCACCCCGTTTATCCCTGTCGTTTTTAGACGATGGACCAGCAATAGCATTAACATTATCAAAAATAGAAGGTATGAAAGTTGGGCACCTTTCATCGGCAATTATTATGCCATCCAAATATGGAATTGGGAAGATTTTGTTCGTAGCCATGAACTTTTTCCCCAATATCAAGTCGAAGTCGTCCAACGGGACTGCCATCAGGCTGTCACTTGCCACTCCATGGGCCAAGCGTCAGCTCAACCGATGCGACACCAAGCACTGGCTGTGCTTCTGAGTTTCCTGCCTTGATACGGTACCCATGTTCCTTCAATTCCAACTTGTGAACGACAGACCTCACGTCCCGTCACAAAGCTATATTGAGTTGCCCCCGTGTCCACCATGGCCAGAACGTCGATGCCATTCACTTTTGCCTGGACATACAACAAGCCATCACGGGGCAGGGTAGATTTCTCAGCAGTGATGACACTTACCAACATCAACGGGTTTATGCGTGTCGGGGCAGGAACATCACCATCATTCGTTTCCGCCACAATGGCGTTCACCTTCTCACGTTTGGGGCATTCACGCATTAGATGAGGGCCGCCACAAATGAAGCAACTACCCTTCTTTTTGTTGGCTGGTTTGGAACCCGTATCGTTTCCAGCCTTCATCGTTCCCGTTTCAGCCCCATTTTGTTTCTTTTTTTGTGACCACTTGCCATCTTTCGGCTCATTTCCCTTGCATTACTTGTCCCGTTTCTTCTCTTGGGTCGGGAGGGTCTTAAAATCCACCAACCTGTCAGCATGCCGCTGGGCTTGGGGCAAGTTTTGGCCCCTTGCTGACGCAACTCTGCTTGGGCCCAAGTTTGAAGACCAGCCATGAAATTGAAGAGCTTGTCCTCTTTGTCTGACATGTCCCTAACGTCCAACATCAAAGAACATAATTCCTTGACGTAGTCCCGAACACTGCCAGAATGTTTCAACCGCCTCAAGGCATCTCTGGCAAGCCATGAGGTGTTCGTCGGCAGAAATTGCTTCTTCAATTCATCCTTCAGGGCCGACCAGGACGTAATCTGATTGATTTTTGGGTCGTTTGCCATCGTTTTCCACCACAGCTTTGCATCACCAGCCAAGTACATGCTGGTTATGGAGACTTTCTCTTCATCAGGCACACCGGCTGCCACGAAGTATTGTTCCAGATCCCACAAGAAATTCTCCAATTCTTTGGCACTTCGTGCACCTTCGAAGGCCTTTGGTTCTGGTACCTTTACTTTCATTTTTGTCGTTTTGCTTGACGATGCCTCTGTCCCAGTACCAGAGGCAACGGCTTTCTTAGTCACCGACAAGTCTTGCCTCAAGGAATCAAGAGCAGCATCCACCGTTCGCATGTGCTCCCTCAAAACGGCTGAGATGGCCTTTCATCTCACGCAAATCAGCCATTAGAACGTAGCCAGCAGGCAAATCCCCTAGCCGTTCCATCAACTGTGAGAAAGCTTGCTCTTGACGGGTCATTCTTTCTGGGATAGAATTGCCACTGCCCGTTGGTCTATCATGAGCCATTTTTGTAGCACCACCCAAGCACAACCGTGCTCTGATACCAAAATGGTCACAAAACCGTGCTAAACACGCAGCGGAACTAAGCAGACGGGAATGTGATGGCCTAGCACACTAGCTAGTCAGCCAACTCGTTTTGGATCACACACAAGCAATTGGTAACAACTGAAAACGAAAGGAAAACGAAGCACACAACAATTTACAGCCAAAAACGGCCAACCTTTGTATCACTCTCGCACAAGCATACAACAGGGACTTTTCACAAACACCCGGTGTGCAGCACAAAGCCAAGGTCTGTATAAGAGAGATGCCTTGGTTGCTGACTACTGGGTCCAATTATAGGGGTATATGGGACGGTTGACAAGGCCCAACCGTTGGCCACTAACAGCACAAATGGGGGACACGGGTAGTGGGTCGTTGTGGCAGCCTTGCTATCCACCCACAGCCCCCACGGTGTTGGCTAGTTTCAGTAACCGCCGGGTAACCACCCGGGGCTTGCTCAGTGGATTTTCAGCAACAAGCTCACGGTCCACGTCTTGTACAGACCTTGCCAAGATGCCCATGCAGCTAGCCAACACCAAGGAACTCAATTTGCCATGCTCGGCTAACCAATGGTCCATGCACGTGCCTACCGTGCAGCACTGCCAACGTTTCCCAGCTCAACGTGCCCGTGGGCTGTCCAACACCAACGTTTGCCAACTTCCGTCCCTAAGCCAACACGACCATGCCTAGCACTCTTAGGATATGGGAGAAGGGTCCCAGCCATGCTCACGGGCTGCCATGCCCACCTGGTGGCCAACCCCACCGGCCACCCCGAAAGTGAGTGAGCATACCCTTCCCTATATAAGGCTTGGAAAAAAAATTCCAAGTGACAGCAGTAGACACCAAATATTATTGAAAATCAGAGGGGGCGTTCGGGCCACCTTAGACCCAATTAAAGTTGCTCCAATTGCTGCCAAATCTTTCCCAAGGACTTCCAAACCACGAATGCATAAGTTAAAAAAACTTAGCACGCAAACGGCTAAAGTCGGCCCACTTCCGTTTGCAATTCCCGCACACTGTCTTTGCCGACAGGCAGTCTGCTTAGCCGACGTGCAGGGCAGTTGGGCCAGCATGCACGCAACTTTGTCGACGGGTGAAATTATGCCGAAGGGGCTAACAGCTAGCCAATACGCCACCCATTTGTTGTGCTAATAGCTTATTCAATCTTCATTGTAAAACTAAGAAATTAGTAAAAGTAATGTGCACGTTATCCTTTTCCATTATTTTAGGTTCAAAAATAGTAAATTTTTGTCCCAATATTATAGAAAACCCAATATTTTGCTTAGAAATTCTATATTTCTAGTCATTTTTATAATTGAAACAGTGACTCTCTTACACAATGTACTAAGCATTTCTTTTTTTTGTTGGGTTAGAAAAATGTTTACAAAAATTACACTATTGTTCATTCTATAAAGAAAATATGCATGTCTTCTCTTACATTTCTTTTCCTCTAACTTAAAAAGGAAAAATATATAAACGGTTAAAGTTGTCAATGTTTGTTCAATGTGACTCTTCCAAATCATTTTATTGAAATAAATTTTACTTTTCATCCTCTCTTCTTTTTTTCTATTAATTTCCAATTTTTTTATTATTTCCACTTAAAACTCGATAAAACCCTCAACTTCTTGTCTCCATTTGAATTGCATTTTTTAAGATAATTTTTAGAAAAATAATACTGTATCATTTAATTGAGCTCCTAAATTTATTTGGAAAATTAAAAAACTTATTTTTGGGTCTTTTCTTTTTGTCACTCTTTCTTAGGCTCTCGTAAGAGGTCTATGATACTTGAACCAAAAAAGGCTTTTGGCTAATGTTTGGTAAATGTGCTTTTCTAAATTCAAGAGTGGAGTTTTTAGCTCAAAAAAGTACTTTTATCACAGAGTTCAAAATTAATACTTTCATAATAAATTCTATTTTTTTTAAAACAATTAAAGTTAAAATTTAGTCATTTTGTCATAAATTTTAAACTGAATAAATTAGAAATACTTTTTAAACATTCAAATTAGACATTATCAAATATTTCAAAAAAAAAAAAAATTATTCAAGTTTACCTTCAAACAATAATTCTTTCAAAACCCTACAAGATAAAAATACTTTGTATTAAGTCACCACAATTTTAAAGAGGCCCTTATGACAATCCAAACGAACCAAGACCGAGACTGAATTATTTAGACCAAGCTCCGTCCAAAACTCCGAGTAAAACGCAAATGGAGCAAGAGATTACCCGGAATCCGGATTTCGTTAACTCCTGAAGTTTGGGGTTTAGGGTTTCTGAGGTCTATCACTACCTCCTTCTGCTCCCTCTCTCAATCAGAACCAAAACTCCAGTCTTAGATTTTCTTTTTCCAGTCAAAATTAAAAATTAAAAATTAAAAAAAAATGAGGAAGCGCGACTTTAGCCATTCTCATGCTCTCCGCTTTTGCTATTTTCTTCTCTCTTCAGGTACTCTTTTTTTTTTTTAAATTACTAAGTATTTTCTGTGATAAACCTCAGAAACCCTAAATTTACAAAATTCAATTTAATTTGAATTTGAGTTCAGCTGATTAAATTTCTTTTTTTTTTTTTTTTTTTTTTGCGTGTTAATTTTTGGCAATGTTTTGGTTGATTTAGCATGAAGGTGATTTTTCGTTTAAAGAAGCTTGGTTTCATATATCCGATGATTACCCGATCAAATACGAGGCCGAACGTCTCCCGCCGCCAATCGTCGCTGATCTCAACGGCGACGGCAAAAAAGAGGTTCTTGTCGCTACTCATGATGCCAAAATTCAGGTTATGCATTTATTTTTATTTTTTTAGTTTCACTTGTGTTGTCTTCATTTGAATAATCAAGGATCAGAATCGAAAGAAAATTTGAGGATTTTCAGTAGAGTGTCTAGTAAATGTATTTTTTTTTCCCGATTCTTGTATAGTGGACTGTTTTAATTTTAAATTGAATCGAATGTTGAGGTGCAACATAATGTAAAAAGGAGCTACTAGTGGCATGGTTGATTGGCTGTAGAATTAGGGAATGAAGTGGCTGTGAATACTTCGTGGAAACTGAAACTGACATTAGTTGAGAGAAAACAGGTTTTTGCAACTTTGGTAGTGCTGATTCACTCTAGATGGTTTGTGCTAGGCTTGTGGAAGGACGGGATTGCATCCAACTCATGGTTTTCGTGGACCTTTTTTTTTTCTTCGTCTTTGATTCCTGAAAAATGAATATTGCTATATAAACTGGTGTTAGTTTGCATTCGATGCTTGCCAACTTTTTTAGTATTCACTGCATAACTGAATTATCCTTTGCGATTTGGATTTGACCAGTATATTTTTAATCCTAGTGCCAGTGTTCATACTATTTAATTTTTTTTCCTGATATCCTTTTCTGTTGTTAGGTTTTAGAGCCTCATGCAAGGCGAGTGGATGAGGGATTCAGGTGAAGCACGTGTACTTGCGGAGGTGTCCCTTTTGCCTGACAAGATTCGTATAGCATCTGGTAGACGTGCTGTGGCAATGGCCACTGGCTTCATAGATCGGAATTATAATCGCAAAGAACCTCGAAAACAAGTGCTTGTGGTTGTTACTTCAGGCTGGTCTGTAATGTGTTTCGATCACAACCTCAAAAAGCTTTGGGAGACAAACTTGCAGGTACCAAAAAAAAAAAAAAAAAAAAAGAGAACTGTTTTCACATTGTTTGTATCATGGGTTCATAGCTGTAACTTCAGACGTTGACACTCAACAATTTTGCTTCTGCTGTTGACTTCTAGTCTTTGCTTCTCCTTTTTTGTATGTTTGTAGGAGGATTTTCCACATAATGCTCATCATAGAGAGATAGCTATCTCTATAAGCAACTATACAGTAAAGCATGGAGATGCAGGCTTGATAATTGTTGGTGGGAGAATGGAAATGCAGCCCCATGTATGTGACTCATATTTCCTGACTCTTCCTATGTTGTGCATTATAGCTTTTTTTGTTTTTTGGTGAATAAAATTGTGCCGAATGTTGCAGCTGTTCTTGATAAGAGATAACATGTTTTAAGGAATTATTTTCGTGTATTTTAGCTGCTTATGGATCCTTTTGAGGAAATGGAACTGGCAGAGAAAAATGCAGAGCAGCATAGAAGAAGTGCTAGTGAGAAGGAAGTAAGGATTATTGTTCCTTATGTTGGAATCTCTTTTATTATTACAGAGTAAAATTACTTCCACTACTATTTTATCTGATTATACGTCTGCATAATTTAAGCTAGTAAATATTGTAATTTAAAGTGACAGTTCTCGTTTGACTATTCGTTTTCGGATAAATAAAATCTATCATCTTCTTTTTGTCTTAATAGCACTTCATTTTGTCTTGTTTTAAAGGCAATACATGATAATTTCTTGATTATATTTGGTATGTTCTAAATGAACTTAAATGTTTAGATTATTTGATCTACTCTAGTTTTGCTCATACCTCCTGCTACCTGTCGTTGTCTTGAGATGATATTGTATAGAAACTAACATATTCTAGGTGCTTTTGTTGAGTATTGCCTATGCGTTTACTTCTAATTCTTTATTTGATTTCTTATTAAGCTTGTAGTTTCTAGGCCTTGCATAGAAATTTATACAACCCTCGAATCCTTTGAACTAATTATTGGTACTTTTACTTTTTAACCTGGGGATTTCTATTGATCTTTGAGATACTTCTTGAGATTGCATTTGTAAATGTGATGAATGATGAGTCAGGCACATCACCTGCATTCTTTGTAATTATATACTCATTCTGGTTATCTTTACCGTATCTAGGTTTCTGAGAATTCAGGGATGGTGGATTTACGTAATTTTGCATTGTATGCATTTGCTGGTAGGTCTGGCCAAATTCGTTGGAACAGAAAGAAAGAGGTTCGTCCATTTCCAAACTTTGATTAGTCTCATATTCCTGCATAGTTTAGACTTTTAACATGTCTTTTTGAGGGAGGATAATTTGTATAAAGGATGAAGAAAAGCTTAAGTTATCCTTTAAGAACTAACTCAATCTGATAGATCATGGCCTACATAGTTCTAAGTTTCTTCTTTTGCAAAATTTCTTGTATTTCAATATTTTTTTCATAATTTTTTAAGAAGGTTTCTTAACAAATCAAAATACTTGGTGATATCTTTGTTGCTTTTCGGATCTTTCTCGCTTATGTGTGAGTGAACTTGGGAAGAACTTGTTTGTGGTTATTTACATGTTTTCTGATTTCTTTATTGGACCTATGGTGTTTGTAGAACCAAAATGCAGCATGAATTTGTTGTTTCTGTTTAACAACTAAAATTTATATATGTAACACATAATATTGGACTTTTCTCTGTACTGATTTAATGTTTTAAATGTAGGATGTTGAAAGTCATCATTCGGATGCATCGCAGTTGATTCCCCAGCACAATTACAAACTTGATGCTAATGCTTTAAACAGCCGTCAACCAGGAGAGGTATGCGGGGAGCAGAAGAATTAACTTCAGTTGTCAGTTCAACAGGCAGTAGTCAACTTTTTCAATTTGAAGTAATAAACTTTAGGTCATCATGAATGAATTTGATAGCTGAAAATAACAGTAAAGTCAATGTATTCTTAGGTTTGGGTATAAACATCTTATAGATCAAAGGAAAAAAATGATGTGTGACTTGGTTCTAGCTGCTGATGAGTTGGTCAGACATTAATAGTTTGGGAGTTGCAGGAAGCTATGGTGATATAGGACTTACTTTATCCAAAAGCTGGATGTAGGTGCCCTTCAGGTAGGCACGAGTTATAGGTCTCTTTGTTATTGCTATTTGTGATTCTGGGCACTAGTTTTAATTGTTGCTCGATAGAAGGACTGGAGTTTGTACTTGAGCGAATTCAGAGGTCAAGCTGTAAGAATAATGTGGAAACTTATTGTAGAAATAGAAGTAGGGAGAAGAACGTATTACCTGCACAATTGTTGAAGAAGAAACCTAAAAACATTGCTCTTGCTTTAAGTAGCTATTAGTTGTGAGGTTACTTTGGCATGTGAAGGTTCTAATATTAACCAGGTTATTCTTTCCAGCGGAAAAATAAAAGCCCATTATCTCATGTATATTTCGTCCTTTTTCTTCCTCTTGTGACTTTCATTCCTGCATGATGGTTTGGTATGTTTCTTTAGTTTTCTATTGCGCGTCTTTTATCCAGTTACGTGCCCATTTATTACTTATTTCATGGATCAAATTATAATATTTCAGTTATTTCAGTATCCTTGATGAAACTGTGTTTTATATCAAGAGTCTCTAATCTTGAATGAACTCACTCAAATTTGTTGAACCGAAGTTTGAATGCAGGGAATTTAGAGAATCTGTCCTTGGTGTTATGCCGCATCATTGGGTAAGTTTTGATACATTTTTCTGCATTTCCTTCTGCCTTGTTCATCCTCAAATATTAATAGGATTGCATAAATTTGTAATTATTTCCTGATCAGGATCGACGGGAGGACAAGGACTATGTTAGAGCTGTCACATTTTAGGCGTCACAAGAGAAAAAGTGTGAAGAAAATGCCTGGAAAGACCACAAATTATCCATTTCACAAACCAGAGGAGAATCATCCTCCAGGAAAGGATACAGCAAAGAAAATTTCAAATGCAATAGGGAAGGCAGTAAACTATGCTAAATCTGCAAAATCCAAGAAGGTTAATATAATCTTCCTTTAAAAATTTCCTTTCATACTCTGTAATACATTTTCTATAGCCTTTTTCTCTTTGATCACGCAGCCTGTAACGTATATACCAACCATTACCAACCATACTCAACTCTGGTGGGTTCCTAATGTTGTTGTTGCTCATCAAAAGGAAGGAATTGAAGCTGTTCATTTGGCTTCAGGCCGAACCATATGTAAGGTAAACAGAAGTGACAGCTTGCATATAAATGCATCCCTCTCATTGAAATTCAAGGCTCCACTAAGGAGTCTTTGGATGCTTATTTTTTCGTGAATCTCCAGAGTGTCATTATGCCATGATTTAATCAATTGGATCGTCGTCTTGATGATTGCTTTAGCTTTGCATATCATAATTTATTTGATTTATTTTGATTCTGCAGTATTATGTTGAGTTGGACTAACAAATCTAATGTGTGATGTGAATATTGGTTTCCTTAGATTCATCTTCAAGAAGGTGGCCTCCATGCAGATATTAATGGTGACGGAGTCCTGGATCATGTCCAGGTGAATATTTTCTTTTATCTGGTTAGAAATTTCCTCACCAGGCAACATAAGTTGCAAAGCTGTAGCAGTTTTCTGTTGGAAATTCTTTAGGATGGTTATTGTTAATTTACCTACTCCAGGATTAGAAATGTGGAATGAATCACTAAAGGATTAGAAATGTGTGTGTGTGTGTGTGTGTGTGTGGGACATTATTGTATTTGGGACATTTCAGAATTCTTTAAGATGGACAATTTTCACAGATCTCTATTTCTGGCTGTGGTTCATTTAATGGTACGTAAAGTTGTATCATCAATAGATTATTGCTCCACATTGAATTAAATATATGTGCAGCCTTTTCCTTCACCAGGAAGCAATGCAACTTTCTACGTTTCGACAGGAAAGTATAAAAAGTAAAAAAACATAAATAAGATTACAGCAAACATTTAAGGTCAGATGTTTTCTTGTTCTAACATCACATTATAGCATCCAATTCCCCCCTTTCTGAATAGGAAAGCATTTGAAAGCTGATGTTTGTGATTTGGGTCTGCTTAGGTACAATGTTGAATTCAATTTTACATATAATGTTTTTATGAGGTAGTAACGTAAATATTTACTTGTAGGTTGTGGGTGCAAATGGTGCTGAACATTAATTGTTATACACTCTATGGAAGTGCTGCGTCCGTGTTGGGCTGTTGCAACATCTGGTGTTCCAGTACGGGAACAACTTTTTAATGCTTCTATATGTCATCATTCTCCCCTTAACCTTTTCCAACATGGGGAATTTTCTAGAGCCTTTGGGCGGATGCATGATGCAAATTCCTTAGAGGTGGCAACACCTGTTCTCATCCCAACAAATGATGGTCATCACCATCGTAAGGGGACCCATGGTGATGTTGTTTTCTTAACAAATAGAGGAGAGGTATGATGTTAGTTTACAAATATTTACTACTCTTAAGCCATGGCTTTAGGCACGAATGTCCTTTAAAATTCACTGAAGCCTGGAGGTATAATATAACTTCCTTTGAGACGACAGTAATACACTCGTGCTACTGGACTAGCATCTTCTTGTACATCAATTAACATGACAACTCTAGTTCCTTGCAAACCAAAAGTGCTTGTAATTTGTAAATCAACACTTGTGTCATCACCACCTCCTCTCCTACTTGAACTACGATGGCTTCTATTTCACTTGATTATTTACCGTTTTACTTGGAAGTTGAAAGAAGTTTATAATTGACAACCAAGGAATTATGGCGTTTGTTTTTAGGTGACATCTTATTCTCCTGGCTTGCTCAGCCACGATGCTACCTGGAATTGGCAGATCCTGACAGGTGCCACATGGTCCAATCTTCCTTCTCCATCAGGTTTGAGGGAAGGGGGTCTGGTGGTCCCCACCTTGAAAGTATTTCGCTTACGTGCACATGATAGTAGAGATTTAATCCTGGCTGCTGGAGATCAAGAAGCTGTAGTGTTGTCCCCTGGAGGAAGTACCTTAACAACAATTGTGAGCTTCCTGCACCTCCAACGCATGCCTTGGTGACCGAGGACTTTTCAAATGATGGACTGACCGACCTCATTCTTGTGACTGTCTTGGGGTGTACGGCTTCGTTCAGACCAGGCAACCAGGTGCCCTCTTCTTTAGCACACTGGTTGGTTGCCTTATAATTGTAATGGCAGTCCTTTTCGTCTCCCAACACCTTAATTCTATCAAAGGGAAACCTCGAACGTCATCAGGTCACCTATGAACATTGTCTGTTTTATCTGAGAAATGCAGCGGTGTTTGACTTTTCCTAATTGGACTGCTATAAGTTACCCGGGCTCAACTACTTGTCTACCTGCAAAACAGCCGAATGCAGTCACAGCTTTAAGATGCCTGTGCATATCCTCGAGAATCTTGATTAGTTTTTGATTTAATTTCTCCTGTAATAGTTGTGAGGATATATTTTATCAGAAGCTCTCTTACATGTAACCTTGCAGCAGATTTTGGAATTAATTTATAGAATTCTAACTGCTATTTTTCGTGATCTTTCTTGGGCGCCTTATTTTCAAGCATTAATTTATATTGCATTTAGATCTATGGGTCACTAATTGCCATAGAAATCCTCGTGATGTTTCTGCAAGTAGGGGTGTTCATGGATCGGGTATCCGGTCCATGAGCTAAAAAAAGTACCCGACTCTCATTGATCGGGTTAAGAAAATTTTGACAATTCTATCCGATTTATACAAAGTGGATATCCAACCAACCGGGTACCCTAAAAAAAGGGTCGGGTTGATCGGATACCCGACTATTACTAGTAATAAAATATAAAAATGTAAATAATGATAGTTAAGAAAGTTAATTTTACAATTAAGTTAACAACAATTAAATCTAAATTACAAATTACAATCCAATATTACATCCAATAGCAACAAACTAAAAAGTAGCAACAGGTCAGTAGCAACAATAATTAAATTGCAAAATACATTTCAACAGACGCGAGTGTAAGAAATGAGTATAAGAGAAAGATCTAAGGAAGAGATGCACATTGAGGCAGATAAGGAAGAAAAGACAAGCAATTGAAAAAGAAGATATGAGAGGCCGTCAATAAATTTAAAAGTATTTACTTTTGATGAAATCTTATTAAACAAATTTATAAAATTACCCCTGAAATGGATCGGGTCAGGTACCCGACAAGTCACAGAAATGTGACCCTCTACTCGACCCTCAACTTGAGTGACCCGATCCGTTTTCAGAATACGGTTCGGGTATCTTCTTTTTCGATTTTGGTCGAATCGGTTTAACGAATTTTTCGGATCAACAGATCACGATGAACACCCCTACTGCCAAGTAATCCCTTACAGGGTCAGCAGTATGGTATGCTTGAGCTTGTGAGGTTGAAGGATGGCTGATAGTGATATGTGATTATGAGTAATTTAGAATTATCTTACAACTATTACTAAAGTATTGATTCGAGGAATTAAGCTGTTCACATGAACCTTTTCCATTTCCTGTAGGCCATTACTGCCCCCTCTGATCAGCTTCTAAACTTCTTCATGTGGATACATACCACAACTACCAACCTAGGAAAGTCCCCAACCTACGACCTATATGACCTCATAAAATTTACATCAAAAATTCAAAGAAGAAAGATGATCATGGGATTAGTTATATCACACTACTAGTATTACTAACTGTTGAAGCGTGAGAAAATATAGTACCAAAATAAAGTATTTTAGTTTAAATTCTTAGTCGTCTTGATCCACCAAACATGGTAAATGATGCACGTGTACCCACATTTTAGGAAACCTGTGACAAGAACAAGAGTGGTAGGGCTATGTTCCTCAGGAAAGGATCTGACGCTCCAGTCAGAATTTGTGATAGTAAAAATTTCAGAGCAAAATGAGAGGTTGAATTATTAAAATGTGTACTTGAGTGAATGAAATTGAATCTCTTTGTTTACTTTCCAACTTACTATTTATACTCTTCCAAGATGGGTTTGAATAGTTCATAGGCCTATAAGGGTTTTGAATGTATTGAATATCTTCATTGGTTAATTTTAAATAAATAATTATCAAAATATCCTCCCGTATATTTGATCGCTTTGACTGACCGGCCACTTATCCATGAATCATTGGATGGTATTTTTTGGCATCATCACTTGCCCCCCACTCTCTAGTCGAGTTTGTACAGGTTAAGAGTAGTACAATAACCTCTGACTTGTGTCTTGAATGGAGTTGAAATTTTTTTTTAGCCGGAGTCAATAAAGGTTTGACTGGAATCAATAAAATTTTGGCCGCAACCAAAAATTTGAACATTTGAATTTCATTCTTAGAAAGCAAAATTGACCCCAAACCCTTTCAGTCCTTGCACACCTCCTCCATAAATTGAGTATTGGTATTGATTTGCTCATTTTTTAGTTTTAGTGATACTTATATTTAATATCTCAAAATAATAATTTTTACTTAAACCTCCACCTTTACGCCAACACCCAACACTCCATCCTCAGCCCAACACTCAATCCTTGACACCACCCTTACCCTAAAACCCAACACTCTATCCTCAACCCAACACTTAACCCTGTTGGGGGGGTGATAACACTCCACCCTTACGCCAACACCCAATACTCCACCCTTAACCCAACTCTCCACTCCTAACACTCAACTTTTACGCCAATACCCAACACTCCAATCTAACCTCTACACCCAACAATTAACACTCCACCTTAAACACTCCACTCTTAAATCCTTTCACTCAAATTTCAACATTCTACTCTTATCCACTAAACCCAAGACCCAAACCCATATACAAGACTTTAAGATTATCTTACACTTTTTCCAAGTTTGACCAAGTAAGTACACTTGCACTTTCTTTTTATTTCTCTCTCTTCATTTTTCTCTTAGGCATTTCATCATGCACTTGTTTGAACATCAATCTTCATCATTTGTTTGTGCTCTATTCCAGAGTGAAAATTTCCCATAAAGTTGTGTGACTATTAAGTTTGGTTCGGACCTTTTGGGCTCATAAATAGATTCTCCAAAAAAATGGGGGAATGGGATGAAAAGAAGAGGAAGAGGAAAGGGAGAAAAGAAGAGAAACGAGAAGAAAGAAAGAAAGAAAAAAAAAAAAGATGAATGGAAAGTAAAAGCAGATAGTTTGTGGGTGAGAAGGGGAACGGGTACATGGAAAGTAGGGGTCTTTAGGAGAAAGGTTCATCCATTTTGTTGGAAGTTGACCCTGTCTCTTATGGATTCGTACAAGAGAAAGGTAGCATCAGCATGGAAGTCTCCTTCTCAAGCAATAGCATCTGGAATTTGTGAAGCTTCGAAAATGTATACTCCATCCAAGAGGAATCGAGGGGACTTTGCCGTTCATCGAAGAACACCCATTCGAGAAAAACACTCTCGTCCTTGGTGATTGTGTTGGGGTCTTGATCAAGCAACATCAGCCCCAAGATGTAGCAACTTAGAGGAGAGAAACTTCCCTTCAAAGTTCTATAGCTAAGGAGTCACAAGGGGTTAATATGGCTGCTGTCGAGCTTATTAATAGAGAAAGTAGTGTAGTTGTCAAAACATCCATTCCTACACTTGATTCTACTTCGAGAGCTGTGTTAATTGTCTAAAAATTACCATTGAAGTTGTTGGGGTAACTGTAGCAGTTGGTATCATCTACAAGAGATAACAGGTTCATGGGCCTGTTTAATAGACAGGATCTACACTGTGTATAAGAGGACAATTATTGATCTAGATTGTAGCTGCTCGAGAAAATGCTATCGATGTCTCAGCTGTTGAGGAAGTTGCTGTAGATGTTACTGCTGCTTCAGATTGTGCTTTTGGTTTTGCTGCTGCTTCAAAAGCCGATGATGGTGTTGCTAACCGAAAGAGAGGCGCAGCAGCTCAAGACTATGAAGGAACATTTGTAAATGTTAACAGTGCTGCTGCTGCACAAACGACGACACCTTAAATATTACAGTTCGGGTCCGAGCACACAATATAGCAAACTACGAACTGCTGAAAGGCAAATCCTTTGGTTAAGTTTTCTTTCAAGATGATCGGGTACACTCAAGTTGCTCGGTTATGGAATTAATCGAGAATTCGACAGATCGGATGAACATTAATTGTTTGGTGACTCGATGCTTTATTCGAAATGTTGAAAAGTGTTCGGCATTGTTCACTTAGGGCCCACTAACAAGAAAATGTATATTGTATAAATAGAATGCCTCATTCCATTAAGAAGGGGATCCAAGAAGAAGAAGATGAAAATTAAAAGATAATGTACTCTATTCTCATAAATAAAATTCAGTCGTCTTATGCCTCTTAAGCTACTTTTTTTTTTATCATTTATTACAACACATCTATTCGAATATCTATTGTTTGATATCAAACAATTTTGGTATCGTCAATTGGCGCTGTCTGTAGGAACCTGATTCAAAAAGTCAGAAGCTCTATTTCTTTCAAAAATCATGACCAAACGCAACAAAAAAACCGAAACCAAAATTCCATTCATGAGAATTTCGCTTCTATATCCGCCCTAATGGCTACAGAAAATACCCATCAAACTCATACTTCTATTCCTCCAAAAGATGACAATGTCTGAATTCTTTGTTGATAATTTCAAAATAAAAAAAGATTTTGTGGAAAATCAATACTGCAATGGCAGACAAGTAGAGATGATATTGCCTCTAGTTCTCACCGCCTTCATAGAGCTTTATCTCCTGCCCCTTGCCGAGAAGGGTCTATTTTCTACTGAATAGGCCTAACCCAATGACGGTAAGAAATAATGCTGTAGAAGTTGAGGGTGAGAATCGTCAAGAGGACGAAATTCTAGCCAAAGTGGATCAACGTGTACAAGAACTCTTGGGAGGGAAAACCGTCTCGACTTTCGACATGCTAGCCATTGACAGGGATCCGTTCACTCTTGCTATTCAAAATGAACTAATTCTCTCTTATTCAAACAACCAGACCTAGACACTTAGGAACCACCGACCCAGTTGATCACATTGCTCATGTTTCTTCAGTTTCCAATCTTTTCAGGTGCTCGAATACCATCACCTGCAAACTTTTCGCCATAACGCTCAGAGAATTAGCCCAAAAGTGGTTTAAAGAATTATCACCAAGATCAGTAGATTCATTCTCTGATCTCGCAAAGAAATTGGTTCTTGCGTCACTTTATGAGCCAAAAGACCATCCAAAGAGAAGCTTCTCATTTATTGATTGTTCGACAAAGATAGGACGAATTCTTGAAACAATACATCGGACATTTCAATATGAAGTAATACATATTTGAAATACCGATGAGACAGTCCTTATTGCAGCCTTTATGAGTGGCATCTGACCTGGCATGTTTAATGCTGATCTTGCATCCTCTGTTCGTAAGACCTTTGGGGAATTGCTCCAAGAGCGGATAACTACATCAGAGGAGAAGAATCAAACCGAGCTAAGAGAGAATTACAAGAACCATGAGAAAAGTCTCAAAAAAATTTAGAAAAGCCTGTTGAGCTGAACAAAAAGAAACGGACCTAACAGAGTATTCCTGCCAATTCCCCACGCTTCCCTGTAAACTGATCGCCCATTTCTATAAATCGAATATCTGAAATCCCTCCCCTCCGACATACGATTGTCCTTCTAGATAAAGACTTTACCCTTTAAATACTCCAAGAAATGAGATCTTGGAGCGATATCAAGTTCGCCACATTAGAATCATCGCTCCTCTAGCTCCCATTCGATCTCAATTCCATCGAAGAGATCGTTCTAAGTATTGCGCACATCATGGTGATCACGGTCACGACACCGAAGAATGCAATGATCTCAAGATAGAAATTGAAAGAGCGATAAAAAATGGTCATTTACAGGAATATATATTACGGGCTTCGACTAGTTTCGTCGAAATGAAAAGAAACCAGGTGAAGGGCTTTCAAGGTTAAATTACTGACCTCAAAATGCTTTGAGTACCGCTTCTCGGGGACTCCACAAAACAATGATGATGTGGCGGGAGTCATAGCCACAATTGATGGAGGAATGTCCAACGGTGACTCTTTCAATACTCGGAAGAGACACGCCAGAGGCCAATTTTGGGAAAAGTGAAACTCGCAAAAACCCAAGGATGGACTTGATATCAGCTGTCACTAAGAATGACCCAATTCCTGATCGGAGACCGCATGCAGACCCAATAGTCATCCAATTCATTGAAAGAAACAAAGTTCAGGGACCGATCTATTTTGTCAGCAAAATACTACAAGGGCCCTAGTTGAACCACTTTGACGTCAAAAAAATAGCTTATGCCCTAGTAATTGCTGCTCGAAAATTGAGATCCTACTTCTAAGAGCATACTATCAAGTATCCATACCTGTTCGTAATTTTCTGATGTAAGGCGAAGACACATCTTGATGTGTATGACGAGTGCTTAAATGTTGCATTGAACTTCTTGAATATGACCTTCGATTCCATCCCAGAACTGTTATCAAGGCATAAGCTCTTGCCAACTTTATTGTGGAAAGTACATTTGTCGGTGATTCAGTCCAAATGATAGACGAGACAAATGATTCCCTTTGGGAATTGTTTGTGGATGGATCTTCAAATGAACTCGGGTCAAGAGAAGGAATTCTCATTAAAACTCCTGAAGGACATAGCTCATGTATGCTATTCGATTTGAATTTTGAACTACCAACAACGAAGCAGAATATGAAGCTCTGATCACTTTGCGGTATGAAGCTCGCTGAAGAACTCGGAGCTCGAAACCTTCGTAGTGACTCGTTAATCACCGTTAATCAGATACTCGGTGATTTCGAAACCCAAGGAAAACTTCTTCCAAAATACCTTCAAGAAGTATAAAAGCTGAGAAAAGTCTTCCAACAGGTGAAATTTGTTAAAATTCCTCGATCCAAAATATGCATGCCGATGCTTTTCCAAGCTTGCCACTGCTTTATACCCTCATTTAATTAAAGAAGTTTTGGTTAAAATTAAGGCTCGGTGGGCTGTGGGTGAACATGAGGTGAATCAGATTGAGGAACAAGAAAGTTTGATGACTCCAATTGTCGACTATCTGACCAATGGGAAAATTCCTGAAGATCGAGTTCAAGCTAGAAGATTGTGTGTTCGAGCTCTAAAGTATCGGATGCATGAAGGAGTATTGTATCGGCATTCGTATCTGAATCCTCTTCTTAGATGTCTTACCCCTAAGAAAGCTGATTATGTACTCCAACAAATTGCCAAGAGCCCTATGAAGGAATAAATGGCAGTTATATAGGAGCTCGAAGCCTAGTAAGATTTGCAAGACATTGCTGGGTATTACTGGCCGATGATGCACCACGACGCTATTCAAATAGTTAAACATTGCCATAAATGTCAGATGCACGCTCCTACTATTCGAAAAAATACCACTGAAATGAACTTCATTCTAGGATCTTGGCCCTTTTAGCAATGGGGGTTCGATATCCTGGGGCTTTTTCCCCGAGGAGTTAGTGGTTTCAAGTTTCTGATTGTGGCAGTCGATTACTTCTCAAAATGGATAGAGGCCAAATTACTAAGTGATAATATCAAAAAGTTCTTCTGAAAAAAATATTATATGTCAATATGGTATTCTTAGAGACACTATAACTGATAATGAAACTCAATTTGTTGGAAGGCCATTCAAACCTTTATGCGAAGAACTAGGGATACAAATGCACACGACTTCAGTGGCCCATCCCCAAACTAACGGACAAGTAGAGCTCTCTAATTTGTTATGTTAGCTCAGACTCAAAACTCGACTAGATAAAGTTAAAGGAGCATGGGTTGAAGAACTGTCAAGTATTCTGTCGAGCTGACTGTTCGGCACGTGAATAGTACGCGCGGTACTGTTCATAAGATGAAATTTTTTTTTAATTTAATTTTTAATTAATTTAATTTATTAATTAATTAATTAATTTTTTTTTTTGAAAAATCTAAAAACTTAATAATATTAAAACTCATTCTTAGTATTTCTGTCATAAAACACATAATAATTAAATACCATAAGTGTATTAAGAGACAATTATCCCACATTTACCGTTTAGGAAATCAAAGAAACAAAATTTGCCACATGTCAACATTAAGCTCATGAGGTCATGGAAGAGGAAATTCACCTTCTTGACAAACACACCGGGGAGATTAGGTCTATCTATTCATTCAGAGCGGAAAAGTCTTCATTGGGGGAAAGAAGTGAATAAAAAGACGCCCAGTGAAACGAACCATAAGAGACATAAATGAAACTTGGAAACAAGAATGAAATCCCTATCTAGTGTTTATCGGGAGTACATGGACTTAGAATCTAAACGTAGCTCTTTGACAAAGAAAACTAATTTACATACTCAAACGCCACCTGGTAATGATACAAACAAGATATGTGGTTTAAAAGACAGACTTTGTATCATCAATGGCAAGAGTATGTTATTACAAATGAAAACCCGATATTATGTCATCTTATGAACATAGATGTGTACTGAAATTCGTTTATCAGGTTAATGAAGATGGAAATGAGAACCAGAAATTCGTTCATCGGGTGATGCAGAAATGCAAACCTGAAATTTGTTTGGATCAGGTTAATAGAACAGGTTAATAGAATGGAAACTCAAAATTCGTTTATCGGGGATGAAAATGCAAACCTGAAATTCGTTTATCAGGTTAATCCCAAATGAAAATTGAGAACCTGAAATTTGTTTATCGGGAGTGCAAATGCAAACCTGAAATTCGTTTATCAGGTTAACGATGATGGAAATGAGAACCCAAAATTCGTTTATCGGGTAAAGATGCAAACCTGAAATTCGTTTATCAGGTTAATGAAGATGGAAATGAGAACCCGAAATTCGTTTATCTGGTGAAAATACAGAAATGTAAATCTGAAATTTGTTTATCATTGTTAATGAAGATGGAAATGAGAACCCGAAATTTATTTATCGGGTGATGCAGATGCAAACCTGAAATTCGTTTATCAGGTTAATAGAATGGAAACCCGAAATTCGTTTATCGGGGATAAAAATACAAACCTGAAATTCGTTTATCAGGTTATGAAAATGGAAATGAGAACCCAAAATTCGTTTATCGGGTATTCAGTGCAAATGCAAACCTAAAATTCATTTATCAGGTTAACGGAGATGGAAATGAGAACTCAAAATTCATTTATCGGGTGAAAATGCAATAAGTATGACACATACACGGAGCCATGTCATTGGGCTTACCCATGAAATGAAGTGTAAAAGACAACTAGTAATTAACCCTAATCATGACTGGATTGTAAACTGGGACATTAAGCCCTAAACGGTAAATGACAACATTATTTAAATTGAGAGGTTGGACTCGAAACTCAGTGTACCATCTCCCAAGTGGCGATCACCTGTGAGGTTGATTGCTTCATTAAGGGTTGGCGTGAATCACCCCTTTCAAAATACGAAGAAAGACCGTTGGGTATCAAGACAGCTCTCAGGATTAGTGTATCCTTTATTATTTATGAAGGATATCCAATCAATAAAATTTGCCTTAGTGTCGTGGATTTTAGCATCCATTTTATTTTCATGTACCTGCAGGTACTCAAAATAATGCGATATCAAGCAAAGAAAACTCGAATTGGTCAGTGCCAAAACATACGAAATGTCAATCTTAGCAAACATTTCTATAAGCAAGGTGACCGAGCTCGCTAAGAGCTGCCTACGTATCCCACCACAGGAATCAGGTTGAACGTAGTTTAATTAAACAGATGGTTTTCACATATTTGACAACTAAAACATCAACAACAAGAAGAACAACTACAAATAAACTAAATGGCAGCATGTGAGTTTAATAGAAGTATATGAATAAATAATACAGGCACATGAGAGCAATCTTAGTAAAAATCGTGCCATCACCGTATTAACACCACTTTGACTTTCATTCCCAGTGATTTGGACTCGCTGAGGCAATGCTTTGGATCTATCGGATACGTGCCTTTTAAAGGCCAATGACTGTGTTGAGAGAACGACATAGAAGCAACCATTAAGCCTAACTTCGGTCAACAAATTTCAGTTGAACACTTTCCCAGACTTGAACCCAAAGAAGTCGTCAACCAAACTTTGACCATTTGCATCAGTTTACCACTTCCTCAGTGCCTTTTCAGGTTTTCACTAAGATTTCCCTCCCTTTTATTTATTTATTTTTCTGCATTTTTTTCCGCACTGTCCTTTTGCCTAGGCCGCCCGGTAGGGTTTTCAACCAAACTTCTCTTTTGCTCTTTTTTTTTTTTTTTTAAACAAATGTACCTTTTCTGGGTTTTCATCTATGAGGTCCAAGTAAACGGTAAGGTGTGGGAGTAAACGGAAGACATCTGGCTAAGTAATCGCCTTTTCCAATGCATGCGAACTTTAGTTTTCAAAGTTTTTTGGCATCAGTAAGGCTGTCTTCCCTGTAATTGAGATAGACATGTTAACATCAACTGCCGAGACCGCACAAACAGCTCCCTTTATGCCTATACAGAACTTAGGATAGTTAGGGTCAAAATGGGTTAAGTCGTGTGATTGGTAAAGATTGGGATTATCTTAACAAAAACTTGTCCCAGTTTAAGATGGGCGCTTTGGTTGGAAAGAATATAGCTACAAGGGATGGAAGCGAGTGGGTTTGTGATATGAGAAAAATTGGTTATGTCATTATCTAAAAGAATTGCCCCAGCTTTGGGCTGAGAGTCTTACTTGAAGGCAACTGACTGAACTGGGAAAATATATTTGAAAAAAATTTATCCAATTTTATTATAACAAACTGAGTTTTGTTGGGCATTTGTTTTGGCCAGCCTCTCAAACTTTTTTTTTTCCCACCCAAAAACAATAATTTGCCCCAACATTGCAAATGAGCTCAGTTCCAATTTGTTTTCACAGCAAAGGATAGGGACAAAGCACAATTGAAATGAAAGATAGGCAAATAAAGAGAAGAGATATAAAAGAATTTAGTCCAGATGTGGGTGAAAAGGGAAAGAAAACAACAGGTGGAATTCTATCCGACATTCTGCAATGACTTAAAGGTTTACAGTCTGCCAAATCAGATGAAAAACTTTTTGACCATGTCCGCATTTATCGGTTGGGAGAAAACCTGTCCATCCATCTCCGTAAGGATAAGAGCTCCTCCTCTTATGATAATACTTTGTGTACAATGAATGGACCCTGCCAGTTAGGAGCAAACTTGCCCTTTGCTTCGTCCTGTATTGGCAATATGCGTTTCAAGACTAGATCGCCAGCCTGAAAATGTCTGGGCTTGACTTTCTTGTTGTAAGCTCGGGCCACCTTCCGTTGATTACATTGGCCATGACACACAGATGTTAGCCGTCTTTCATCAATGAGTGCAAGCTGTTCATGTCTGAGCCCACCCATTCTGCATCTTCTAACTCAGTTTCCATAAGAATGACTGTAGAATCCCCAGATCTCGACTTGCCGGCCATGACATTTCCATCTTGTCATTAACCTGATTATCCCAATGTCATTCAATGGCAGTCCGATAACCCAGCAATACATATGACAGCTTTTCATGCCAATCACGCTGTCTCTTCAACCATCTTTCGAATAATTCTCTTAAGATTCTTGTTAGCTGCTTCAACCGTCCCATTCATTTTTTGCCTGTAGATGGTGGAATTCTGATGCTTAATCTTGAATTGAGGGCACAAAGACCATCTACCATGTCATTGTTCAGGTTCTTGGCATTGTCGGTAACCAATGTATCTGGGATCTCAAAGCGGCAGATGTTCTTTCGGAAGAACTCCGCCACTACCTTCTTTGAGTGTGCTTATAGGATTCAGCCTCACGAGGACTTAGTGAAATATTCAATCGCTACCAGAATGAAGCGATGACCATTAGAAGCTGGCGGTTCGATCAATCCAATGACGTCCATTTCCCAAATTGAACAGGGCCATGGAGTAGTGATGTTGTGCAATTCAGTTGGTACTGCCCTTATCTCATCCCCGTGCATTTGGCACTTAACACACCTGCGGACAAATTCGATGCAATCATGCTTCATAGTAAGCCAAAAATAGCCTGCTCTCATTATCTTCTTAGATAATAAGTGCCCGTTCATGTGTGGCCTATAAACTCCCCTATGAACATTCTCCATGTGTGTAAGCGGCCTCTTTCTTATCAACTCATGAATCAGAAGACCCAGATCTATCGTCTCGGCTTCTATAAAATACATTGCCATTTAAAAAGAACTTGATTGACATTCGGTGTAGGAACTTCTTATCTGAAGTACTAGCCCCTAGAGGATAGCTACTTTTGTCCAGAAACTCCTTGATATCATGAAACCAAGGAAGTCCATCAGATTCTACCTCAAGAGTGCAACAGTACCCTGGCTTTTCCACCACCTGAATAGTAATGGGTTCTATCACTATGCCGTCTGGATGACTGATCATTGAAGATAAGGTAGCCAGAGTATCGGCAAATACATTCCTGGATCGGGGTATGTGAGTGAATTCTAAAGCATCAAATTGTCGACCTAGTTTGAGAATACTGCAGTGATATGAGGCATGATTTTAGAATCCCTGGTTACCCACTGCCCAAGTGTCTGATGGACGAGAAAATCTGAATTATTGAAACACATATAACTGCATTAATATCCATGTCCAATGCCATTTTCAGACCAAGTATGCAAGCCTCTTATACTCTGCATGTTGTTCGTAGACGAACGGAAGTGTCGCCTCTGGTGATATCAAAAGCTGCTACTATACCCGCAGCGAAAGTGTTGGATGCACCATCAAAGAATAGCCTCCAATGTGGACATTCATCTTTCATGTCTTCGGCAGTGCCAATGAATAAGATGTCTTCGTCTGGAAAGTATGTGTGCAAGGGTTGATAATCATTCTCCCTTGGGTTCTCAAAAAGTTATTAGTACAGCTTTTGTTGACGTTCATGATATTTCATTTACTTGGACTGCTAACAACATCTGCCATCTAGCCAAGCTTCCAGTCGGCATAGGCTTCTCTAACAGATAGCGAAGGGGATCACACCTAGAAATGAGATAAGTGGTATGACCCAGTAGATAATGCCTTAGCCGTTGGGATGTCCAAACCAATGCACAGCATGTTCGCTCTTAGCAAGAATAATTGGCTTCATGGACTGTAAACTTCTTGCTTAGATAATAGATAGCCTGCTCTTTTTTGCCTGAATCGTCATGCCGCCCTAAGAAGACACAACCCATAGATCCGTCCAAAATTGACAGATACATGATTAATGGCTTCCCTGGCTTTGGGGGGACCAACACAGGAGGGTTCAAAAGATAATCTTTGATTTTGTCAAAAGCGTTGATGATTATCATTCCAAGACATCGTGCATTTTTCTTAACAGTTTGAACAAAGGTTCACAAGTAGCTGTCAGCTGAGCAATGAAGCGACCAATGAAATTGATTTTTCCCAAGAAGCTTTTTACGTCCTTCTGAGTCTTTGGCGCAGACATATCACGGATAGCTTTGATCTTTGCTGGGTCTATCTCAATTCCCCGCTTACTGACAATGAAACCTAATAACTTTTCGGAAGGAGCTCCAAAGGTGCACTTTGATGACATCTAGATGTGTATAAGAGACAGAAATAGTATTGCCTGCCATGGCATGGAGACTCTGTAGCAGAATTTGCCCCAAGGAGTAATGAATGCTGTCTTTTCCCTGTCTTCCTCGTCCACTAGGATTTGGTGATACCCAACAAAATAATCGACAAAAGTCTCCATCTCATGGCAGGCAATACTATTTAGAATGATGTGAATGTTTGGCAGCGAAAAATCATCCTTGGGACTGGCCTTGTTTAAGTCTCGATAGTCGACGCAAACTCTGAAGCTCCAACAGCCTTCTTCTTGATCGCACCATATTGGAAAGCCAAATAGGATACCGGGATACAATGATGATTGTGGCATTAAACTGCTTGATGATTTGTTCTTTGATCTTCAAGCTCATTTTCGGCTTAAACTTCCTTGGCTTCTGCTTTACAGGCTGGCATTTAGGATCGGTGGGGAGTTTGTGAACCACGACATCTATTGAAATGCCAGTCATATCATCATAAGACCAGGCAAAGACGTCATTGGAACAAAATCAAAAATTCTATCATCTCTTTCCTCTGCCCTCTAGTCAAAGGTATGCTGATTTTAACCTCTCTTACGTTCGTGTCTGTCCCAATATTTACCGTTTCTGTTTCTTCCAAGTTAGGCTTTGGTTTTTCCTCGTGTCGCCCGAATTCATTTTCAATATCACACTCGACCTCATCATTCTCAGACTGTGTAGAATCAGGGTTGGGTGTGATATCGAAATTGCACTCATCGGCCTCATAAACTGTAGTATCCGAAGGATCAAAAGTATTTATTTTGGGCCATCTGGGAAAAAATAAAGCATGAAATGAAAGAAAACAAAATGAACTAAAACATCTTGAGGAAAAAGTTCTCATTAATCGAAAATTTGTACAAGTGATTCTAGAGAACATAAACTTGACATTTATTGGCCATCCTATAAAAATCAATTGTCTTCAAAATTCACCTCCAAAATAGATGAATAAGATGAATGAGGAATGCAATATCATGATTGTACTTGGCCAGATGGCTTTACTAATCAAATTATTTTCAAGATTCATCTCCAAAATAGATGAATGAGATGAATCATGAATACAATACTGTGAATGGACCTACTTCTTGACTAGATGCCATAAACAAAATGACTTAAGAAGTACAAAACATACACACAAAGATGAAATTAAAAGGAGCAAAACTAAAAATAATATCTTTTCAAATTTACTGAAACTCCCTATGACTAGGGAGATCATCAGATGTTCATTTATGCAGTTGGTCGATATCAACAAATGGTAGCTCAGTGTCATCCTTCTTCATCTGCTCTTGAATAATTACCCCTGCAAATAATTCAGCTACCCTTTGGATAAGATCCTCCTTTTCAGTCTCATCTGCATCAGGAGCCATAATGGCGGCAGAACGTGAAAAAGTAATTTTAAGAGGTGGAATGACCATAGGTAATGCTCGACCTTCTTTTTCAGCTCTCTTCAGCTCCTTAATCTCCCTCAACTGCCTGGCATTCGGGCAAAAATCGAGCCCAAATGTATGGTCATCTGCGTTGGTAGCTCAATAGGGTGTATTATGCCTTGCAAATTCATCCCAAACCTTGGCCGATACGATATCCTCCACGCAACATTTCCTTTACAATAATTACACTCGCCTTATCCCAGACAGCTTTCATTAATGACTGCTCTCCAGGCTCTCGGCTGACAGAGACCACATCATAAGCTAAGAAAGGCACCGGAGTGTCATTCCTCTCCCCAACTTCCTCATTGACCATCATGGCGTGGTCATCTTCAGAAAATACAGTAATCAGTTTAAACTTGTAAATGAATTTAACCCTTTGATGCATAGATTACGGAATAGCCCCAGCAGAATGGATCCAGGGACGCCCCAACAGGCAGTCTATACCCCAACAATCTGGAAGAACCTGGCAAGTGACATGAGCAGTTGGCCCCATTTGCAACATAAGGTTTATCTCTCCGGTGGCTTGTCTTTGAGCCTCTTATACACCCTAGATCATCATGGATGACATTCCTGACCATATCATGAGAAGATTTCCAGTTTATCCAATATTTTCAAAGGACAAATATTTAAAGCAGACCTATTATCAACCATGACCCTAGGAAAATGCCGCCCCTCACATCTAACCGAGATGAATAGAGCCTTGTTGTGGTCGCTCCCTTCAGAAGTTAAGTCATCATCAAAAAAATAAATTTGGTTTGATGCCAGCACACTGCCCACTAACCCAGCAAGTTTGTCAGTGGGAATATCACGAGGCACATGAGCCTCACTCAAAATCTTCAAGACTGCCTCTTTGTGTAGCTCGGATGTTAACAATAAGCTGAGCATAGAAATTTGTCTGGGCATCTTAAGAGACAGCTGCTCAAGTACTGAATATTCACTTTTTTGGATCAATCTTATAAAGTCATCTACATCTTTGTCTGCTACATACCTTAGGGGCCTGTCATGGGCTCTTTGCCTTTATTGGATTGTCCGGCCTCAAAACTGTTGTCATTTGTGATTCGGCCCGACCTTGTGACCCTCACAAATTTCTATGCTCAGAAATTGGCCGTTCCACCGACTATCACAGCTGAGGGTTGATAATTTCACGGTACTGCATATGTGCTCTCAATTGGCAATTGTGTTGGCAGTTCAATCACAACGGGCTCCTGGGATTCTACCTCAAACGGATCCATGTCTATGATAAAAGGCTCAGATGACTCCAAATCCAAATAAAATGGTTTGGTCTGAGTCATTGTCATTTCTTTGACTGCTCCTTCTTCCTCTTCTGTCTCCGCTTCTATACAAACCATCCTAATATGAGGCTCATGCCGTGGCAGTGGATTAGTGTTTACTTCAGGAGCCCTTTGTTCTGGCCTCCTAATAACAATCTCTCGTGCATCGATCATATCTTGCACCTTGTTCTTCAACGTCCAACAATTAGCCGTGGAATGCCCTGGGGCTCCAGAATGATAGGCACAGTGGGCATTGGCGTCAAACCTATCCGGAACTCTCCCCGGATACTGAGGAGGAGCTATGGGATTCAATCTCCCTGCTGATCTCAACTGCTCATAATAAGAGAATCGCTAGTTGCTCAATGGGCCGTCCCAGGTTGGTAAAATTATGGGGTGTCTGGCTTGGTTGGAGTTTGGTGGAGGGAATTTGTTTGGCTGGTTGGGTCTTTGACTGTTTGGGGGTTGTGGTCTTGGATTATAATATGGGAGCTGTGGATTAGGCACGGGCATTTGTACTTGTGTTTGGTATACGGGTTGAGGGTAGTATTGAGATGGTAGTGGAGGTGGTGCATAAAAGGGTTGTGGGTTAGGTTTTTGGTATTGATGGAAATTGCGTGGTGGTTGGCGGTTGGGTTGGTTGAAAATAAAAGTCACTTCCTCTTCCTTCTTGTTCAAGGGTTTCTTAGCCACAGACGTGCTCCCCTGCATGGACTCTATCTAAAGTTTGAAGGCCGTCATGTCAATAATTTTCTCGCTTTTCAAGCCCCTTTCAACAGCCTCTGCTTGCTAGATGATTTCTGAAAAGGATTTGCCAATAGACCCGGTCAACTTTTCATAGTAAGGAGGTTCTTGCGCATCAATAAAAAGTTTGACCATCTCAGTCTCAGTCATAGGTGGGCTCACTCTGGTAGTAAACGCCCTCCATCTTTTCACATACTCACGGTAATCCTCTGAGGGCTTTTTCTTTAAGTTCATCAAAGCAAAACGGTTTGGCTCTAGGTCGAGGTTAAACTCATACTGTTTCACAAAAGCATTTGCCAAGTCCGTCCAATCCTGCAATTTTTTGGGATCAAGCATTAAATACCATGATAACGCATCTCCCTCCAAGTTTTTGGCAAATACCCTTATTGCTATCCGAGGGTCGCTTGTCAGATTCCCCAGCAAGTTGCAGAATATTTTAAGGTGAGCTACCGGATCCCCAGTGCCATTGTACTTTGGAAATTCTGGGATCTTAAATTTTGGTAGTAATTGCACTTCGGGGAATAGACATAGATCTTGGTAGTCGATAGCTCCAAATTTATTTGTCCCCTGTTGCTGCTTCATGAAACTATCGAACCGCTCCATTCTTTTCAATAGGGCATCATTGACAGTCAGTACCGTGAGGGGGCGGTGGTGGCATTAATTCAGCTTTCTCTTCTGGGGTATACTCCAACTCAAGAGGAGGTGGTGGTGGTGGAACTAGATTTGTCAGTGATGGCACTGGAGTTGGAAGAGGTTGATCCTGTGGTGGTGGGGGTAGCGACATCCCCATGCCGAGATTAGGCATATGAGGAGGCATCATCTCCTTATTGGCGGGGTGAGGCTCATAAGTTTGCCTGTACCATTGCATTTCTTGGTTCATACTGGCCATAGCAGCCATCATAGATTCCATCTATTTGCGCAACTTTGCCATCTCTGGGTTTTGATCCCCACTGGTTACTTCCATTATCTTTTTCAATTACTTATGGTTCCTTCCCTAGGAACCCTAAAAACAAAAACAAAAAAGCTCTAAAGGGGACGAAGCTCGTTTGAACTTATTCGGCGAGCTCCTTTAGATGGTCTCGTATCTTCATTATTTGTTTCTCGTACCGCAGAAGCTTGCTACGTGCTGATTCAGCAGCCCCATTGTGCATTAAGCGTCCCAGATCATCGGCCATCTCGGTGCATGCCCTCTTTCGGTTGTATTCCTGCTCTCGAATACAAGATTGCTGCTCTTGAAGTCTTTTGTAAGCTTGCCTGTGCTTATCTAGAGCTATCTCCTTTTCCACAATTTCCTTGTCCTTAGCCTCCAATAGTGCGGTCAACTGAGCAACTTCTTCTGAAGGATCTATTACAGCTTACGGTTGCCGGTTAAGCAAATGTTCCAGCCATACATCGTACTGAGGTGTGGTCCTTGAAATTTCACGCTGCTGTGGCTCGTATAACGACTCCTGACATGCATGTCTGGATGCCCACGCTGACAAAATACTCGACTTTTCTGGTATTGATTCGTGCTGATCCCTTTATCGAAAATAACATTGAACCGATCAGTCGCTGATTTTGGAGGTACTGTCTGAATCCTCCCAATCTAACGTAAGACCCGGAAAGGCAGGTAGGGAACAATGCCTTCATTTCCTATCAAGGGTACACATCTAGAAGGCTAGCAGATTGCAGACTCGGTGCATGACAAGGTCCTATTCTAGAATACACATCTAGATGTGTATAAGAGACAGAGGACTAACATTCGTACAGTCTTAAATGCTATCCTCCCATCCAGCCTCGGAAAAAGATATGCGCTGGTCAGTGCTAGAGCAAAACCTGGACTCGCTTATGAGCCCAGGACTCCTCAGTGGGATGCAAAAAATGAGTCTTGTTCCTGTGAAATCCTTGTTTTGTGCCGAAGTGCTCGTGTAAAAATATCAAAGTAACCAAACTAGCCTCGGGTCCCCCTGGTATCGCAGCCTCTGATATGCCGATGAATAAAGAGAAGTCCCTTGTAGTACCTAGGGACGGTAGTATAAGCAGCCCGGTCTTTTAAGTCTAGTCCGAGAAATCCTGCGATCTGCTCTAGTGTGGGCGTCATTTCATTCAGATCGAATCTGAACACAGCTGCCTCACTGTCCCAAACCTGTACCAAAGTATCTACTATGCAGCCGTAGAAGGGAATATCCCGCAGACATACTGTGTATCCAAATAACTAGCTATTGTATTCTGTCTCTGACAACTGCATGTTTCGTTCCCACTGTAGCAAATCAGGGCACTTTGGTCGCCTTTCCAATTACTCGAGCGGAACTCATCTGCATGAAATACATGTTAGCCTTACCTGAGGCTTGTACCCCTTCAGAGCCTTTATAAAATGAACACGCAAGCTTGCAAATCCCATTGTAGGTTATGTACCTAGGGATAGGTATGCAATTCTATACACAGGGTATCCGACAGGGTATCCCTTCTACGGCTAATGATATGCAATAAGTAGCATACGGTGGCCCTACAACATTAGGGTTAGCCTAAATGCACACAAGGAATAATAAAACTTTGGAAACATGTAGCGGGGGTGGGTCTCTTATTTGGGTCTGGCAACCATATGCCTTTGACCCTACCTAAGGCTTATGCAATGCAAAAATTAAAATTTACTCTTTCTTGTGGGAAGTAGATACAAATTACATGGCCAAAGTAAATCATACGAATCAGAAAAATTAATTACTATTACATAACAAAATTGTAAAGCTATTTACTATTGCAAGCCAGATAAATGGGTGATTCGAGGTCCTACCGCCTCGTGTCTAGTGTCATAAACAAAGTCCACACAGTTCTGCCCTATGGTTTAAGCTATATCAATATGAGGCTTGGCTTACTAATGCAATCTAGATGAGCTTGGTTCCTGAACCTTCAGACTTTGGGCCCAAAAATAAAATCTGTCAATTTCGATGGGCCTTATCGTCGGTGGTCAGGTGATCGCCACAGATACCGTTACGTGCACATTGTGTCACGGCCGCATATCTGGGTAGATCGTCTTAATTCCTACAGGGAATGTGGGAACGACACCCACAAAAATAGGACATGCAATAAATGAGACATGTGTTATGCTGTGTTCACTTGGAGGCGGTAAGATTCACACATTTTAGCGCGTTTGGCTCTAAAGGTTTGATGTACCCCAATACCCCAAAAATTGCCCTCAAATTAGCCACAAATAGGTATAATAGCAAAATATATTAAAACATGTACAATAAAGCAAGAACAAATCACACCATAGGCAGACAGGGTATGGCACGATAAAACGAGACCTAAATTGAGCAAACGGGTACTCAAGACAGCAAACATAGTGAAATATAGTAAAACAAGTGTAAAATAATTTGAAAAGAACAAATAAAGTAACACATAGCATGTGGCACATAAAACGAGACCCAAAATCCATAAACCAGCACACAAGACAGCAAAAATGGTGAAATACGGAAAAATAAGTGTAAAGTAATTGAAAAGAACAAATAAAGTAACACATAGCATGTGGCACATAAAACGAGACCCAAAATCCATAAACCAGCACACAAGACAGCAAAAATGGTGAAATACGATAAAACAAGTGTAAAGTAATTGAAAAAGAATAATTAAAGTAACACGTTGCACATGGCACGCAAAACGGGTCATAGTGCCGGTAACATAGCACACAAAATAGGTAAAAATTAGCCAAGATATAATGAACTGATAAAATTGATTTATCCGCGTTAAAATCATGTGCCTGGATTCTCAAATTCTCCAGTGGAGTCGCCACGCTGTGATGTCAGGACCCCCACAATCCCGATGTCTGGCGGCACCGTCGCCATGTGGTGCTCGTGAAATAGGTGATTAAATGCAAAAATTCTATTTACTATTTACAAACATAAATTACCTACTTACTATTACAAATTTAAATGAATCACCTATTTACTATTACATAACGGGCTTTACATGCGACTATGAATTGTACAAAAATAATCTAAGTGGCGATTCCACATAGGATTGGAGTCGCCACCCGGTGTGTTGGTGCACCGGGACACAAAAATACATCAAAATTTAAAGAGAAAATAAATCCTAGTCTAGATTGACTCTGGTCCACGTAATTAAAAAAAAAACATGAGTTCGGGAATCCTGTTGTAAAATGGGAAGGTTTGGGATAGATTTGAATTTCCCTCGGCACCCACTTTACCCGGCGTTGGACCGGTTGCATGATTTTATCGCGTTTCTCTTTTTAATTTTAGTATTCATTATTGCCGACTTTATAGCGTACGTGTGCTTGAGATAGTTTAAAAGTAATATAAATATGTACATATTAATGAGGAAATGAAAATAAATAGTAAATAATAACATTGACAAGTAAATTTAGCCCGGGGTCCAATTTAAAGTCGCACACATTTAGCTTGTAGTGCCCTTTAACTCCCAAGGGACAAAAACTAAAAACCTAAGGAAAATAGGGGCAAGGAGATTCGAACCCAAGCCCCCATGGAGTAATACTTGCTGCTGAACCACTGGCCCAAAGCCATTTTTGGGTTATGTTTCAGTTTATTTTTATTTATATACTTGAAAGTTTCTCTACATTCCCCCAACTTCTTCCTCTTCTTCCCCAACGGTAAACAACCATTCAAAATTCTCCCAACTCCATAACCACCCCAAAAAATGAAACCTTCAAACCTTAACCCAAAAATTCTAAGAAAATAGCCATAAAATTCTAATTTTTACATAGAACATGAATAATATAACAATTAATTAACATAAACAACTACATAAATATAAATCAAATGGTGAAAGTGGGCATATCAACCAGTAACACAAACTTTCATTAAACATCCACAACATTTTCGTGTAAACCTTTAGAGACACTCCAAAAAATATTCTAAAGCCAATAAAAATATTAAATTTAAACATTATGAACTATAAAATTAAATTCAAAAATTAAGTCATAAATAATGTAAAAATAGTAAGATAAGCATTTTGTCACCAAAACAATCGATTCAAAAGCCCATTTAACTCACCTCAACCTCAGGAATGTGGTGGAATTGGTTATACTTGGCTTGGAGTGCGTTTGAGCCGAATTTGCTTTGGCACCTCCAAGCTTCCGGTTGATGAACCGGCCTTCTGCCACCACGTTTTTCACCCACCAGATGAACGATTTTGCTTGAGATTTACAAAGAGACTTTGTAGTCCCAGGTACCTTCTACAACTTTTCTTCTTTCAATTTAGTCTAATTCCTCTTCGATCGCTTGGAATTTTGGCTCAAAGTTGGCTGTCTGGAAATTTTCCAGACTTCAAAAATTTCTCTTTTTTTCTGCAAGATTTTCTTGGCCACCAGCCTTCTTCTACCACGTTTTTGACCCTTCAAATGAATTATTTTTCTTTAGATTTACAAAGAGAAGTTGTAGTCCCACGTACTCTCTACAACTTTTCTGTTTTGAGTTTAGTCTAATTCCTTTTCAATCGTTTGGAATGTTGGCTCAAGGTTGACTGTTTGGAAGATTTTTAAACTTAGAAAAATTTTTCTTTCTTTTCTTCCAGCAAAAATTTCCGTCCCCTCCTCTTTAGACTGATTTTTTTGCTTTTAACGAAGTGGATTGACCTGTAAAAATGGTCAAAAACCATTCCTTGTCATGTTGGGAGTATGAAACATCTGATATTTGATGAGAATGGGTGAAAAAACCAGATGCTATGTGTTACTTTATTTCTGTCTTTAGCTCTGTCGAGCTGACTATTCGGCGCGTGAACAGTACGCGCGGTACTGTTCACGCGCTGAATTTTTTTTTTATTTTTATTTTTTAAATTAAATTAATTTAATTAATTAATTAATTTTTTTTTTTTTGAAAAATCTAAACTAACTTAATAATATTAAAACTAAGAGACTTAGTATTTCAAATGCATAAAACACATAATAATTAAACACCATAATACAAATTAAGAGGGAATTAAAGGATAAATTAAGAGGAAATCCTAGAGCAGGTTAAAAAGAAATTAAAAGGGAAATTAAAAAGAAAATTGAGAGTCAAATTAAGTATCAAAATAGGGAAGAACTTTTAGGGACAAAAGTAGGTGTCTACAGATTTAAAAAAGTGTATCTCACACATGCTATGAAGTGATTTTGAAAAAAAGACACAACTACCCGCATTTAATGAGGGTATATTTCAAGACAAAATAAATAAAATACAAAACACAAATTAAACGATTTAAATTCACAAATCTGGATTTGAAAATACATCAAGGGGGCTTATGACAACATCTAAATACTACAGTTTGGGTCCGAGCACACAATATAGCAAGCTACAAACTGTTGAAAGGCAAATCCTTCGATTAAATTCTCTTTCAAGATGATCGGGTACACTCAAGTCGCCTCAGTTATGGAATTAATTAGGAGTTCAGCAGATCGGATGAACATTAATTATTCGGTGACTCGATTATTCAAAATTTTGATAAGTAGTTTGGCACTGTTCATTTAGTGCCCACTAACAAGAAAATGTATATTGTATAAATAGGATGCTCTATTCCATTAAGAGGGGGATCCAAGAAGAAGAAGAAGAAAATTACGAAAATATTGTACTCTATTTTCATAAATAAAATTCAATCATCTTATGCCTCTTAAGTTACTTTTTTATCATTTGATTACAACACATATGTTTGAATATCTATTGATTGATATCAAACAATTTTGGTATTATTAAAACCCAAAACGCAGCTACTGCTTGTGAGAAAAGAATACATGGTAGCTTTTGAAAAGGGAGATGGAAAGTCCACAGCTATTGGTCGGGCTGTCGTATCAGTCACAAAAATTGTCGGCGTTGGCGCTGCTCAAGGACTCTCCGTCATCCCTGCTGCTTATCAGGGGAAAGAATGCGCAGCTTTTAGCAGCAGCTCAAGCAGTCTCAAACGCTGTTATTACACATGAATAAGCAGCTAGGACTGCTCAAGTGGGTGAATTTGCAGCTCCTAAGTTCAGTCATGAGATGGGTATTACGGCTGCACGTGATTTAACAGCTCTACGGGTTGTCTCAGAAGATTTTGTTGCTGTCATGTCTCCTTGGTCAGTCATGGAATTCACTAAATCTGAGAAAGTTCCTACCACTATTTTGTAAAGAAAAAATTCACTTGTTGTTATTGAGGCTGAAAATCAAGGTCTCGTAGCTACTAGCATGGAGAAAAATAGAGCAATAGCTACCCAGACAGAGGGTTTGATGTGACAGCTGAGTACGCTGCTACTTTAGTCACAAAAATCACTAAAATTAGTGATGTTATAGCTATGATCTCATGGAGAAAAGAGGCAATAGCTATTCTCGAGCAGCCCCAAAACAGAAGAACTGCTATTGACTCCGTTATGGCTTCTCGATCTTTCATGACTACTGGCAAAGGAATGTATTAATGCCGATGCCAAAGTCCCACACATTAATAAGTCCCACATATTAATAAGGGAAGTGATGTGGTTGCTAGATCTTGTTCTTCTATGGGAGGGAAAAATTCATCATCGAAGGGACTTAAAGTGAGCATGGTTGTGGGCTTATCCGTACAAAACATATGTAAAAGAGGTAAGGAGATTCATGGTAAGAAAAAATTTGTTCATCATGTAGTAAAATCTCATTCACTTGATTTGGATCCCAAGGACTTAGTTGATGATGATGGTGAATTTAATTGTGTCCGAGAATGTGATATTGATGATTGGACATCTAGGTGTATAAGTTAGCACAAGAGAATGGGAATAGCGTCCAAAATCCTACAACACTATTGATATGGCTGATGGTTGTGGGGAACACTCTTCAAATGAGGTAGGGGATATACTTGAGCATATTTTGGATGAGTTGTGTGAGATTTCGAGTAAAGTGGTTAGCCCGTTGCGCAAACATTGGACTTGGATTTTCTTCATGAAGATACCTTGATATGAGTATAAAAACAAGTAAATTTTGGCAAAGTTTGTTTGTGGATAGACCATTTATTTGTGGCGCTTCATCTTCTAAGATGAGGATTAACATATGTAGAACTACTGGTTTATCTACAATTATGTCATCGGGACACCCCCAAGTGCATCGAATTAGAGGGCATCACCTTGAGCAAGAAAATTTTAATGAAGAGGATTTATCTTAACATAAGCATGAGCCTTCTAGTGAAGAGGTTGCGGCCTCTTCCTCACCAACTAAGAGGAAAAAACTCAAAACTTCTTTCCCAAACATGAGGGAAAAAGGAAAGTCAAGGGGGATATTAATGACTCTGTGTTTGTATATTCTCAATTGCCTCAATCGATTGTTGATATCTCTTGGTTGAGAAGTATCACATTTCTAACTTTTTCAAAGTCAAGGTTCCATCTCTTGACCATTGGCCTTGTGTGAACCTTTTCGGTTATGTATCCGTATACTTGGCGCAACTAGAAATGGGATTAAGGTTCTCACTATCATTATTTTTCACAAGGTTTTGGATCATTACCAAGTTGGGTTTGGATTACATGCCAAATTCATCCATAACATTAATGCATATTTGATCCCTTGTGCCACTGTTGGGGTAAAACCTTCAATAGGCATCTTCAAGAGTTTTTTTGACTTGCGCCGAGTAGAGTGGGATATATCTTTAGTTGGAGGTCTAACAGAAAATTGGTCGAAAAAGAACAACCCAAGCTAGTTGATTGGAGAAGTCACTACTTTTTTATCTGAATGCTACCCAAATGGAATTTTCTCACTTGGAGTTATGATTTAAAAGTTTCAAAAATCAATAAACTTTCTTCTCTTAATGGGTACAAGAGTAAGAATCTTGTTATGCTTATGGAGGCCGAACCACTTGCTACGCAAAAAGTGGTTAATGAACAAGTATTATTGTCGGCAGGATTGAACCCGGCCGACCTTGATCCTCTTGTCTCTCTAGGTTTCCATGCATATGCATTTTACTAAAATTCAAATTTTGCACATATTTTACTCATCTTCATCTTGTATTGATATTCAATTTGAGCTTAATTTGTTCTTCTTGATCTTGTAGTGGATGCTTTGAAGGATGCCATTTGCGACGCGCTTTGAAGATGAGACAAGCAAGGCATGAAGGCTCATCTTAACCCTCCCTAGAAATTGCCTTTGGGATCTTAGGGCAAAGAGGCTAGCACAAAAAACTCTTGCGCTATCTCCACCTAAAAAGAAGGCAATGCCTTCTAAAGAGGCTACTTCAACACCATTAGTTCAGGTTGAGGCTTCTACTTAAGAAGTTTCAACCCTACTAGTTCTTGATTCAAATCCGCCTTAAGTTCAATCTAGCGCTCGACTTGAGGGCTCTACTTCTTCCCACATGATCTATACTCTTTCTTGGGAGATGTATAAAGATTCAGGGCAAGGCAAACAAAGAAGTGAGTCGCCCTTTAGTGAAGGCATTAGCATTGCCCAAGTCGTGGAGGGAGAGAGTTGGCAAATCCTTGACCTTTACTTGTATTGTCGATGCCGACGCCATGGATAACATTTTCTTCTCTTCGTCTTTAGATTGGTGATCTTTACTGCCACTTAAACAAAGTTCAAGAATACCATCTTTCTCAAATTTTGGCTTTGGAGTTCAAGCTTAAAAAGTCAGAAGAAGCAAAAGAAACACACTTCCAAGCCATGTGCGTCGCATCTAAGCACAACTAAGAAAACTTCCAAAAGATCGTCAAATTGAAGAAAGAGAGACAAGAATTTCAAGCCTCTCATAAAAATGAGATCAATGAGATTCAAGCATCTCATAAAAGTGAGGTGAAGAAGCTTCGCATGTTGCACAAAGAGAAGCTTAAATCTGTAGAAAAGAAAAGTAGAGATTCCACTATCTTTAAGTTCCTTGATTCTCAAGACTAAGAAGATAGCATGAAAAAACATTTGGTAGACTATCGTGGCGGTAGTGATTTCGAAGCTTTGGTGGAAAATAGTAGCATTGGGTACTTTGACAAAGGATATGAGACTTGGCTTTAGAACAAGGTGTGGTGTCTCCTACTCTCATTCACCCTAACTCTTCAGGAGTTCCACCTACACTTAGCTTGGTTTTCTTTCTTTTTTGAAGACTTAGAGCTCGGGTATCTTATATGTACGACCTCCATCTTTTGCTAGTATCATGTTACTTGTGATCCTTAGTACTTACTTTACTTGCGTGTGTTGCTTGACTTTGAGTTGGGGCCTTTCCTTGACTCACTCTACCTATGCTATGCTTTTCCTTTGTTTATATGATATTGTGACTTTCTTTTGATAGTTTGTACTTTTCTTTTTCTTCAAACATTTTCACATACGCCTTCGCACCCCTTAGACATTTGAATATTTTTTCAAGTGATTAAATTTGTGAGGTTGAGCATTCATCGCTACGCTTAAGTAAATAAATTTCTCGCCTCCGGAGGGTAAACCATGGCTCTTACACCGAACCAAAGTTAGCATAAGCGTTATTTATATAAAAAATTTATCATCGCCGCCAATAAGGACTATGGTTGTAAACCCTCATTTATATATATATATATATATATATGTATATATCAATATAAAATAATAATATTTTAATTAAACAATTGTTTATGAAATTGAATTACTTATATTGGTACTTTCTTATTAAATAAAATTCTTGTCTAGTTGGATTCCTAATAGTTTTATGGTAATTGCCTTAGACTAACTTATTGCCTAAATATGTTTTGTTTTTGGAAAATAAGTTTTTTGCCAATTAATTGGTAATTTTCGTAATTAAAAATTTTGCAAATTTTCAGCCACTTCTAGTTACCAAATAAGTATAAGAATTGTAGGATTTTTAGCTAACTTTTAGGAATCAGAAGTTGGAGGCTTTCGGGAGTAAAATATATATCGATAGGGGACTCCATAGGGTTAAGAAATTATTTTTGCTGGCTAAAATTTTGAATTTTGGAGAGAGGACTTTTCGTGTTCACTAAGAATTTATCGTGTATCAAATTTGGTATAATTTTCTAACAAAAATTTTCAATTATTTTTTTTATTATATATATTTTTCGTACTCCCTTAATTATTATTAGATGAACTGAATTTGATAAATTTAATTTCCTATTAAAAGTTGAGATTTAATTTAAACTATAAGAATTTATTTATGTATTTTCTCTAGAAATTATTTATTTATTTTGAAAAGTTAAAATCTGAACTAAAAAAAAAAAGAGAGAGAGAGAACAGTTGCAGGTGTTGTTGGTTGCCCTGCTGTTACTTGGCGCTGCTCGTATCAGTAGTTGAGGCGTGTGCTACTGGGAAATAGGAAGAAGAAAGAGAAAGAAGAAATTAATAGGAGAAAAAGACAAATGAGTAGGAGAGAAGACAAGTGCCTAGGAAAGAGAAGGAAGTAAAAAAAAAAAAAAAGAGGGAATGGAGTTGACGAGACAATAGCATTATTTTGGCAAGAAATTTCAAAGTTTCTTTTTAATTACAGTTTAGGTCCTTTAGGCTTTTGATATATGATAATTTGGGAAAAATTGTCCATAGTAAGTCTGTTAACTTTCTGAGGTTTAATTTTGAACCGAAAACTCGAATACTTATTGTATAAGTAATTTAAAGGTATTAAAGAATTATTTTATAATAACTTATTGAATACTTTTGCAGTATCAGTAATATATTTTAATTGTTAATTTTTATATAATTAAGAAGAATATATATTTTAGTAAGAACATGATTAAATAAAGCTGAAATTTGAATAATATTACCGAAGATATGATAGTTTTATATACGAACTGAACAATATTTGAAACTTATTTAGTTAATATTTGATAATTTTTTTTAGGAAATTAGTCAGTTCCTTGCTACGATTTTGTGCTACTTTGAGGTAAGTGGTTACTACCCCTGTGTAATTTCAAAAATATTTTGTCTAAACATTATATTTGACAACATATTATTTTAGTTATTAAATTTGGACCTTACATGGATACTTGAATTGTTTTAAATTATGAATTTATATAAGTGACATTATTTTAAACTTTGTATAGTTATTTTGCATGTGTATATGCTTGGATATTTTCTCGGTAATTAATAACGAACTATGCCTTTTAAAATAATCATGAATAGTCAATAAGAATTATATTTCTACACTTTCTGAACTACTAGAAAAGATAACTTCTGACCTCCAAATTCTGAACTTGCTATTCGCGAGACCCTTAGCAACCTTTTTTTAGTGGGGTCTCTTAGCACTAGGCTGAGTACTGAATAAGCCGATGATAGCATGTTTGTTTTATGAGCCTATAATGAACCATGATATGAACTTTGAACTTCGATTATGGATTTTGATTCTGATATTCTGATTCCGAATTTTTGAACTCTGATTATGAATTTTGATTCTTATATCCTGTTCCGATTTTGAACTTTTGATATCTGTGAAATCTATTTTGCAAATCTTTGATAAAATGACACTTGTTATAAAAGTATGTTCCTTTTATTTTTGAAAAGACATTTTGAAGAAGAATCTTTGTGGTTATGTAAAATAATATTTTTGCTTTGTTGTAGAATGTAAAAACTCTTTTTGAAAAACTTTTGTATGACTGTGTTAAAACTTTGTAAAATATGAACATATATAACTTTTTTGGTCCAGCAAAGGAAGTGTTAGTTACTTGTTGAGCGATTTGTGGCTTAACCTGTAATATTAATATTTTTGCAAGTTATAATTATAGATTCAATTAAGGGATTTGATCAAGAATTGGAAGTTATTTTGAATCTAGTGTCCTTGGAAAAAGGTGAAGGCACAGTAGTCACGTGACCCTGGAAGCAGGGCATGACAATGGTGGCATACTCAACTAAGGAATTATGTTTTCAAGGAGAAATTTATTTTCGCCCCTGAAAGGGTCGTCCTAGGCGCAAATCTCCTAAGTAAATCCTTAGTGTTGTTACCAAGGTTTTCTTAGGCGCAAATCTCTTACGAAAATTTTCTTCTCACCTTCAAAAGGGCTATGGTTGCTCTTTTGAATTTAATTAACCAAGGAATTACTTTTCTAACTACAAGTTTACTTTTGTCCTCAAAAGGGGCCATCTTATGTACAAATCTCCAAAGTAAAACTGACAAATTCATAATTGTGCTATATTTTATATGTCATTTACCACATTTTTATGTTTTGTAAGCAAGATTTGTGTTATTATTGAGTTTAATTTGGTTATTCTTAGTGTTTGTACACATCAAGTAAAAAAGAGTTGAAAAAGATGAAAAATGTGAAAGAAAATGCTAAGGGCGAAACATGTACGAGTACGACGCTATTCTGAATGTTGTTTTGTATTTTTAGTGTAACTTTCAAGTCCGTATTTCGATCGATTTGATTCAAGATGCGTTGGAAATGTAAGAAAGAGAGTTACAACTTTTGTATTTTATACTTTTCCAAATTCCAAGAGCACCCAGATTAAAATCAAGGCCGAAAGTGAAGTACAATTTGAAGGCCCAGTGCACATGCGCTAGTGTTGTGCAGCACATGTGCGTCGTGTCTAGAGAGGAAAAGTTTAGAACATGCTAAAGTGCACATGAGTGCAATCAGGCAGAGCTGTTTGTGCGCCTGATACAATGAAGTTATGTGATTTTTTATTTTTGCCAGATTTCTTCGTCTGGTTGGACTCTTTTTCATACGATTTCACATTCTTATCTTTAGACAATGATTGTAATCCTAGTATGCATTATAAATACCCCATGTAGGGTGATTAGAAGAGAAGAACACGTTTTATTCCTTGTTTTAGCTAGGGTTTTCAACAACAAAATTCTTGGTTATTCTTTCATGGCACTTAGTGCCTAAATCCTTTTTCTTGGTCGAGAGAATTGAAGCCATGATCAATTCTACTATATTGTGAGACTTGTTGTTCTTGAATTTATTCACCTTTATATCAAGTATTGATTATTTTTGTGCGATTAATTTTATGATTGTTCTTTTTAACTTGCTATTACTGCAGAATAATAAGTTATTGGAATTAATCTATAGTTAGATTGTTTTAACTGCTTATGCTTAATTCAATTGTGAAGCAACTAAGTTTGATAATTGCTCAATTAGCATTATTGAATTCTAGGAAAAATAGTCAACTAATTGGCATAACCACGTGTGTTTATGTTTAATTATCCTAATTGGTCTTATTGATTTTAATGTTTCTATTAATTAATCCTTGGTGCGTGTCTGGATTAAATTAATAGTTAGGATTAGTTAAATCGCGTGTTGAAAATTAGCCAATTTTAGAAAGGAATAAGAATCAACTTTGAATTAGAATTTGGGTTAATTCTTCAATTACTACTTCGTATAGAAATTGAATTATCTTTGGTGTCAATGATCGACTAGTAAAATTCTAATGGCAGATATTATCAAAATCAAGATTCTTCTTGAATTGAATTCCCTTCAGTTTACTTTATTGCCTTAGTTTTTAATTAAAAGCATTCAAAAACCCTTTTTTCTTTTAAGCACAAGAATAACTCTGTTCTTTGAGGGACAAACTGAACTCACCACTGTTACATTAATATTGAGATTTATTTAATTTAGGGTGCCTACGACAGCACTGCCCAAAAACCTTAGTACGGGGACTAAAAGTTCTTTCAGGCACAAATCTCCTAAGAAAATTTTATTCTAGCCCTCGGAAGGACTATAGTAATATACTTTACCGAGGAACCATTTTTCTAAGAATACACTTACTTTTGCCTCGGAGAGGTCATTTTAGATACAAATCTTCTAAGTAAAACCTTAGTGTTGGTACTAAAGTTACCTTAGGCACAAATCTCACAAGAAAATTTTTTTTCTCGCCCTGGAAGGGCTATGGTCGCTCTTTTTAGCATACTTAACTAATGAACTACTTCTTCAAGGATAAGCTTATTTTTTCTCCCGGAGGGGTTATGCTAACTCCAGAGAGTGGTCTTTAATTTTGTATCCCAGAGGGAATAAGTGACCCCGGAGAGTTGTAATACCATGGAGGATGTTCCCCGAAGAGAATAAGTGACCTTAGACAGTCATGGTATCCTAGAGATTTTTTTGTACTTGGAGGTTGGGTGGAGGATAAGATCACTATTCTAAACAAAATATTGAGCCATTGCGTAGACAAAAGACTTAGAAATTTTCATTGATAGCAAATGCGAAAATTTACAAGTTGCACAAGTTTATTTCACCTCGGAAAGTGTCGCTTGGCTTAGGGAATTTCAAAACACAGAGTCGAAGTAAAGAAAGTTTAAAAATAGAATTTTGTCAAGGTTTAGGTATTCCAAGTATGAGGCACAAGCTTCCCATCCTTGGCCTTCAACTTGTAGGCACCGTTAGAGTATGCTTCAACTACCTCGGAAGGATCTTTCCAATTTTGCGAGAGCTTTCTACAAGCTTGGGATTGGCTAACCTCTGCCTGTCTTATAATCCAATCTCCTACTCGGAATCTCCTACCTCGAACTTGTCGGTTATAGTAGCGAGCAACCCTTTGCTTGTCTACTTGTATTTTGAAGTACGCCTTATCTCTTTCCTCCTCAAGTAAGTCAAGGTTAAATCTCAACCCTTTTTCATTTTTCTCGAAATTGAAGTTGTAGACATGAAAATCCGACATACAAATTTCCACAAGTATAAGTGCTTATAGAATGGTTCCAAAAGTGAGGTTGAAAGGAATATCTCCGGTTGCATTCTTGTAGGTGGTGCGGTATGACCACAGAACACTTGGGAGTTCTTCAACTCATTTACCCTTAGCGTCATCAAACCTTTTCTTAATGCCTTCGAGAATGGTGCGATTAGTTATTTCGACGAAGTCATTACTTTGAGGATAGCTCACTGAGGATCGACATTGTTTTATACCCAGGTTTTGGCAAAACTTTTTGAAAGATGTTCCTTGAAATTGCAAGCCATTGTCCGAGGTAAGTGCCTTGGGTATTTCGAAGGATGTATAATATTCTTCCAAAAGAATTGTATGAATTGTTGATGAGTAATTCTCGCCAAGGATTTGGCCTCCACCCACTTAGTAAAATAGTGAATGGTTACTATCACAAATTTCTTTTCTGCCGGAGCTATTGGAAAATGATCCAAGATATCTACGCTGCACTAAGCAAAAGACCAAAGAGTAAGAATTGGAGTACGTTGTTCGACCGGACATGACGAGGTTGATTGGAGTGGAATTGGTTCTTGTCACATTTTCGCACATAGTTCATGGCATCCTTTAATATTCTTAACCAATAACAACTTTACTTTTGCACCTTTTGAGCTAGAGCTCTTCCTCCATCATAGTGTCTGCAAATCCCCTCATGTAAAACATATTGAGTTTCACTTGGATTTAGACACCGAAGATAAGGCATTGAAAAATACCTTCGATACAAAAGTTCCATCAATGAGCAAGTACTTGGCCTGCCTTCTTTCTACCCTTTGAGCCTTGATCTTATCATTGGACAATTTTCCTTCTTTCAAATATTGAATGATTGGGGTCATCCAATTTTGAGTGAAGTCAATATCTATGACCTTCCCGTGGCCTATACTTCTTTCCTTTAGAACTTTCACGAACTCTTCCTTCAACATATTGGAATGCACTGAGCTTGCAATTTTTGATAGGACACCTGCTTCCTTGTTTTCATTTTGACTCACATGGATATGTCAAATTTTTCTCAAAAGTGTGAGATCAAGTCCTTCACCTTAGTTAAATAAAATTGTAATGCTTTATACTCTCATTTGACTTGTTGAACCACAAGGTTTGAGTCTATATTTACCAACAAGTTTTTGACCTTTAACTCTTTAACTAACCTGAGTCTGGAGACTAGGGCTGTGTATTCGGCTTCATTATTACTCATTTGAAATTCAAGATCTTATGGCGTAGCTTGTCTTGAATCCCTCCAGAGAGGTAAGAACAATGCCTGTGCCACACTCTTTTGCGTTGCTCGCTCTATCCACATGTATGTTCCATAAAAGTGAGTCTATGATTTACTCCCTAGAAGGGGTAGGCACATTTTGAATTTTCTCCTTTCTTGACTCTTCTAAGTTTTCCTCTTTCACCCTTTCTAAAATGAATCATCTAAAATTTGTGCTTTGATTGCTGCCCTTGGTTGGAAACGGATGTCATACTCACTTAGCTCAATTGCTTACTTTACAAACCTCCCCGAGACTTCGAGCTTTAAGAGAATGAACTCGAGTTGGTGATGTGTTAGAACTACAATAGGATGACATAAGAAGTAGGATTTGAGCTTTCTCACCACCATTACCAAGGCTAAAGCCAATCTTTCAATGGTAGGATATCGAGTTTTCGGACACTTAGCACTTTATTCACATAATATATTGGCTTTTGGACCTTATCTACTTCTTTGATGAGAACGGCGCTCACCGCCCTGGATGAAGAAGCCAAGTATAAGTAAAAAGTATCTCCAGGTTCGGGCTTAGTTAGGAGTAGGGGAGAAGCTAAGTATTCCTGAAATGATTTTTGGCACTCCTTCTATTGAAAATTCTTGTAATTTCTTAAAAGGTTTGAAGAAAGGCAAATTTCTATTTCTGGATTTGGATAAGAAACGACTTAAGGCGGCAAGTCGTCCTATAAGCCTTTGCATTTTATTGATTTTTTGGGGAGATTGCATGTCTTGAATGACCTTGATTTTTCGGGATTAACTTTAACTCCTCTTTGAATTACCATTTTAGAAACCCAAAAACTTTCCCCCGAAAACTCAAAAAGCATATTTTTTTTGGGTTTAGCCTCATCTTAAACTTCTTCATGGTAATGAAGGCTTCTTGAAGGTCCTTCACACGGTCTTCTTTCAACTTACTCTTGACAAGCATATCATCTGTGTAAACTTTCATATTCATTCCAAATTGATTTGCAAATATTCTATCGACCATCCTTTGGTAAGTGGTTATGGTATTTTTCAAACCAAAGGGCATTACCTTGAAGTAATAAGTGCTGGAATCGATGATGAAGGCAGTCTTAACCCTGTCCTTACTATTCAAAAAGATTTAGTAATACCATTTGTATGCATCCAAAAAAGGCATAATCTCATACCCAGAGGTGGAGTCTACCATGGTGTTTATGCGGGGTGCAGGATAGCAATCTTTGGGGCAAGCCTTGTTCAAGTTTGTGAAGTTTACACATATCCTCCGCTTAGCCCCTGGTTTCAGCACCATGACTACATTGCTAAGCTATTCGGGATATTGAATTTCTTCTATGATCTTGGCATCCAAGAGATTATCTACTTCCACCTCTATCGCTTGGCTTCTTTCCCATCCAAAATTTGTTTTCTTTTGGATGACGGGTTTGAAACTTGAATCTACATTGAGAGAATGCATGGCGATATCAGGGTCAATCCATAAGGGATTCTTAGCAAAGAGACCTTTGAATTCTCTAAGCAAAGAAACGAGGTCTTCCTTGATATCCCTTGGTAGGGACTGTCCCACTTTCACAACTTTGCAAGGATCATTTTCATCTAAAAGCACATTATCAAGTTCTTCGGTAGGTCTCCCTTTGGGTTGAGCTTCTCTTTTTCTTCCAAAAGGTATACATTATAACTAGAAACAACCTTCTTTCCTTTTAATTTCAATGAAGCTATATAGCACTACCTTGCTGTGACTTGATCTCCTTTTATCTTGCCCACTCCATTTTCTATTGGGAATTTCATTGGAGGAAGGGATAGTTCCTAGTGCTCCAATAGTAGACAATACATTGGCCAATAATGATGTTATAAGGTGAAGAGGCCTTGGCGACTACAAAATCAATCATGAGTTGAATATCTGGAAGGGGTGTACCAAACATAACATGAAGAGTATCTAAGAGGTTCAACCACTTCTCTGGTAAACTGAACCAAGGGTGAAGTCATTGGTTTCAAATATTTCTCCTCCAATTTTATTTGTTTGAAAGTTTCATAAAAATTTTTTTTTGCAAAACTTCCATTATAATCAAAGTTCTCCTTATATCACAATTTGCAACAGGTAAGGTCACTAAGAGAAGGGATCGTTATGAGGGTGAATCACTTGGGCCCCTCTTTCATGGTGAATATTATGTCTTGACACAACCTAGGTTTCTTCATGCTAGATTGGAACAAGTTGATCCGACGAGCATAGGCCTTGCGGGATGACGCGGAGTCACCATTTGTTGTTCTCCCCAAAAATAGTATGAATAATAATTCTCCTTGATTTTTCACTCCCGCTACTCTTTCACCTCGAGGCGGATCTTATCGATCTTCTTTATCCGGGTTTTGCACTTGGCATTGCAATAATCTTCCTCTATCCATCCCTTGGACGTACTGCTTAAAGTAACCCCTTGTTATTAATATTTCAATTAACTTTTTGAGGACAATACAATCATTGGTCTTATGTCCATGATCTTTGTGAAAATAGCACCATTTGTTCTTGTTGTTCTGCTTTGGGTCACTCCTCATAGGCCCATGCCACTTGACGTAAGGTTCTTTCTCTATGATAGCCAAAATGCAATAAAGTTGTGTATTGAGTGGGATATAAACTCTAGGAGGGTCTGGACTCCTCCTATGAGGAATGGTTACAGATAACCTATCCCTCACACTAACCTTCTTTTGAGGTTTTGCTCCACTAATTCTTCCATTTGCTTTTCTCTTCTTCCCATTTTTACCTCTGGACTCTCTTTTTCTTCTTTCCCCTTCATCTGCTTGAGCAAATTCTGCAACCCTACAAAAAAATTCATTAAGGGTAACGGAAAATTAAGATATCCATATAAGAACTTTCCTGGCTTAACCCCATTTTAGAACGCCATGATTTGCATATCTTACGTAGCTTCTTGAATCCCTGTAGTCTCCTTCTTAAATCTATCTACATAGTGGAAGAGGGATTCTTCTGGTCTTTACTTGAGAGTAAGCAAGTGAGTTCTTGTTTTTGGAATCCTCTTTTGATTCCCAAATTTGTTCAAGAAGAGTCTGCAAGATGATCAAAGTTTCTTATGTCTCATTTCTTATACCTTCTGAACCAATGTGAGGTTGTGCCCTTGTGGGTTCCCGGGAACTTTCGACATCTTATAGCATCCGAGCCACCTTGTAAACACATTTTGGTTCAATAAGCATCAAGGTGCTCACATGGATCCAAGCTTCTATCATAATTTGGTCAATCATCTAGATGTTTAAAACATGCAATTCAAGGTTCTAAGAACCCAAAGGCTTATACACAGTAAATGGTAAGGACATCTATATTTTGTAGCCAACCCTTCCCTGCCATCCATTCTATCTACTCGAGAGCGTAGAGCTCCTATAAATTTCTTCTTAACTCTTCTTCTTAACTCTTCTTCTCGTGCGGGTATGCGTTCCAAAGTATGTTTTCTGATATGGAGTCTTTCTCTCTCTCATGCTACTGAGGTCACCTCACTTGGGCTCCTTGATCTGGCTTCACTTGACCTGGAGGAGGTTTCTCTTTTAGACTCATGCCGGGCGGACCAAGTTTCACATTCTTGTCGGACGAACCTGATTAGAATTACTTCATTACCTCTTTAATTATCCCTATAGATTGATTGCACGAGAATGTCTTTCATCCAAGGAGCTATAATATGTAGAGTGGACAACTCAGGAGTTGCCACCAGACATATGCGAATGTTTTCTTCCACCTACACCATTTTGTTGCTTATGCCGATGTTTCGTGATTAACTCATTCAACATAGTATTCTATTACCTTAGCAATTGTATCTCTACATCTCTATCATTAGCTTGGGGATTGGGATCCCTAACTTACCCTTCTACTAATCAATCAAATACTCTAATTGAGCAATTCGACTGGTGTTGGATATAACCTCTTTCTTTATATCTAGATTATTACGGTGGGTGTTGCGCGTGCTGGGAGTCATAGGTAAAAACTCAAGATGGCTTCTTTTTTCTTTCCCACAGACGGCGTCAAATATTGAAGCGTAAGAAAATATATACCCTTCTAAAGTATTTTGGTCTAAATTCTTAGTCGTCTCGATCCTTCAAAGCTATAATAAATCTTATACTCCATGTAATACACATCTACCTGTCTCTTATACACATCTAGAAGTGTATAAGTTGCAGAGGCTATATCCCCTGAGAGAGGCTTCGATGTTCAAGTTAGAATTTGTGATAGAAAAAATCTGAGAGTAAAATGAGAGATTGAATTGTTAAAGTGTGTAGTTGAGTGAATGAAATTGAATCTCTTTGTTTACCTTCCAACTCACTATTTATATTCTTCCAGGATGGGATTGAATAGTTCATGGGTTTAGAAATAATTATTATGTCCATGAAGGCTTTGAATGTATTGATGGAATATTTTCATGGTTTAATTTTAAATAAAAAGTATCAAAATATCTTTCTGTATATTTGACCGTTTTAACTGACCGGCCACGTATCTATGAATCATTGGATGATATTTTTTGACATCATCACTAACATATTTTTGGCCACCTTCTTCACGAGATTCTTGCTAGCTACTCTTTTTTTATTTATTAATAAATTACTCTTATTGTCTTTTGGTTTTGAAAAGTCTTCTTGACAAATTAACTTAATTAGTTGGTTCAGCTGTTGCAGGTACGCAGTTAAAACTGTGGGGCATCATTCACAGCTCTCCAAAATCAGATAAAGGCCCTTCTATGTTCAGAGGACATGTCTTATGATATGGATTTTATATAAAATATTAATTACATTTATGGATGCTATTTATGTTACAAGATTTAGTAAGACATTGTATAATTTATAAAGATGCATAAGTAGTGAAAAAGGAAAATTTTTGGGTGAACCGAATTTATAATAAATATTATGAATCCCTTAATTCTCTTAATTTATTTATATTATTTCACTATATTAAAATAATTATTTTTAAGAATGATATAAGTAAATTAAGATCAAAAAAATCTATGATACCTTACTATATACATGGTCTGCCTAAAAATTTTACGAGAGAAAGAATAGTGTCTATAAGTAATTCCTACAATAATAGCAGTAATAGAGAACAGACTGCACCCAATTTATATGGCTGAACAGTAAAGGGTTGTAGTCTATCAGCATCGGCCTTCATTCCCGCGATGAAGGCTTCAATCCCAGTGTGGCTGACCCAAAGAAAATACACTTTGAGATGGCCACATCACAAATATACCCTCGTGTCCAGCTACAGATTTCATTCAATTATGCCTGGGTTAATAACACTTTACCTTCTTAATTATATGAGTAATTATGTTTTACTCCTTAAACTATAAAAATATACACTTTACACTCCATTCACATTATTCTTTTTTAAAAAATTTTAAAATATTAAACAAATTTAGTTAAATGACTGAAATGCTACCCTTAATATCATATTTTGATTTTTTATGTATCTAATTGATTTTTGATAGTTATAAAAGAATTAACAAAAAATAAAATATAACTATACATTGATATCTTTGACTTTAAGGAATCAAAATGTGAGAAACTATTAAATTATATTATATCTGACATTACAATTTGCACATATTAAACCAAACATTAAAGTGTAAAATACTAAAAGATATTAAAAAAAACACAAAGTTTTAGAGAAATTATATTTTCATACAATACCTTTGCAGAAAAATTTTTCATAAAAAACAAGTCCTTTTAGAAATTGTTCTATCACTACAGTTAAACATTAAAATTCGAAATAATATAAATAAAATCTAAAAATTTTAAAAATTTGACCAGTAAACATATTGATAGAGATTATATTGAAATATTATAGTTTATTTTTACTTATTTTTAAATAGTTATCACATCACTATCAAAATTTAAATATATAAAAATCAAAATATTGTATCAAGGGTATTTTAATTATTATACTTAATATTAGTAATAGATGAATAGTGTCAATAGAGGCTAAAGTGTATATTTCTATAGTGTAAGGAGAAAAAATATAATTTCTATATAATTTAAGGGGGCATATGTTATTAACCCATTATGCCTTCATTATTTCTTCTACTTGCAGCTACAATAATCCTCCCTTGCATCAAATAATAAGAACCCATTTTTGTTGTGGTGAAGTGAATCACATAATTCTTGAAATCGAGCTAATACATCAATCTTGAATTCGAGAAATCTATTTAGCGAAAATAGGAAGTTGAAACTTCAAAAAAAAAAAAAAAAACACGTTGAAAGAAATTATGTTCACTGTATTCATGTCAATAATAAACATTCCCGAGAAAATTGTTGATTATCAGACAGATCGATTTCGTAAGTTAATAACTGCAATAGTAGGAATCCTCTTAGACATCTGTTGCTTAGAGGAAATCTTGAATTGAGAAAAGTGGGAGAAAATTTTTTTACGCATGAAAATTTGTGACTCCTTCATTAAAAATTTGGTAGATAAAAACTTAGATAGATTCGATTTTTGACTTTATTTGTAGGTTTCTGTAGTTTAGATTAAATCGTAGAAAATCTATAATTTCAACTTATATAAATAAGATTTTTTAAAATTTAATTTTAATTTCAGAATTTATAGATTGATACAAAAACCAAATCTACTCCATTATTTTCTCATTTGGTAAAGTAACTTGAACAGTGTCAGCATTGGGAAAGGGTAAAAATTGCTGGAACATTTACATCCTCTTTCGGCTACATGTTCCGTTAAAGTTGTACCCTGACAGTAAATGGCTTTTAAGCATCCTTCACGTTTCGTTCAATAAGCAAGCAGCCACACTTTTGCAAGAAAATTCTGAAATTGACGTTCACAAGGTTGATATTAGATCAAGGGTTTATGAAAAAGTTCCTATACGCATAAATGATCCATACACCAACAAGGCATACAATCGAACTCACGTAAGACTCATAAATTTTGACCTATCTCAAAAATATATTAAATTTCATAATATAATCATTTGATACTTTACTAAAAGCGAGGATCTTATCAACTTTCTTTTAAAAGAACATCCATCGATCGTGGTTAGAGACTCCGCACTTTTCAATTGAAAACAATTAGCCATATATTACTAGTAACAAAAAAAAAAAAGTGAAAGAACATTTAGTCACTAGCGAGACTAGGTAATACTGGGAAGAAGAGATTGCAACAAGGAATTGTTTAGAGACCGGGTGTATAGGGAAGAAGAGATTGCAGCAAGGGATTGTTTGGAAATCAAAGCAACCAAGACGTTGATGATGAATAATTTGCAAAATGAAAGAGGAAACTAAGTTTTTTTGGAGTTAAGAGCAAACTAAGGAGGTGGTTGGTTAATATTTGGGAATCAAAATCGCAATGGGAATTATAAATCTCACTATTGGTATGGATTTATATCATTCCCCCTTACTTGTTTGGTTTAACATAGGAATGGGTTTCATTATATTAATAAGTTACTCAACTTGAAACCCATGTCACAAGTGGGAAATGAAAGTAGGCATTTTCTAACACTTTCATTCTCATGAATGATTCCCATAGTGTTCAACCAAACACCATCTATTGGTATTATTAACTTTGATTCTCATTCCTCCCTCCTATACCCATAACCAAACACCTCCTAAGTTATTAAAGAAAAAAAAAAGGGTAAGTTTTGGCTAACATTTCGCAATGCGGAGTAAGTAAGAGAGTAGTTGATATGAATAAAAAGTATGTGATCTCATAACTTTTTAATTATCCAATGACCTTTAATATTCACTCCACAAGCAAAGAATTTTTCTAAAGAAAAAGCAACGAATTACTTCAACAAAATATAGTTCCATAAAAAAGGAAACTTAACAGTTCCACGGACTAAATTTTTATACCATGCATGTACATAACTAAATTGGCTACATTTTATGAACAAATTAATCATAATTCCATGACACTATTTAAGCTGTTTACAATGCTATCAGTCTTTGAAAGCAAGCAAGAATCAGAATATCATCACTTAAATGAAAAAAAAATTTATGTCCCTGCTGCATTTATGTTGGTCATTGTTGTAGATTTACAAGTTCAAAGCTTTGAATGGAGAAATCTCTTAACATATTCCAGTTTGTCAAAGCTTAAACTTAGTATTTCAAAGACTGAAAGCTTTAATCACTGTACTTGGTTCCTAAGAAATATAGAGCTCATCGTGTAATCAAAAGTAAAAGAAATGAAAGCATTCAAAATTGTGGCACCTCAAGTTTCTTCTGTTTGCTAAATATCCAACACTATGCCTATAATTTATCTTAGTTTTAGGAGAAAATAATGTATATTTGTAGATGCTTACTTACTTTGCAATATGAACTAGTTTAATTCTTGGTCTATGACTTAGTTGTCTTTACCATTTTTACAAACTTTTGTATATCACTGTTCATAGTGTAAAACTAACAACTCAAAGTGTTCTAACCAAAGACTTAAACTTGTATAAGTCACCAGGCCAAAATTTTCAAACTAAAGTCGTTGGTATTTAATGTCATGGTAAGATTTAAACAATCACCACACATAATTAATTAGGAGAAGATGAGGCATTACAACGAGGAAATTTTTTTTGTTACATGACTATTGTAGGTTGTTGAATGATTAAAAAGTTGTTAAATCTTTCTATTTTTCAGTCATCTCAACGGCTATCACACCCACTCTATATTACAAAGTGAGTAGCCAAAAACTTATTTCTCATTTTTCGATTCATAAGTAGTGAGATCATTTTTAGGTTCCAAAATCATTCCTTTCCTTTTCCTGAGGATTTTGAAGTCAAATTGCAGGACAGAAAACAAAGAGAAGGAAGGTACACGAGGGAGTAACAACGAATGTAACACCATTTTCTTCAGTACAAGATTCAGGCTTACAACAAGTTTAATTACTTTATCATAGAATGCTCAGAAATATGGAATTGCTATCCAATTTGTGTAACTGATCGTGTTTAGAATCCACAATCGATCTTTACAGTTACATTGTTTCATATGATTATCTAAATGTTTTGCATATATAGGCAATAGGAATTTGATTTCAAAGAATTTCTCTCTTCAATTCCCCAGTAGTTGACATGCCAAACTTATGCCCTACATTAGTAGATGCTTAAGAAGAAATTTCTATTAAACGTTTAACTCTCAGAGTTAATATCTTGTAAACTAACAAAGGAGATTACAACACTAAAGAAAATTTATGATATTTAGCTTTATAATATGTGTCATTAAAGGTCCAATAATGTCTGTGGAATCACTACATGACAAAGAAGTTTTAATCAAAGAAAAAAGAACAAAAATACAAAAATCAAGTAAGCAATTGCTCTGATGACAACTAAGAAACTACTACAAATTAGTTACTAGGGTAGAAGTCATGCATGCATTAAATGTATTAATAGAGTAACATGCATTTGATCGGTTAAGTTTCCAAGAGAGAGAAACTGTCTTTATACACATCTAGATGTGTATAAGAGACAGGTCTCCGAGGATTGAGATATAATCAATTTTACATAACAATTTAGGAATAATTAATATTTCACTAATTAATAAAATTATTTTTTCATTATTATCTTTCAATTAAAATTTAAAATTTATTAGTAAATTTTTAATTTTCAAACTTAAAAATAATTTATGTAAATAATTAATGTTAAAATATGATATTAATACTCCTTTCTTGAAACTTACATGAAGGGTAAAAAATATATTGATATTTATTTTTATTTTTTTTTAAATAACGACAAATAATTTAAAATAAAATAAAATTAAAAAAAAAAAAAAAAACAAAAAATAAAAGATGAAAAGAGTATATTTTAATAATGCATCATCAATAACACCTAGATTTATAATTTAGACTAGGCTACAATGGAGTTTTGCACATTAATTGTATAAATGCACCTACAGGTGCATTAAAAGATTAACAGATGGAAAGCAGCAATTCCTCTTCCTTTCATGCAAGTCACATCCTTGTGTGGAGATTTAAGCCAAAATAACTCAATAGGTGATGTGGATGAATAAATTTCTCCAATCAGTTGACATGAATTTATATGTATCAAGAGATTTATTTCACTCATTATAAATAGAATTATTTAAAAAAAATTTGAGGAATTTATGTAAAAAAATTTTAGATTAAAAATTTTACATAAATTCAGTCCCCGGTACATAAAATAAATCTTTTAATCTATATTCATTCATATCATTCTAAATTATTAATTTTTTATTTTTTTTTTCAGAATTATAATAAATAAATCTTGACTAAAAAAATTATTTCACTTTTTTAGATAGAATATATTGAAAATAGATCTTAGATCGGACACAAAATTGTCAAAAGAATAAATGCCCATTTGTACACCAAGTGAGAGAGATAGAAAAGAGAAGAAAAATGGATGCATCGTTGAAAACATGAATATTCCTGCATGGCTGGATTCCAACATTGGAAAAGAAGAAAAGATGTTTTGCAATGCATGTTGTCCAACTCAGGAAGCAAGCAAGGCGTTTAAGTATTATAAATTCAAATGGAAAAGACAAACTTACGTGTAAATTGGAGAAAAAAAAAAGCAACTTAGAACATCAAAACTGACCAGAAAGCATAATGAAATTCAACCAAGAAGAGGAAAGCTTTCATTTGAGGAAATTTAGCATCATACGGAAACAATTTAAGTTATGTAATCATAATGTAAGCATTTCAACTTTTTTATATAGAGAATCATCATAAGTTCTTCAACTTTGCATAGAAATTTGAACTAAAAATAAAAACATCAACCTCTCGTTTCCTCCTCTTTGTATCTATCCTCCTACTTTCCTCAGGTGAATAGTACTAAGTTGGTTTCAATAAGCACAATGTGTAACGCAGTCTCACATCGAAAGTATCAAAATAGGAGGGAAATTAATATTAAATATAATATAATTAAATATTTTATTTGTACTCAAAATTATTAGGTCAAACCAACCAAATTTTACACCATGTGTATCAAATGATCTGATACAAAAAGTAAATTTTACTACTATACTATCAAGAACATAGTACACAAAGTCAAAGAAGGATTTATTAGAAAGAGATAGATTGGTGGAACAGTATAGATTGTTGGAACAGCTTCTTCTTGTTTCATCTAATCAAGACCTTGGTGGTGGGAAGAAATGCGTAGATGCCATGAAAGTATCAAGTGGAGCTGGATATATAGACGGGTTAAGAAACTTATACAATCCGCCGTCGCTGGTCCACCACTAACCGTCGTTGTAGCGGCGGTGGAAGTAGTGATGAGATTAAGCTGTTGTTGTCCAGTAGTGCTGCCGCTTCCACCACCAGAAGAACTCTGATCATACCCATATTGTACCGTGTCTCGAGGCCTTGATCATAAAGAATTCCCTTGAAAACATGCCCACCTATGTTTACAGCCGCCTGATATGCGTACTGATATCATTTCTATCAATTGAGCTCACTCGTACGCACCGGAAAACCGCCGATTTGTTTACTTCTGCCGGGAAATGTCCCACTTCTAACCCTAAACACATGAAACAACACAGAAAAACTCTCATATGTTAGGGTGTCTAAATGAATTCAAGTGCAAGTAAACATTTCTGCATGGACTTTGATGAGTGAAAATAGAAAGACAATATGTGAAAAGAGAGATACACGCTTTTACGAAGGTAGGTCTAAGTAACGGTTCTGACTAGCCACTCCGTAAAGACAGAAAGGCCAATGGGTTTTACACTATGGAGAGCTACAAAACAGTGCAACTAGATGATCACCTTGAATTTTTGATAGCAATACAAAAAGAGGAGTGAGAGGAATTTTACCAGAAGAATTGGAGTCGATGAGAGAAGAAGAAGTTATTGGATTCTCTCTCAACCTTTTGGTGGCGTGATCTTTCACTCTTCTATCATTAGTATGAAGCTGCTGAAGTTGTTTTTGCTGCCTTTCTCTTCTTTTGGTAGCAGGAACCCAAGTGCTTTTAACATGGGTAGAGCACTCATAACCTCGGCTCTTGCAACAAGTCCTACATCTCATGTGTACACAATCTTTCTTAGCCTGGTTTCCACAGTCTTGACACAGCTAATCCTACCACCAGTACTAATACACCTGCTCATCATTAAAAAGACAGTTGATTTCGAAGACTCATCAGCCGAGATGTTTAGGCCAACTTCTAATCCTCCTCCCGCTGATGAACAAAAATATTGTCGCAACGGCTGATCTTGGTCGTGGTGGTAGTGGTGCTGCCATGTCTCGAAGCCCCCCAACTTACTGTATTCATCATTTCTGTATAAAAAACAATTCTCCGGGTTGATTTGAGTTGGTTGGTTTTTGTTAGTTTCTTGATTGCTGGTGCTGGCTCCACTTCTTAGGGAGAAGAAGCCAGCCATTTTTCCACCTTTAAATCTCTGGCTGGCTGATAATATTCCATACCAGAAAGCCTACAGTCTCGCGATTATCAATTGTGGTGGCTGTGAAGAAAGGAAGGGTGGGGAGGTTATTGCTGCAGCTTTTCAAATTCTTGGGGAGACAAAGGAAAGGAAGCATTAAAAGCCCATAGAATAGAATTACAGCGCTCTGCTATCGCCGTCTTTGAACCCATAAAGCAACTATCCTGTCTTTATACACATCTAGATGTGTATAAGAGCCAGAGATTTAAATCTCTGGAATTTTATTCTTAACACATCTAAAATGTTTATTATTGATGGGTTTTTCTTTGTTTTTGTTTTTTTGGGCCTTTTGGCTTTTGCCTTTACGTCTCACTCATCACTATCACCCAGTCACCATCTTTGCTTCATATCTTTCCCTGACAAATATAATAGGTGAAATGAATTTTTTATTTTATACTATTTAAAAAAAATTATTTTTAATAAATTAGAGTGATATAAATAAATATGGATTAAGAAATTAATCTTATCTACCATAAATCAATTTTATGTAAGAATTTTTCCTTTCTTTCTGTTTCCTTCCTCTTTGTCCAATTGGGTTGCTTGGGTGTAAATCTTGTCTATTCATTTCGTAATACGGGGTGAGTATGATAGCGGTTGGAATTATCGAAAAAGCAATAAAATTTCTTACTTTTCAATCATTCAACGACTTGTCATACTCACTTTACAATACAGAAAGAATAACAAAGAATTTTTTGGCATGGGACGGGTTAATACAAATTTTTTAAATTGAAAAAAAAAACCAAATTTATATCCTTATTTTCAGTGTATTGATTAATTTCATGCTTCATCTATTATACCAGATTAATTTGATCACTTATTTTAGAAAAATTAACTAATAGAAAGCATATGATAGAAATCATGGCCAAATTAATAAAGCAAATCAATTCTTGTAATTACGTGGTCATTAATTTATAATAGATGTGTTGTTAATAATTTCATAATTTATTCATGACTTATATTACAAACATTAAATTGATTAATACTTTTAAGAATAAGGACCAAATTGATATTTATCATAACTAATAGACCAAGTTAATAGATATTCTAAATATAAGCACTGAATTGATCTTTATCCCTTTTAAATTTTACAGAGACAAGAATACTCATGTGTCAGTAAATTATACGAACTTTTTGTGATTTGTCTGATTTAGATTATTATTGGAAAAGAGGTAGATCTGGTCTAGGATTTTATTCGTAGATTTTGTGGTGCAAATTAAATGTTATGAAATCTGTGATATCAGTTGATGTAAGCAAGATTTTATAAAATTTAATTTTGACTGCGAGATCTATAAATGAGAATCAATACCAAATTTATGATAATATTTTCCTAGAATATATCCTATAGTTTGAAAATCTATAAATTACCTTGGATAATTGTTAGTAGCATGAAATTTTTTATTTTAAAAATTATTTTAATTATTTAAACTCTAATTATGGTTGATTATGTATTTTAACATAAATTACGTCTTTTCCTTTTAGGCAAAAGCCGTTTTTGAATGATAAAAGGTTACTGACTTGGGATTATTTTTGACTTTTTGCCAAATCAATTAATTTTTAACTTTTCATCAATCTATTTTACAAATAAACATAAAGCACAAAACAGCAAATTATAGATCTAAAAATTCTAAGGATAATCTCAATATTAATCAAATTACAAATAAGTATGTTTGTAATCTATAGTAATATATTAAAACGGAGGCCCTCACGTGGCAAAACTTTCAAATTTAGTTGGGAAACAATTCTTCTAAACGACATTTTTTTCTGGAGCAACTTTTCTAAACGATGCTATTAAATAATCTTGCTAACCATATCTATAGATGGAAAGTTCTATTATTATTTTTAGAAAATTATTTTCTTGTACATTAAAGACTTATACAATGTAACATTTTGTGATTTAACTATGTAATTTAAAAATTTGTTCGGTATAAATCTTAAGTCGAGGGAATGGTTTCTCAACAGAATTGTAGAATTCCCCATATATATAATTGTAAATTGCTAAGGGTAGGGAATGGTTTCTCAACAGAATTGTAAAATTTCCCATATATATAATTGTAAATTGCTAAGGGTGGGTAATTTCGCCAGGTATTTTCCCCTTCCCTTACATTTTTTTTTTTTTTTTGTAAGTCTCCCCTTACTTTTTATTTTTATTGAATTGTTTCGTGATGAATTTTGAAATCTATTAATATGCCTTTTCCTCTTTGTAGAGGTTTTTTTTTTTTTTTTTTTTAATTCTTATTTTCTCTCCAAATATTATATACGTTTTAAAATTTAGATTTTAATTTTAGTTTTAGTTTCTTAAGAGTCGAATACTTTGACTTTGAAACTTAAAAACAATTTAATCTGAATCCTGATTGACATTTGGAAATTCAATGAGACAACATTAATAAAAAATGTCTATCCGTTTGAGTACAGTCACTGGGATGAGGGAAATATTTGTATAGGAATAAAAAAAAATTTAGTTATTTGCAAATTATGAGTGACATTTTTCTATGTTCTTTTTTTAATGAATTTAATTAATTTTACAATCGAGATAATACATTTTATCATTGGCTTCTAAACAATAAAATCAATAGCATGTATGAAAATAGAGTCAAAATCATGTGCTCTAGTATGCTTCTCAGTTCAGTTAACAGGACGTTAACCCATATGGACTTTGTAAAAAATAGTAGATATGCATTTTCTATTTGGAATAAAGATTATTTTTCACATATATTTTAAATATTAATTTCGGAGATAAGATATGCTTACAAATCAATATAGAGGTTTTATTTTAATTTTATATTGATGATTGGATATTTTCTTAATTTAATGAGACATTATACATTCGAGAGTCACAGTAACAACAAATTTACTTAACCATTTTTTTTAATCTTTTTTTTTTTTTTTTTTTTTTAAATTTTCTCTTCGTCATATTCAATTTTGTAGATTGGATTATTCTATTAGTTATATAAAATAGTCACTATCTTTATATTTATTTTCTTAATTTATTCTCGTGCTCAGTACAGAATTACAACCTAGTTTATCTTCAAATTGATTACAAAATGAATGAAATTAGAGCAATATTTAAGATGAGGTTTAATGATTTGATATAATTTTATAAATTTTAATGTTATTTGTCAAGATTTTCTTAATGCTCTTATTCACATAACGTTATCTGTTGTTTTAGACAATTTGGCTTGTATCAAATTACTGTCACTTTGAAAAGATCAAGGAAGCATAAGTGATATTTTTCTCAACTTTTATCCTTAGTGTTATATTAATAGAGGGAGAATTATGCAACTGAGGATGTTAATGTAAAAGGGTAATTCAATCACTTTGAACTATCTTTTTTTTATAAAATTGATACAATTAAATAGTTTTTTTAATTCTTGTACATCAATCCAAAATGATAATTAAAATGAAATGAAGAGAATACTTAAGTACAACAAATGGGGGAAAGGCAGGTGGAGGGAGAGATGGCTCATCATGATGGAGAAATGGTGATTTGTGGCAGAGAAATAGGCAAGGGTTTAAATTTGGTAAAAAAATTTCGTGCAACAACTAAATTGGACAAAATAAAAGTTGAATAATTATTACGGTTTTAATGACCCATTTCTTTTAGAAAATTATTTATAATTGACAAATAAATTATGATATTTGTAACATCTTTCTAATATAAAGAATGACCAAAGTAATTTATCGCTCATCGTTATAATTATATGTGTTTGATCCATCTAATGTATAAGATTTTGTATTTTAAATTCTTTTGTAGAAATAAAGACACAGCGTGCATACTCCATATTTCAAATTGTTTAAACAAAAAATAAACACGTTAAGAAAAACCTCATATTTCAAATTGTTTTGGTAAAAAATAAACACGTTAAGAAAAACCTCAAGTGACTTTTCCACCCATAAAAATGTTAACTCTTCCCATCATCTCTCTCACACGATATGCCATATCTTGCTTTCCTTCCCCATAACTAGGGGTGTTCATGGATCAGATACTTGGTCAGTAACCTAAAAAAAATACCCGATTCTTACTGATCGGGTCAAAAAAATTTTAACCCTCTACCCAATAGATGTGTATAAAGCGGGTACCCGGCCTACCAGATACCCTCAAAAGAGGGTCGGATTGACCGGGTACCCGACCCTCACTAGTAACAAAACATAATAATTTAAATAATCATAGTTAAGCAAGTTAATTTCACAATTAAGTCAACAACAATTAAATCTAAGTTACAAAATACAACCCAATATTACACCCCATAGCAACAGACAACTAAAAAGTAACAACAAGCCAATATCAACAATAATTAAATCGCAAAATGCATTTCAACAGACGCGAGTGTGAGAAATGAGGATGCGAGAGAGAGGAAGGGAAGAGATGATTGAGGCAGAAAATGAAGGAAAGACAAGGAATTAAAAAAGAGGAGATGGGAGGCCACCAATAAACCTGATAAGTATTTACTTCTAATGAAATCTTATTAATCAAATTTACAAAATTATCCCTAAAATGGACCGGGTCGAGTACCCGACGGGTCACAGAAATGTGACCCTCTACCCAACGCTAAACTTGAGTGACCCGACTCTCTACCCAACCCGCTTTCAAAATGCGGTTCGAGTACCCTCTTTTTTCGGTTCGAATCGAATCGGTTCAGCGAGTTTTTCGAGTCAGCGGGTCAGGATGAACACCCCTACCCACAGCCACCATCATCACAACCTTGCCACCCCTCCCATTCACACACTCTCCTCCTTCACTTCTACCACCTTCATTAACCTCCTCTTCTACCATGCCATCATCATTGCCTACTTCACCGTCGATATTTTTTAAAAAAAAGATATAAAATGGATATCTGCTTATCTCCTTAGCCACTCAAATCTCCAACAATATCAATTCTTCACGTTCAACACCATCATCAGCAACAGCAACAAAATCACAATAGAATAAAATCTATGGGAAATTTTTAAATAAAATCGAATCTGTGGCATAGTGTTATAGACCCCTTAGTCCAAAATAAAATACATCATCCAATATCAAATCACATCACCCAATTAGATGATGTATTCCTTTATAAACCAAGAGATTCATGACATTATATCATGAAGTCATTTCAGTTAAGAATTTCCCTAAAATCCAATATTGGTAAGAGTTTAGCCTAATTGATCAATTTGTCTTTTTAAAATCCAATTTTGACGATGTAGTGCCGCGAGGGAAGGTTTTCTCCATTTAGCCTCTTTTCTCTTGGGTTAAGAGGACAACTAATATCCCGATTGCAACTCAGTAAAAACAAAAATTCTTTGCTATTCGGCCTGCAATGTGAATTGAATATTAAGTGAGCATTCTTGACTATTAGATGATTGAAAAATAATAAAATTTTTCAATCTTTAGTCATATTCTTCTATCTTTAGTCATTTTAATGACTGTCATATTTATTTTGCATTATGGAGTGAGTAACCCAAACTTACTCCGAAAAAATGTTGAAGGCTTTTTGTTATGGGCCTCCTAGTACAGGGACTTTCGCGAACAAATGTGCTTGAGCTTTTTATTCTTTCTCAAAGCCCAAGAAATATATAGATATACCCGAAGCGATAATTTCCCCAATACATTTTTTTTTTGTGTGTGTCAATTTAATTGCTAAATCGTCAAAGATTAATTAGGATGTTTCATGTTTATTTTGGTCAACATTAAAATGTGTACTGAAACATGTTAATATGAGATTCTATGGGTGCAACGTTTAGGTGGATTTGTATATCAAATCAAGATCTCTCCTACATCATCCAAAAAAAAAAAATGTTGGAAATTGAAATTTTTTACCATCTCTGATTAAAAAGCATTTAACCTTTAAAATAAATAAACTTTAAATTCATTTAAATTATACTCATATCATTTCAAATTCATTCATTTAAATTCTTTACCATCCAAAGACATTAAAAGTAAAACCAGATAATCATTTCAAAAAATAAGTAATGAATTTATACGAGGAACAACAAATGCCAGGATTCAATACCAAAAGATTTTTAAACTATGACCTAGTCATTTCAAATTCATTTATTTAAATTTTTTACCATCCAAAGAAATTAAAAGTTAAATCATATAATCACTTCAAAAGACAAATCATGAATTTATACGAGGAACAACAAATGTCAAAATTCAATACCAAAAGAATTTTAAACTGTGACCTAGATTTTGTTTACAAGACATGCTTGATTTTGTATAGGCTTGCTCTCGTATACCACAAGGGATGCTTGGTTTTGTAAATCGCAATACAACATGAACAAAATGTGAACCCATATTTATGTACCTGTATATCATTAAATATGTACCAGTGTATATCATTAGAAATTAATACCTAACTGTACATATGCATCATTCTGTAGATACAGTCATGTATCCAGTACATTTAGTAAAGTATAATCACAATTAGACATTAATACTTTTGGAGAACTAGTTTCATTAGAGGAAATATCTCATTGACTTTAAAGAAATATATAATATAAATTTTTATAATATATTATATTCTACTGTACAAGTATTTAAAATACAACGATATAAATCCTCAAAAGACTATAAAATTTTTCAATATTTTTATATGGTAAATCATGAGATACATATTGTTAGAGCCATCTTGGAAGGAACTCTTGCGTCGAAAGGAGAACATAAAATTAAGAGAAATAGTTGGATACCTTTTCTTTTTCTTTTTTCTTTTAACTTAAGGAGGAAAGTCATGGAATACTAGCATGGCCAAAGCTATTTTCAGTAAGTACAAAAAAAAAAAAATGTTACTAAAATATAAATAAGGATAATTAGCAAGGGTATGAATTTAGACATTTTTTTTTTACAATTATATTGGACAACTTCTTTATTTACTTCAATTTAACAAGAAAGAAAAAGGTTTCTAACAAATTCCTTCTCCTACTCTTGTGGATCTTTGATAAATTCCATTCCATTCCAACACCCTCGCTAGTTCTTCGGGTATTCAACTTCCTCAAATCTAACAGAAACCTCTCTTTCCATACTACAATCAATCTCTAAGCTAATTATACTGTGTATGTAGCAGAACTTAGCCATCATGGCAATAGGGAAGACACGCAGCAATAAGAGATCATCAAACAGTTCTTCCTCATCTACTTTGACAACCATAATCTTTGTAGCATTGTGTATATTTGGATTATGGCTACTAGCTCCTAGTAACATTCTTTTCCCACGTTCGACTTCTCAAATTTCGGCTACAACATCCTCTCAATCATCCTCCATATCTGAATCTCATGAGAACCATCCCACAAAGCCTATTGCTAAGAAAAGTCAGCCGGTTTTCGAGGACAGCCAGGGGGATCTCCTGGCAGATGATGCCATTAAAGCTGATCACGAGACTATCCATGATGAGCCTAAAGAGGAATCATCAGAACATTCAAATGACTCTGCGGTTATAGAAAGTTCGACTGAAAAGGAAGCTGAAGTGGAAAGTGATGATAGCAAGAAACAAGATTCTGAACAAGAGATTAATAACGGCAAATCAGAGAGCAGTAGGGATAACAACAATGAAGCAGAAGGTGGTGGTGGTGGTGGTGGTGGTGGTGGAAAGGAGGTCGACAGGGATGTGAAAGAAAAAGATTCAGATTTGGAAGAGAATAGACAAGGATTACACGGAACAGAATCTGTGGAGGAGCTAGAGAAGCAGAAAAACCGAGAAACTCAGAACTCTGAGGAAAGTTCTATTAATCAGAACCAAGAAGCTGAGGAAACAAGGGAAGAGCAAACAAGTGTGTTCCACGCCAGAGATGATCAATCTAGGGGTGAAAACCATCAAGAGGATAGTCCAAGGGATGAAAAGCTCAAAAATGATAAAAGTTCAGAGAACAAAGAGCATGAGATATCAGATGAAGATCAGCAAAAACGATTAGAACAGCATCAAAAGCAGGAATTGATGATCAAATCCAACAAGGAAATTCACAAGAAGAGACTAAAGGTGCAACAAGCCGTGATCAAATTGAACATGATGAGGCACACATAGCCCAAACAGTTGATCAAACTGTTCAATCAACAGTGATGGGCAGGAAAGATCCGGAAAATCATGAAAGCCAGCAAAATTCTCTCCAGAATAAGAACTCCGCAGAGAACATCTCAAATGAAGAAGCAGGCAAAAAAGACAAACCTTCTAAGCCAGACAATAGTGATTCATTTCCAAGTGGAGAGAGCTCAGAGATACCCAAGGAATCAAAAGAATCAAAGAAGGCCTGGTCAACTCAAGCAGCAGAATCTGAGAACCAGAAAGAGAGACGAAAAGTTGGAACAGATGATCAAGATGGCAGTAGTTATGGGTATAAATGGCAGCTATGCAATGTTACAGCTGGTCCGGACTACATACCGTGTCTGGACAATGAGAAAGCAATCTAGATGTAGTTACAAAGCAGGAGGCACTATGAGCATCGTGAAAGGCATTGCCCTGAGGAGGCCCCTACTTGCCTTGTTCCACTGCCAGAGGGATACAAAAAGCCAATAGAATGGCCTCAGAGCAGAGATAAGGTATAATCATATACAAAATTCTATGGCCTGTTATGAAATTGCTAATATTTTTCTGTTTGAACAAAGCAGATATGGTACCATAATGTACCTCACACAAAGTTGGCAGAAGTAAAGGGCCATCAAAACTGGGTGAAGGTAACAGGAGAATTCCTTACCTTCCCTGGAGGCGGAACTCAGTTTATTCATGGAGCATTGCATTACATTGATTTCCTAGAAGAGGTAAGTTTGTGCACAACTACCATATAACTTGCCAATTTGCACTAACATTAACTTTGAAATGGCAAAGCAATATCAAGTCAATTTTCTACTACCAATAGCAACATCAGGTATTTAGTTAAATTACTGACCTCATAATGCCAATTGGGTTTCAAATGCCTTTGCGATCGGCACGCTAGATGAAATGATAATTTAGTACCATTCCCCTCCCCTTTTCCCACAACTGGTGTGGGAAAAAGAAAAAGGAATAAAAAAATTAAGTAGGGAAGGCAAAAAGATGCTACTTGAGCTTTCCTTTCCCATGGGGTCTGGTAAATATGTTTGTCTTGGACATGTGTGTCTGTGCACATGCACACATTCATCAATCAGCTTTGAAGACAGCTTCTCCATAAAGTCTTGTGATTTTCCCAATATATGTGGCTAGGCAGTTCCAGATATAGCATGGGGTAAGCACAGTCGAGTACTATTGGATGTTGGCTGTGGTGTTGCTAGTTTCGGCGGTTACCTCTTCGAAAGAGATGTTCTTGCAATATCCTTTGCACCTAAAGACGAGCATGAGGCTCAGATTCAGTTTGCCCTTGAAAGGGGAATACCTGCAATATCTGCAGTGATGGGTAACTCAAAGGCTACCATTTCCAAGCAGAGTCTTCGATGTTGTGCACTGTGCACGCTGCAGAGTCCCGTGGCATGCGGAAGGTTATCCCCATATACACTGATTTTTTATTCTATTTGAGCTCAAAACATACCTGGATTGCTTTCCACGTTGCTTTCTAATGCTCACTGAGAAAATTGGGATTCTAATGAAGGCGGTACTCTTCTTCTGGAATTGAATCGAGTGCTAAGACCAGGAGGTTACTTTGTTTGGTCAGCTACTCCAGTGTATCAAACACTTGAAGAGGATGTTCAGATATGGAAAGGTATGATCCTGATTAATGCTGCTCTTGACTCTGTCTAACAGGCTGACTATCTAATTTTGTTGATTTTCCTTCCAGAGATGTCCCATCTTACAGTTTCCATGTGTTGGGAGCTTGTCACCATCAAGAAGGATAAATTAAATTCCATAGGCGCTGCAGTCTATCATAAACCAGACTCAAATGAATGCTACGATAAAAGGAAGCACAACCATCCTCCGATGTGCAAAAGTGATGATGATCCTAATGCAGCCTGGTAACAAAAACTGAATTCTGTTGGCACCTTAGATTATTTTCTAAAATCTTAAATGAGTAATAAAAATCTATTTGTCCTCCCAAAAACAAATTTTCGTGCATGAAAGTCATCCTCTATAACACCCCAAGCCCTTGGCTGACCCAATGGCCAAAATGCTGGATATTATATTCAACACACTCCCATCCGATGTGGGACTCTACATCCTCACCTATGCAGAGCTGAAATAGGACATGGTACATATGGATCACAAGATAAGATGGCAATTTGGACAAATGCATGGATCATATTTTCTAGACAAATATTCAACATTTAGCATCTTGACCACCTAGTTCTGTAAATCATACCACAACTCACGCAAGAACAGTTGGGAATTCTAGATGCCATAGAATGACTGTAAAAACATAGAAGGATAAGGATTCAACTGGTTCTCTGTTTCCTCAAAAATATGTGGATGTCTAATTTTAAATGCAAGGGAAACATCTTCGCGTAAGAGATGCTAACTCTTCAACATTTATAATCTAAAAAGTAGTCACGACTGGAATCACTATTCTACCCAACTGACCTCATAGATACAATTGCAGTAAACATAATGATACCGAGACTACTATTAAAATGAGGTCCATTTTGTGGCAGCAATTAAACAATCCTATTTTCAGGTACATACCTTTGCAAGCATGCATGCACAGAGTTCCTGTTGAAGCAAATGAGAGAGGGACAGATTGGCCAGAGGAGTGGCCTCGTCGACTTCAGACACCTCCATACTGGTTGAACAGATCTCAGATGGGAATTTACGGGAAGCCAGCTCCAGAGGACTTCACAGCAGACTACGAGCACTGGAAACAGGTCGTGCGCAACTCATATCTTAGTGGATTGGGCATCAGCTGGTCACACGTGAGAAATGTAATGGACATGAGAGCAGTATATGGGGGGTATTCACAATTACAACAATTTAGCCATTATATGCAATCTTATACACATCAAAGAATACCTGTGAATAAAACTAACTGAAATATGATGCTTTTGCAGGTTTGCTGCAGCACTGAAGGACCTAAAAGTGTGGGTGTTGAATGTGGTGAACATAGATTCTCCAGATACACTCCCCATCATCTTTGAACGAGGCCTCTTCGGTATATATCACGACTGGTGTGAATCCTTCAGCACGTATCCGAGGACATACGACCTCCTACATGCTGATCATCTTTTCTCAAGACTAAAAAAGAGGTAAACAGGTTGTAATACCGTATCACTCTTTGGCTTTGTTCTCAACTGCTTATGAAAAGCTATAAACTGGAAAAGCATGTGTTGAGTTGCTTTTGAAAACATCTTTTAGTTTTTTTTTAAAACATGATAAACAAAGGCACTTTTTCAGTTTTTTTCAACAAAATCTTTGTAAAAGGTTAATTTTCAATTTCAAAAAAAGTATAAGCAACTTTAAATAAGCTGTTGAGAACAAACCTTTTGTCATCCTTGGTCGGGTAAGCTTTCATGCCTTCAGCTTTCACAGGTGTAAACTCATCCTGGTGATGGCAGAGGTTGACAGAATAGTTAGGCCTGGAGGTAAATTCATTATGAGGGATGACTCCAACACAATTGGAGAAGTTGAGAATTTGTTGAAGTCTCTACATTGGGAGGTCCACTTGACTTTCTCTAAGAACCAAGAAGGTATACTTAGTGCCCAGAAATCCGAATGGCGGCCAGATTCCCATATAGCTTCTCCATGACCTATAGAGCCTACGGATCAAGTTTTTAATTTCGAAGAGCACCCGACCACCCAGCAACAGGAGTACTCGAGTTTAGTTTAGGCTTTAGTCCTCTATCACACTTCTGGTGTTCGCTCGTCTTTCGACACCCAACAAACCGAAAGAATTGTAACACTAAAAAGTGTAATAGAAAATACAAATCGTTTAGTTTTTGTAGAAATTCATTACCCAGAAAGAAGATCTTTTTACAGTTATTTTTCATGATTGATCGTAGAAATAGTCAGGAGAAAGCTTAATAGAAACAAAATCAAATGTCTAATTGACCGTTATAACCAGAACAGATAGTAGTTGCAAATTTTATGATACAATAAATATTGAGATAATCTTTCGTAATATAGTTACTAAATTTTTTCACCACTATACATTTTCGATGTACAAAAATAATATTTAAAATTTAAAAAATATTAAGTGACATAAGAATTACGGGAATCAGACAGAATACAATATTATGAAAAAAAAAACGTTGACAATTCCAACATTAGCTCTGTTTCGTAGAAGCCTCAGGAGAAATGGAGGAATCAGGACCATTTTTGTAAAGCTTGTTGTAGGCCTCGAGGTCTTCGTAATACCATCTAGATGTGTATAAGCACCGCACACATTAAAGCTGCCACCTCAATCATCCGGCAACGGCTTCTAAGGCGGAGGAGGCGTTGACTTTTCCAATTTCTTCTTCTCCTCTTTCTTTTGACCGTTCAAAATCGTAGATTGACCGCTACCCGATTGATATTTATCAGCCATATTGATGGTGCTCTTGAGGCTAGAATTGTCAATATTATTGGTAATATTGATGGCACAAAAAAATTTTGGTTGATGAAATAGAAATAGAAATCGAAATCTGGATGGATGGGTGATAGCTGCTGTGATGGGTTTTAGGGTCGGATGTCTCATGGGTTGTTGTGCAAGAACATTTTGCTGTGGCAGCCGATGAAGAAGATGGGTACGATGATTTTTTACGGTGGAAGTGGTTTTTGGCGATGAGGTTACGTACGAGAATGAGTATACTTGATGATGTCCAAGGAGCTGGGTAGTTTCCATAGGTTTAGCTTTAAGGGAAAGATTTAAGTAAATCTGATTTTTGGTCTTATATGTAGATTTTGTATTGTGAATTAAATGTTATGAAATTTATGACATAAATTGATGTAAGTAAAATTTTATAAGATTTATTTTTTACCCTAAGATCTACAGGTACATCAAAAATCAAATTTATGTAAATTTTTTCCTTAACTTAAATACTTCATTTCGGAAAATTTATCATACTAGAAAATAATATCATATAATATTACATTACTCACATAAATTTTTTAATAATCATAAGATTTTCAAATAGTACTTGATTATGTAATCTTTTTCCTTAATTTATTGGTCTTTCTTGCAAGTCATGTCAAATGAAATTTTGGATTTGGGTCTATTTAGATGAAAATTTTTTGTTATAGAGTGGATATTATATTTTTTGTTATTCACTTTATAATGTACAGTGGATATTATATATGGTTAGATTATTAAAAAATTATAAAATAAATTTGCTTTTCAGTCATTTTAGGAACTATTATACCCACTCTATAATGTAGAGTAGATATTACATATTGTTAGATTATTGAAAAATTATGAAATTATTCTACTTTTCTGTCATTTTAACAACTATCATACCAACTCAACATAAAATAAATAACTAAGATTCACTCCCATCTACATGGTACCCTTTTGGTGGCCGTCTAGACCTACTCATTGGGCCTTTTGGTGGACTGATTTAGAGCTCTAAATAAAAACTCGTACAATAGTCTAAGACCGGCCCAAACAGGCTCAAATATGTCACGGTTGACCCGGACTCAACTTTTTTTTAATTATTTGAAAGCAATATATTCCTAAAATTATGGCATTGTAATTAAACAAATCAAGTTTGTTATATACTACTTGATACACTTACACAAACATCTTAGTTAAGAATAGAAGTTAGGTCTCCTTCTCTTCACCCCGTTGAGTCTTTCCCTCCCCTTTAGTAGTAAATATCATTAGATAGGAATAATTTAGACTGTTGCTGTTTTCTGGGAGACAAAAAAAGCAATTTTTTTGATAGAAAGGAAGAAATTTTATTAATGAACCATGTCCTATCTAAACCCAAGCTCGAGATTCAAACCACGACTCAACCCAAATTCATGTAAAAGCCCAGCCCTATTTTTGGCGGGCTGAAGAAGCCAGCTCAAGTTGGCCCGTCCTATTTAGATAATGAGAATGCGAAATGACTGTTAATTGATAGGCAAAACTGTAAAAGTAAAACTAATCTATCCATGAAAGAAGAAAGATTCAAAAGTTTTGGCAAAGGAAGCTAAGTAGGAGTATAATATTTGAAGCAGGGAATTTATACATAATTATCACAAAGTTCATAATTCTGAAGCAAAATCCTTCCCAGTTCACAAAGTATAGCTGTTTACAAGTTATTTACTTTATTATAAGTTCTGCACAATATGACACAGAATTTGCAACAACTGAACACATCCATCGTTTTGTTTTAACTAATATTTAATCCGTTTCCATCAGAGTAATGCAACGGTTCTTTCTGTATCATTTGATTTTCTCTTCTAGTTTGATCGCTTAGACCTGAATATTCTTCTCAATCCCGATAACAGTAGCAATAACCCCAAGTAATTGAAGTCGTAAGCCAATTTGATGAAATCCAGCTTAAAGTTATTCCATGGAGGATACCTGGGCTCCAGTTCAAAGTAAAAGTTCCTATGCAAAACTGCTTTTTCGTGGCTGAAGGTGTTTTCCTATCAAAAGAGTACTTCCCGTGATACCTTCCAAAACCACTCTGACCAACACCTCCAAATGGTAATACATCGCACAGAAACTTATTCTTTCCAAAAAATAATAAGATGAACATATGTTTTGGAACTCCAATAGGACCAAGAAGATCTTAAACAAGTACCTGGATCATTGCATCGTTGAAGGTTATACTTCCAGATGATGTTTCCGATAAAAGCTTCTGTTTGAATCTTTCATTCTTGGTGAATGCATAAATTGCAAGAGGTTTTGGTCTCGAGTTAATGAACTCAATGCTTTCCTCAATTTTGTTCAACTGTAACAAGAGAGCAAAGAAAGTAAATTCTGAATCAATCTTCAAGAAAATTAATTCTCTGAGGACCTTGGTTCAGAATCTTATTTTCATCTTGCTCTCTTGATAGGTAGCAGAGGGCCAAATATTTCTTCAGTCATTATGTCAGCATCAAGAGGAGGATCCAACAAGATAGTTGGTTCAATCATCCTGCACAAGTATTACTCAAAATATGAAGGCAATAAGTAGCATGCATCTAGCCACATCAGGTTGTACAAGAGGAAGATTGATCAGTAAACTTACAAATCTTCTTGTCTCATATACACATCTAGATGTGTATATGGATGCAGGTCTAGATGGGTATCAAGAGATTGCATACTTTGTTAAAGATGTGCTTGTTGACAATCCTACAAAGGTTCTTCAAGTTTTCCATGGATTCACCATAAAATTTTTTTATGCACTTCTTCAACAACTCAACCTGAGAAAACAAAACCAAGATATGGCAGTAAATAACCGTCTCCACGCCAATAGATCCGAAAGGAACATGAAATTATCTCGAAGGAGCATGTCATCACTACCAGAATTGAAGCAAATTTTTGTTCTACAAGAATGTAATCGATCCCTATGCATGCTTGTCCACTGCATGGTCCCCACTTGCCACCAGCTATTCTCTTGATGGCCACCTTGAAGCCCCACATCAAAGAAATTAAAAAAAGAATACTAGACATATAGATTTTTACTGTAATAGTGTGTGACAGGGGCAATGCAATACAACATTCTTTTAGGTGGTAAAAGAGGCAAGCGAGAATGAGCCTGGAAAGAATCACTTGTTTCTGAAATGCTCATTTAAGCTGAGGAAACTGCTTAATTCTAATATAGGATGCACAAATTTCATGCCAGCTTTCAAACAAACACCCTTCTAGTTAACTATCTGATAGAAAAGGAACCTCTAAATCCGAGTACAGGGAGAGAGTCGAGGATGGTTGGACATTTCCCTCCCAGCTCTTAGAGTTACAGGTGTTAAGTGCTTTGCGGCTGCAGACATGATTACGCGTCCTACTTGTGGACTTCCTGAAGATGTACAGTCAAACAGAAAATTATATGATCCTGTTCATCCTTTCCCTAATATTTTTGTTAGGAAGGATGGAAGAATATCAAGATATTGTTGTCATGGTACCAAAGAACAATCTATTATAGAGCTTGTAATGGTGCAGTACTTCAACTTCAAAGTGAGAAATTTAAACTGACTTCATACTTTCCATCATCATCGAGAACAAGAATATGATACACTTTAATAGAGAAAAAGGGATTCAATAGGAGTATATTCTAATAATATCATACCAGTAAAGAATATCTTGTCCCACTTCTGCTGCAGTAGTTGTTCAGCTGCATCTATTCCACCTTATTATGACTTTTATTGCTTGAGAATCTAAGTAATGAGGGATTGTATTAGCCAGAAAAGAAGAGCATGCAGGTGCTAGCTCTGAAGGTTTCAAGACCACTGTGTTTCCTGCAGATATTGCTCCAATGACTGGGTCCAAAGACAGCGCTGCACAAGAGAGAAGATGGCCTAAAGGACAAGCATCAACTATTTGAGATGCTTCTGAAAATATACTGTTTCTGTATTCCTGGATCTCGTAAATATATCACTCACCAGAAATTTAAAAGAAACTGTAATCACAGTAAAACATTACACTTGTCCCCAGAGTCTTGACAGGGAGAGGATGTCACAACTACAGGCCAATAGCATGCTTATATTGATACTGCCAGATGGTAATCAACTAAATGCCAGACTGTCTATAGATTAAACAAAGAAATCCCAGGATTACAGTCAACATGTCACCGAACTTACAGATTGGGAAATTCCAAGATGAAAGGATCAACACTAGGCCAAGTGGTTCTGGCAATACTTCAGCCGTTGCTGGGAAAAAGAGTAATGGTAAGTGGCCCTGTTCAACTAAGATGTTTGTGTAACTGTATCAAGTAGACACTCTTATACACAACTTGCCTATGTATAAGAGACAGATGGATAGACTAATCAATTCAAACCAAAACTAAATGACATGTAATTTAAGCAGCAGCAAATTTTCAAGTCTGCACAGTGATTAATCTAGACATCATTCTTGCTTACACTCTGGACAAAATTTGTGCCAGAAAATAAAACAAATAATGAATACTTTTGCCTGCAATCTTACAACAGTTTCCTCGATAAAGCTAAATTTTAAAACTAAACCTATCTAAAACTAAACAATCTCACTCATGTACTATTCTTACATTCGTAGTTAAAATGACAAAAGTTCATACCACACCACAACCTGATAACACATCTAGATGTGTATTTCTGAAATTGTGATCAACTTCACCGGATGTAGAGCCAAGTTTTTGCAGTGGATGTAAAATTTGATATTGACTTTGATCAGGGTATTACTATTATTGACATTTGAGGGAGAATTGCTCTGGCATTAAAATGGTTCAGAATTTGATCTTGACACATTTGTGGGAGAATTAGTGAATTACTCTGGCAATATAGCCAATCACCAACCACTTCTGCATAGTTGAATTATTATGGATCCAACTTTCAAAAAAAACATAAAAATGCAATGTTTCAAAGAAGAACAACAAGAAATCAATATCCAGTCTTTTTTCAGTGCCCACTATGAAATGACAGCATGCCAATTATTGGGTTAAAACAAATATTTAGCCCCCAACTAATACTTTGATTTGCATTTAGATATTAGTACCATCATAACATTCTTAATAGCTCGTTGTCGCTTTCTGTGGCTTTTCCTTCTCCAACAAATAATCCTTTCAATTTCGTTCAACTACTCACTTCAGTATCACTCAAATTTCGAGTATCTCGAAATCAAGATTACACCTGTACTGGATTTCACATCAAAATATTTCCAACCAGCAGTAGATTGATGAGTATGAAAAAACAACATACCTTCTTGGGGGCCATCCATTTCTGGACAGATTCACAAGAATTGCTGGCTGATTTCTTCACAATACCAACCTGAAAAAAAAAAAAAAAATCCCAGACCATAAAATCAACCATCTTTCTGAAAACAAAGTGAAAATCTTTGAAACTGTCCTACATGCTTCAATAGACTATAGGCAGTTACAAGGTTGTTGACAACATAATTATTAGGTACTGTCCGTAATAAATTAGTAGTAAAAGTTAAAAGAAGTTTTGGGTGCTTAATGGAACCTTACTTCATCACGGTAAGATTCAACAGGGTGTTTTCCCAGATCTTGTTGAAGGGCATCCCTTTAAAGATCTTATCTTCATTTTCTTCAACAAGTTTGAGAATAGCTCTGAGTTGGGCTTTTCTCCATTCAACCCCTCTTGTCTTTCCACTCTTGAAAGTTTCTCTCAATTCACCCAAGCTTTGGGTTAGTCCAGCCAATTCCTCCATTCTTTAGGATGATGAGTATTGACTCTGACCCTATATGTCGATAGGCCTCATAAGGAAAATCTTTCGCTATCTACGTTTCAAAGCAATTTTTGATTCTATTAAATATTCAATCACACCTCATTTTAGATTTTTAATTAATTTTTTTTCTTCACACCTGATTTTAAATTTTTAATGTAATTTTTTTTCTTTTTTTAAATTTAATGATATATTAATAACTTTTATTTATTAGTTTATATTTATCAAATGCACTCGTGTAATAATTATCAAATTATAAATTCATATCTGATAATGTTGTTAGGAATTTTTTATTTTTTTCACTAACATTTTCAAATTAACGATCACTTTAAATAATTTATCTTATAACTTTATGGTATCTGTTATTTAAAAAATTGAGGAAATAGTAAATCATATTTTTTAACTTTTGACCTTAGTACACATTAATGAAGAGAAAATGATGTAGTTGTGATATTAATGTAAAAAAAATTTGGTCAATTTGAATTTTTTTTTTTTTGTAAAATTGATATAATTTAATAACTTTCTTAATTTATATACACTAACCAAAGATAATATTTATTTTTAAATAGAGATAGTATTTAATTACTGTTTATTGATAGCACTATATGTGCTGTTGGTATACCTAAATACTTTTGTGTACTTTGACAAGTTTTAAATTATACATTTGAATTTTACGTTTTACTTGTTTATTGTGACTCAAATGAGATTTTTTAAATGATCCTCAACTAGAAGTTGAGTAGCTGAATATTGTTAAAAGGAGAATTCTACAATTTGGTAAACGAATTATTTTATTGTATTTTAAATATTTATATAATACATATTAAATATTTTAAAAAGACTATACTCATTGTAATAAATATTTAAAATATATTGATATGATTTCGTACGGGACCACAAAAATCCTCATTGCTATATGTATACAAATCAACTCCCACATTTATTAATACGAGTTTTACCAGAGTTTAAAATTCTAATAAATTAAATATTATTAATATTTAACTTGATTTGTTAACAAATCAGTTTTAAACGAGTTTTTAACTTTGTGATTTTGAATATTGAAGAGTTTAATTTGTTAACCCTTATATTTCAATTGTTATTTTCTCTCCCCCTCTATTTTTCTTTGTAGATTTGTACTTCATTCAACAAGGCAAAGTGTAAGCACATGAGTAGGATAATATTTAGATAAATTTAATTTTGGACCTTATTTATAGAGTTTATTAGGGCCAGATTTAGAATAAATTTTGAGTGGGGCACAAATAATATATTTCTTTTCGTTTCGTAAATTGTAAATGATATTAAATATTTATGTAAGCAAATAATATAAATGGAAAAATTATATTGATCCATTAGGGTAATAGTTTATACCGATATGTTTTGAATACTTGCATAATTCAATATCATATGTTTTAAATATTTATATAATACAAACATTAAAATATAACGGTATGATATTTTAACGAGATTATATAATTCTTCAAACATATGTATTTAATAAAGAATGTAAAAAGATATAAATAACTGTTAATGCCTAATAATTTATTTCATTGAAATATGAACATCTTTGTATACAAAAATTCTTGAGTGGACTATAATTCTCATATTGATTTTTTATAAATTAGTGGAGGAAAAATCAAAATTTTTGCAAATCAAAACTCCTAAAACAAATATTTTTCTTTGGACAGTAAAGACACACTTATAAATTAATAGGATAAAAGTTTAAAAAAAAATTAAATCACATAAATAAAATTAATTATTTTCTTTTTGCTAGTAGGGGCATGTTCCTCAACTGGCTAAAGGATAAATCCGCCACTAGATTCTTTACGTTGAATATTACGTTTAACTAAATTTTATTTATGTCAAATAATTGATCAATATATAATATAATTTAATTCATATCATAAGATTTGCCAGTCAAAAACTGTATCCACCGTCTAAATATTTATCGCATGACTAAATGTCATCAACAGCCTGGTCGGGACTCGAGGACTGAGGTGTACTACCTAGGCTTCTTACATGTCCCGTTTTGGTTTCGAACGGATTTATAATGAGTGGAATAAATTTTTTAATTTTATAATTATTTATATTATTTTAAAAAAATATTTTTAATAAATATAAATAAAAAAATTCATCCCATTTATCTTAAATCAAATTTATATAAAAAAATTTCTCCACAACGACCTTCAGACAGACGTCGCAGAAAATTAATGGTCCCGTTGAGGAACTGTTGAAGTTTTTAATGCGTAATCACAAAAAACAAAAGTACAGGCTGTATAGCTTCCTGTCCAACGTTGTAAACTAACTGATGATGGCAACAGGAAATTTTTGGATGGATAAGATCTTTAGTGAGTGATATAGATTTTTTGATCTAAATATTATTTTTAGTGTTCTATTTTATTAAAATAATTATCTTCATAAATAATGTGAATAAATTTAAACTAAAGAATTTATATCACATATTCTTTTTCAAGGAAAAAAGGGAGAGGTATAATCAATTAAAGGTAAGAAAAAATAGTTATTTTAATTTAGATACAGTGTTAAATTATTTTTTATATTTATATTAACTTGTAATGAAATGAGGAAGGTAAATATTTTTCTTCAAATTTCCTTTTCCGTTTCCTTTTTAAAGTATAAGGTATTACAAATTGGATGAGTAAATTTTACCTACTAACTTTATAATGCGAAATGAATATAATAGTCGTTCAAATAATTAAAAAATAGAAAGGGCTAACGGCTTATTGCAGAATGAATAGTAAATAACTTTTTTACAAATTAATCTTGAAACTAGTATCGATGGAATTGTTTAACACAATTTATGTTGTAAGTAGAGATTTTTTTGGAACGTCAACATATATATTTTCTTCATAATGTGCAATTGATCTCATGATCATAGCTAATACAATTTGTAATAGTAAGACAATATGTGAGCTCAATAAATGATGTGATCTAAAATCATATTCCCCTTATAATTAGTTGAAAGACTACAAAATCTATAAATGAATGTATAAACAAAGTTACTTAAATATTTTTTCCCCAAACAGAAATAACCTTGTCAGAAATGAGAGTGTTTTTGGTTTGTCAAACTTAAAAGTTCTTACAACTTATTAATCCTTGCCAAGAAAGGGTTTTTTAATGGATGTCCCCTCAAACGGTTTACCAATTTTTCAAAACTATCAATTTTTTTTGGGGAAAAACAATTCTGTATTGCTTTAGGTTGTAATCCAACAATATGGGACATAATGCTAGCGGTTCCTTCTAGGCATCATCTTGTGCTTCTCGAGGATACGGTTTTAGTACTCCCTCAGTTCTCTTTTTAATTGTCACAGAATTATTTTTTTTTTTGTTTTATTTTAAATGTTAATTTAGAAGATTAATTGAAATATTAATTTTTTTAATTAATTTTTTCTGTATTTTTTTCTAACTCTATTAATTATCGAATATGAAAGGACATGTATTTTTTAAATAGAACAGGATAATTATCGAATATGAAAGGACATGAGTATAAGAAGAGAAAAAAAATCATGCAACAAAGAGAAATAATATTTGAATTTTTTAATTTATTACTAATTCAAAAATATAATTTCAATATCAACTTTACCTAAAATTTATATTATTTAATAATAATTTTAATTTTTATATAATAATTTTAAATTATATTTAAAATAAAACGGAGGAGTAACATCTTATCGATCGGCCAAGCAAAGTGGGAAATTATTAGGTTGACTATCCACGGCCTTTGGTCCATAGTCAATCAAGTCGTTCATGCTTCATAGTTCACACACACTTCATTGTACTAACTTTACTGTTTGTGGATGAATCCGATCCACTTCAACAGTTTTCAAACCAAAGTAAATATTTAAGTAAATTTAGTTTTTGATCTCATTTATAAATTTATGTGTGGATCAATAAATTTTATATAATTTATGATATTAGTTGATATAAGTAAATTTTTTTTTCAAAATTAATTATAACTATAAAGTCTATAAATAAGATCAAATATTAAATCTAGCTAAATATTTTTTCCAAACAAATCGGGTTTTGATGGTTTTGCAAGAAGGGGGGGGGGGGGGCTTGATGGACTATTTACCTATTTACACTTAGCCAGATAAAGTCTCATGCACTGTACAAATTTATTTTAACCACTTTGCTAGTTGTTTAATAACTGATGATAATGTCCGACCTATTTTTTAAAAAACTGGTACACCCATTTCCGAAGGAGGATGTTTTAAGTACTGAGCAATTACTAATATGGGTGAGCGAATTGATGTATCAAACGAAAATGGGACAGAGGTTGCAGGACTCATCAGCCTCTGATTTGCATGAATAACAATTTAGACAGGTTCTATTAAAAAAGACATTTTAGAATTTAAACCAATCAATTCCTTCTGTTGGGGGTGTTTACGATCTGGTACCCAACCAAGTTTGGTAATTAATTGGCTGATTTAATCACATTGGGTCAGAAAAAAATCGACTCGTTGTCCAATCCTCATATATAAGTACCTAGTTATCCGAGTACTTGCTAAAAAATAGGTTAGACAATCAAGTAACCAATCCACTCTATTTATAATAATTTTGAAATTAAAAAATAAAAAATTAACTACAAATTACACAAATACCCATGCAAATGAGAAGGAAAGTAGAAAAAAATTCATTGATATTGTGTCACAATATGTAAAATTACATTAGTTCTCGTATATAGATCAAGTCGAGTATCTATTAAAATACAAATTTTTAATTTACTATTCAACCCGCTTGTATTAGTACTCGACCCTCAAAAACTAACATGTTCGGTACCCTATATATACTCTTACGGCCTTTGTTTTTTGGTTGCTGTCGAAATTAAGCATAACCTAAGAAGTCTTCAAGAGTGAATTCTTTTTCTTGGTAGGAGATCTTGTTATCAATCAAGCACATACCCTTTGCAACATGGGAAGTTTAGGGATGGTAAACAAGCAAGCTGCTTGAGAGTCGTAGCTCACAAGCTATTTAGTTAAAAACTTGGTTTGAGTTTCTGTTGAGTGAGTTCAATTTGAAATTTTACCTTCACGAGCTCAACATCGAATTCTAATGTTTGAGGTCAATAACTTGTCGAGTTTAATCGAACCTCACATACATTTGTTTATTTATTTAAAAAAATCATTACTCAAACTTGATAGAACTCGTTTAAGTTCGATTTGAATTCGAATGATTTCAAACACGAATTCAAATTAGATCTTGATTAAATCCGAATTCGAGTTTGAATATGTTAAAAATTAGTAAACTCGAACTCAAGTTCGAACTCGACAATAGAACCTTGATTGAGTTTGAGCTTGAGTTCGAATTACTTGAATCCAACTTAACTTATTTACACCCTTAGCCTCATCTATAGAGGATATTGCATAGAAAATATTGTAAGTAATTAATGCAGACCTTCTATTACTTTTTATTTGAGGAAAAGAATTCTTTTACTAATCACAGTAAAATAACATAACTCACAACACATGCTAGCATAATGGTTTCAGATATAGCTTCAATTCATCAGAAATTTTACAGCTATATCAAGTAATCATATATTTTACTTGCTTAAAATATATAGTACAATCTTTCAAAAAAGCATATAAGTATGATAAGATAGTAAAATACCCTACATTTATAGACTAATAGTATTTTGTATTGACATTTTTTATAGGAAAATGAATCTTTCGTCATATTATTGATTCGTACAATAAACGAATCAAGAAATTTTCCTATAAAAATTTGATCCCATTGGGCAGCATATTTGTAGTATACACTTTGAATTTGTATCGTATTTCATGTCAGAAAAGTTTTTTGTTACTCACTCTTCGTTACGAAATGAGTATTCTTGATCGTTATATGATTGAAAAATAGTGAAATCCTTTTATTTTTCAAACATTTCAACGATTATCATATCTATTCCGCATTAAAGAATGAATAGTCAATAAAAACTTACTCAGCTAATCCAATAAAATTAATGTAAACCATGAATTTTTTTTTTTTTTTTTACACAATTGATATAAGCTAAACTAGGAACAGACTTTGCAATTCCTCTAACATATATTCCAAAAAGAAAATTAAACAGGGCTCCATATTTGTGCAACACTACAACATAGAACCAATTTTATCACAATCTCTGTCGAAGCAAAATTGCAAAACCAGGAACATTGAAGGTCACATTCGAACTAGCTAGCAATGAAAGGCAATTAACCTGATCGGTCGAAACAAAGAGATAGAAAGAGAGGTCTTTCGCTAACGTACATGTTGACATATGAATTGATCTGAGCCCACAAACCTTTCAATATATTAACATTTTGTCTCCTAAATTAAGTGAATAATTATATTTTGTCCCCGTAAATTATAAAAATATATATTTTGTCCCCTATTGATATTATTCATCTATTATCAATATTGAATTATTAAGATAAGTTAGTTAAATGACTAAAATATTCTTAGTATTATATATTTTGATTTTTTATGGATTTAAGTTTTGATAGTGATGTGACAATTAATTAAAAATAAGTAAAAATAAACTATATAATGTTTTAATGTAATCTATTTTAAATTTTTGGATTTTATTTTATATTATTTCAAATTTGAATGTTTAATTATAGTGGTAGAACAATTCCCAAATGAACTTATTTTCTATTGAAATATTTTCTTTAAAGGTATTGTATGAAAATATATTTTCTATAATTTTTTTTTTTAATTTTTGATGTCTCTCAGTATTTTACACTTTTTATATTTGGCTTATATTATGTAAATTGTGATGTTGGATATAATATAATTCAACAGTTTCTCATATTTTTACTTCTTAATGTCAGAGATATCATTGTGTTATTATATTTATAATTTTTCTAATTCTTTTATAATTATCGAAAATCAATTAAAGATATGAAAAATATAAAATATAATACTAAGGGTATTTTAGTGATTTAACTAGATTTTTATTTATATTTTAAAATTTTTAAAAGAATGAATAATGTGAATGAAGAATAAAATGTATATTTCTATAGTTTATGAGGTAAAGTGTAATTACTCCCTTGTTTAGAAGGGCAAAGTGTTATTAACCAATATTAATATGGCAAACCCTCGCAGTTGCACGCCGAATCCGCTTTTAGCCTTACTTTCCCTTTCCCTTTCCCTTTGTAGCATCTCCTTTTTATCCTTTATTCTTCTACTATAGGAAAAAACTTAACTAGACTTTATTTTGAGTTTAATCTATCTATAAATTTTTAGTGTAAATTAAATATTATAAAATTTTATTTTTATATGTTGATGTTATTTATTGTATAAAATTTAAAAGTTATACAATTTTGTTAAAAAATTATCGTTATATTATACAAATTTTTAAAATATAAAATTTTATAATTTACAAATTGTTAAAATACATAACATGATTCATAGAATTTTTTTTATAATTTAATCAAAACCATGGTCTATAATTGATGTGAAACTCCAAGTCCATCTAATAACAAGTACTTTATAGCATTGGATCTTTTATTATACTTTTTAGTATTATACTTATATTATATCATATGATGAAAGGACACTTATCATTCATTTAATATTTTTAATATAAAAAAATACACGTCACCCTATCATATAATATAACATGAACGTAAAGTGTAACAAACAACCCAAAATCGTATTTCTCTCTATAAACATGGCAATTATGTTCAACACGTGTTTGTGTCCTTTTCTTTTCTTTTTAATAAATTGTGATGCATGCGAAAAACCTTGAAGAGTTTCAATTAATCTCTACTTGACTTGGGTTGGCCAGGACTAAACAGATCATAGATCAATACCAAAGCGCTGAAGGGGTTGATGTATGGAGCACGCACTTTGAGTTGTTTTTCTTAATTTCTCGTTAATTTTTTTCTTTTTTCTTTTTGTAAATTAATTTCCCATTATATAATTTCTATACTTAATTATTATTATTATGCGTGTGCTTCTGTTGATTATATATTTTATCAAGTGTGAGTAGAAAATGCTTAGAATCTAAGAAAATTAAAGGAGATAAACAATAAATAGAGGAGAGAAATCAGGTAGGGCACTAATACATGGTCGAAGCAGTAAGTCACTGAATATGAATTGAGTTTGAGTGTACGTCAATCAAAATTAATTAGTTTCTTGAACGGAAAATATTTAGGTTGACTTGATTTTTTATTCTATTTATAAATTTTGTAGTGTAAATTAAATGTTATGTAATTTATGACATTAATTGATGTAAAATTTTTTTTATAATATTTAACTTTGAACGTAAAATCTACCAATAAAATTAAAAATCGAATCTATATAAATATTTTTCTTCTCGAACTGGCGAAGAATGTGTGAAGACTTTTTATTTTTTTTTTTTTTTGGGTTGTCAGAAAGGGCGGAGACTTGAATGATATCAACTGTGATGAAATGTGCTGTCTACAAGATAAGATTATTGACTCTCTTGCTTTTACGTGAACGAAAGGTAAACACCCTTTACTTTACTTTCCATCTCTAAAAATGACACTAATTAAATTGAAGTGCTCTTTGCTTTTCTTTTTCCTCTTCTTGGAAGGAGATTGTGGAAAATTCTCTCTCGTATTTTTATCGATAAATTTGAAAAAGATTTGAAAGTCACTCATTTATTGGATTCATAAAATTAAAATAGACAAATTTTAAATTTACTTAAATTAGAAAATACTTGAAATTTTTTATTTTACACTTTTTAATTTTGATGAATTTAAAAATCATTCATTTCAACTTTACAAATTCTTCAAAATTAATCAATCCAAGTACAATCTATAATATTTGAGTTTATACCACCTGTAGAATTTAAAATTTTTAGAGTTTTCTAATATCAATTACATGATTAAAAAATAATGTAATAATAATAACACACAAAATATAGGATCGAGAAGGAAAAATAATTTTATTAATATCGGCAAACAATATTTCAAGAGTAAATGCCGAGTACATATATACCTGCATATATTTGTGTCCACTTCACCCAAAAAGTCTAATTATTGTGTTCATGGACATGGTCACATGGGTAAGCATCTTTGTAATCCAATTGATTTTGAAAAGAGAAAGAGATATTGACTCGTCTTTCTAAAGAGGAAAACTTCTTCTTATTATAATGCTTGTCTAGAGCCACTGAAATTTTTGGTATAGTAAAACAACAATTAAGAGATATATTTATTAATTAACTTGCCTCTTACTCTAATTTTTTTTTTTTTAAAATTACTGTAATTGTTTCACTTTGCAACCTTGAATACGTGCAAATCCAGGAGGAAAAGCGATTCATATATGGTTCTCATGGTGACATGCAATTTTTAAGCCCTAGATAGTACTTCTTTTCAGGTCAAAATAGTCACATATAAACTAGTAGTAGGGGTATTCGATCGAATATGTGATTTATTTGATTTTTTATTTAAAAAATTTAAAAGTTAAAATCAATTAAAGTCGAACACTTAAATTTGACTTATTCTATCTGTAGGTTGAATAAATCGAATAAAAATCTATTATTTCATTTCATATATTTAATTTCAAAATTTATTATATTATTTTACAAATTCAAAATATGATATATTAGAAATTAAAATTAATTCAAATATTACAAGTTCATAACTAAAACAAGTAAAATACAAAATACATAACAAACTATAAAAATTAACAATCACATATATTCTTGAATAAGTATTAAAGTATATATAACTATTTAAGTCTAGTCTTTGTATAAACATCAGAACATGTATGTATAGATATATAGATTAATATTTCAATAAGTATTAAAATGTATATAATTATTTAACTCATCTCTATATGTATTAAAAGAAAATTAATATCATTTAATTAGTTATTGAAACATAAATAAGTTGTACACTTACACATAAATAGTACATAATAAGTTGTACACTTACATAAATAAATTGTACACTTACACATAAATTATACATAATATGAAATATCATATTCATGACTCCAACAATTACATTAAGAATAAAGAATATTATAAATTATTAAGATTATATTATACCTAAAATAGTATATATGTACAAAATACTTTAATATATTATTATAATATATGGCTACAATATTAAAAATATAATTGTTTGACATATTTGAATAACAATTTCAATTATAAGTTGAAGTCAAAATTAAGTCAATTAATCAATTATTTAATTGGTTTCGAGTTAAGTCAAACTAAATTTTGTTTTTTGATTTAACTGTATTCGATACTTCGATTTGATTGATTTTGAACATAGTAGAGATCAAGGCTTTTACATTTTTTACACATTTCATGAAAAAATGACTGACAATACATTTTACGAATTCGTTGCCGGTACGTGTGATCAAATTCAAGAAGATTTGACTGACACACGGAACTTTTCTAACTGCAACAATTTCCCAGGAAGAAGGTTTGTGATCAGATTTTATGCTTAAATTGAGTATTATTTTCTCCCTTTTTTCTGTTAATTTCCATCCGAAAATTATCTTGAGATCCAATGTTAATTACTTAATTATAAGTGAGTACACTTGAAGGAACGACATGGAAATTTCCTATATGACTTGGTGAGCTGATATTATATAACCCTTATTTTCCTCAAACATATATAATTACTTGCTCGTTATCTTGTTATGACGAAATTTTAAATAGATGCGATTTAATACACCACAAGACGTCATGTAATTTTGTACAGGATCTTTCGGCCGACAAAATCTTTTTGTTATTATTATTTTTAAAGATATCTATTACATAATGATGAAACTAAAGAGTGTTGGTTTGATATCTATAAATCTCCCCTCCGGCCCCTTTGGGGATTTAACGAGTTAATGATCTTAATACATAAATCAAATCCTTTTACATGCCAACTAAACATAAACTTTAATAAAAGTCATTCGAATGTATACATGATTATTCTTCGTAAATTTTTTAGGTGATCATTTGTGAACTTCTTGAATATTGGATAAGTGCTTCAACAATAATTACTTCTGAAGGCCATGAAATCCGTGAATCTCATGATGCATATTAAAAGATGCCATGCGATAAGTAATAATAACTCCAATTAATGTGTGAAAGATTTTATAATATTTAGTTTTATATTTTAATGTTTATAAGTGATCTATAAACAATTTTTTATGTGTGCCATCACTAAACTACTATGTAGTTTATACAACACTAACAATTCCCAAGAAATAGATAATTTCATGTTTTAATCTCTCTTGTATATCCAACTTAGTATATATTATTTTTTATCTAATAACGACTAAAAAAAGACCCAAAAAAAAATCCTTTTACTCTCTAAATTGTTAGTATTTATCATTTCGACAAGAAAATTCATTGTCTTCAGAGTTACTGTATGCTTATTTTTTAAAAAAAGAAAAAGAAAAAATGAAGTCAATTTCTAATAAAATAAAAGGTGACTAGTGTTATTGCCAATAAATTAATTTTCTGCTAGAGTAATTTTACTTTTATTGACAAAATTACCTTCAAAACAAATTTACATTCCCATCGTGATAATTGTTCTCCTCAATTCCAAGTCATTTCAGTTACTTCTCACTACTATGACTTTTGTTCCAGATCGATCGACTTCGGATACATCGCCGCAGGAGGGAAAGATTTTACTGGAGAAAGAGCGGAATGAAGTGGAGATGGGGAGTTGTTGAACGAAGATGAAAATGTAGATTGGTTTTGAGGGTAATTTTGTCAATAAAAACATGATTGCTGGAAATTAAATGTTCTGGCAATAACACCAGCCCCAAAAGGTTGGACACTTGGACTTCTTGACCATCTATATATATATATATATAGTATGGTACAGGTCAGGCCGCTCAAGATGTGGCCAGTGTCCAGTATTACTTTACTTTTAATTATAGCAGGTAAAATTTTTTTATCTCACTTTATATCTCATTCTCTATTCAATTACTTTACTTAATGAATTGTCAAGATTTCTTTTGAATATAATTATGAATTTTAGTAGAAAAATCTTGACCATTCATTAAATAATGTAATAGAATGTGTAATATATAGAAGTGGCATAGAGGATTTTTAGTATTGATTGAGTTGTATAAGAGTGTTAATTGTATTTGTATGTAGTTTTGAAAAAAAAATATTTTCAAAAATCAAAAAATTTCATAATTTTAATCATGCTCTATACAATTGTCTTGTAAAAAAATTAGAAAAAATATTACATATTTTATTGTTTAATTAAACTATTATATATATATATATATATATCTATTAAAATTTGAAAATTTTCACTGTCCAAATGTGACATATAATTCAACGGTAAAATTTTTCCAAACGAATTGATTTTGGATATAATAATCTATTCGATAAGATAAAATTATTGGTATGTTCAAATTATTTTTTTAACTTTTAATTATTTAGATATAAGTAAATGAACAATAAATAGAGTGAAACTAAGTGTAAAACTTTTTCATTGCAAAATTACAAATTTTAGTATAATTTTTTTTAAAGATGTAAAACTTTTTACACTTGAATAACGTTATTGGTAATACCATGCAATTAATAATGTGATGATCTTAGCACAAGTTTAATAAAAAAATATATATATAAAAAAAAACACCTCTTCCCATCCTTACCAAATAATTAACAACGGATGATCTTAGCTTAAATTTGCATTAAAAAAAAAAACTACCACTCTCCCTATCTTTAATTGACTCGGATCCATAACCAATAAATTATAGAAAAACCATTTTACAACCTAAATTGTATTTTATTGTCAAGTTATAGACTCATCTAATTATTTATCTTCATTCATGAATTTTAAATTGATCTTACTTTCTATTTTTAGATACTCATTCGTTAAAATAAAAATTCTCTTAAATTTATAATTAGTATCTATAACTTTAAAAATCAGAATGTATCTACTAATACTCTTTTGAATATGGTGAAAGGTTTGAAAAACGATGAATAATTATTTATTCTATACGAATATTAACCACTCACATTACAAAAGTATTTAAAATAGTCAGATATTATGTCAAAACACTCTACTTCAGTATATGTCAACCTTGTCAACATGAGAGTTGTCAGTACTGTCTATTCCCTAGCTGGAAGCTAGAAATATATTCATTGAAGAAATTTCAAAATCAATTAAGATATCATGACAATCCTCCAAATTACTTTATAATCTCTCAAGGGGTGATAACAACGCAATCATGACGAAGCACTTTATCTTCTTCTCGAATCCAATTTATTGTGAATAACGACATGCATTCTCTTAGTTTCTTATACCCGCGGTGAAATATTGAAATATAACACCCATCGGCAATGCCACATGAGAAAGCAAATATAAGTAAGCTACAGTGATTTAAAACCGAATCTAATGAATCCTGTAATGATAAGCAACAAAAAGTTAATGAGTTATCAAAGTCAAAATGATACATCACATATCCTAAAAGCATCCATAAAAAAGTTACCAAGCCTCCGAAGCTGTCATCAGTTTAACAAACAATATATTGTTCAGAAGTATTATCAAAAAGAAAATAGCGGATAGAAAGGTGTACGAAATTCAACTTAAGGAAATGCAAAAAACTTCGAAAATCTTGAGCGTAAAGGATCAAAGCGTCTGGTCATAAGATGTGAAATGTATGCTTAGTGAGCTCCGTCGACTAGATCTTCTATTTCTTCTTCAGTTGGGAGCCAGCCTCAGAGATCTCAGTCGGTGGCAGTAAGATCTTAAACAAGTTTCTAACAGTAAGATCTTACTAATTGATTAAAAATGTAGGTAATAAAAAAAAAAACCATCAGTTCTACAAGCACCAAACCAATGTGAGAGCTGTGCAATAATACATTCTTTACTTGAATATTGGACCTCCAATGATTGAGATGTGAATCTTGGAAGTATAGAGTAGACAACCTTGAATTAAAAAATTTAGAAGAGGAAGGGCGGGGAGGGAGGGAAAGAAGAAATTGGGCGGGCATGGCAGTAATGCGAATAAACCATCATATTAATATGACTGGACTAGTGGCAGAACTTGCTTCTTTGAATACAATACAATAGCGAAATGTTAAATACTAAAAAAATAAAATTTCTTATTTCACATATGGACATCTAGATGTTCATAAGAGACAAGTATCAAAGTAACAGATCTAGCAAAGATCATTTTTCAAAAGTTCTTATTCGAAAATAATTTTAAAAAAGATGAGGAAATAATTGTAAATTAACTTATTTTCATTAAGAATCATAGATGACAGCATTACAGAACAAGTCAATCAGAATAAGAGACACAAAATTTAAGGTCCATAAGAAAACTACATCAGCCTTAACTATTATAATAAACCACAGTTTTAAAACAGAGAGCACCATTCAATAACCTCAAGTGAAAGCAATTAGAAGCTCTACAACTATACTGTGAAGACCCATATAAAATAATAAAAATAACAATAATAATAATAATAATAATAATAATAGATAATTATGTGTTAGATAGGAATACTAGTAGATAGAATTTTACTCCTCCTTGGAATTTTATATGTGATAAGACCTAAGTGTACTATTCCTATATGAAGTGTGGGAATTTAAACCTATCAGGAGTTTGTACTTCTCCTATAAATACCCCTTAGCACAACAAAAATTCACCTTACATTTTTTAAGCATCCAAATAAAGTAAGTGCTCTATTTTCTATATTAAATAAATTATTTTATTTTTGAATTTAATAATTTGTCTATTTATTTATTTATTGTTTCTCTACTTTTATTATTTAGTTTTCAAAAAAAAATAAAATTAGATGATGATGTTGACGTGACGGGAATACAAAGTCTTCTTATCAACATCAACCATGACAGGAGCTTTAAACTCCTGTTAACGGCTGTATGCAGTGGCAGACAAGACCGGATAGGGTCATAATATTTTGTTTGTGTTTTTGCAAAACGGGTCCACTGGTTTGTTGTTAAATTGATATTTAACCCAAAAGATTTTAAAAGGTTACGGATTAGGTCCAAATATATTTTTTAAAATTTTGAATTTGGCTCATATGATTTTGTGAGCAACCAAGTCAGTCCAGCATGCTTTAAAATTTCTTTTTAAGTACAAAAGAAGTTTCTAAAAATTTCAGTTTGACCCCTAACACTTTTCTAAAGGTACCATAGGCTCTCAAAAGTTCCTTAAAATTATTTTATGACCCAAAGACTTTTATAAAAATCTCAAAGAAAGTTTTCAAAAATTGATTTAAGGACCCTAATATTTTAAGAAAGTCCTAACGAAGTTAAGAAAAATATTGTACGATTCTGGATTCTTAGTGTTAGACTATTATAGTTTGGGATAAGACTTAGGGTATGTTTCTGAGACTAATGAAGAATGGATTATGGGGGAATAGGTTACTGGATATATTCATAGGCTAAAATATGTAAATTTAGAGTAAGGAAATTTTGACTCATAGGATTTTGTGAATTGTTAATAGGAGCATACAAAAAGATACAATTGAAGGATAATTGACTTCTTACCTTCTGGTTTTCGAAAATTGTTTTGTAAAATGTCAATGCACTTATTTTTGTAACACTTTAATTTTTGTTAAATGTTTGAAAGTTTATTTCGAAAGTTATGTTATGTTGTAAATATGGACCATGTTGGGTAATTTTTGAATTTTATGTTATGCAAGAGTATTAAGTGACATTTCTTGGTTGCATGTGTAAGTGAAAAATATGAGGTATCTCTATATATTAACAGTGCAGTAGTCAGTGGTTAGGCGACAATCTAATTGTGTCGAGTGGATTAGGCCGACACCTTGGCATCCTGCCTAGTGGGGGTCTGCACTAGGCTGAGTACTCAGAACTGACGAAGAAATATAGTTGATATATATGAGTCAATGTGTTATGTGTTATGTGGCGTTGGTCACGCATAATCAACCTTACCGGGTATTAAAACTCATGTGAATTGTCAAATCCGACTATGACAAGAATGTCACTATATGTATGTTTGTGCTTGTGAAATGTGAAAAGTTCTTACGAAAACTAAAAATGATTTATGATGTGATTGATAAAAAATATACGTATTGTAACTGCATGGTCCAACATAAGATATTTGCTATCTGTTGGGCAATTTATTGTTCATTCTCCTATTATTAATATTTTACGCAGATAAAGAAATGGAGTATATTATAGTGGAGAATGGTGATTCGACGGACAAGAACAAGGAAAGAGATTAAGATGAAGCCTAGAACTGAATAGATAATGCACTTAGTTGAATTTTTCAATAAGTGAGCCTGCGTGTTCCAAAATGATATGACACAGTAGAAAGGCTAGAGATATTTTCGTTACTCGTTAACACACAATTGACAATAATTATAAGCAACATTTTCTTGTTTTCAGTCTTACTATTTTTATTTACTAGTAAGGGCTGTGATTGAGGTTGCTGTGTGAGCATTGTATTCTTGATAGCATGTGCGGGTTAGGGGCGTGACATATACAGAGCCCGTAAAACCAAAAAAAAATCTCTAGTTACAAGCTCACTAAGCATACATTTCACATCTTAAACAAATGAAGCCTAAAAGGTAGAGAGGAAAAAATGAAACTGTGCACTTTTGAAGTTGAAACAGAGAAGTACCTTCTAATAAATATATCACTGCATGAAACAGGAAGTACTTTTACTTATTTAAAGAATGTAGATGGTAGTGAAAGCCCCAATTGATTTCAAACTACTTAGCAAATGGAAAAGTTGCCTAATATTACAGGCAACTCTCCAGTCTAATTATTTGAGATAAGATTTCTTTGATTTCACACCCAAATCCAATAATAAAAATAAACATATATAATAATCACAATTAAATTTGAAAATATTTTTTGTAAAAAAAAAATCTCATACCCACAAGAGCATTTATATCATGTCTATCTCTGAAACCTTCTATCTCCGAATCTATTCATTTGTACATTCAATAAAATTGAATCCTCAATATGCAAACATAGTCTTCCTCTCAATTGTCACAAATTTCTCAAAAATTGCTCAAGTACTAACAAACCTCACAAACCCGAAAGCACAAAAAGTAACAACATATGACATAAGCAAAAGAACTAAGTAAAAATACAGGAAAATAGCAGAAAAGTAGCAATTTCGACCACAAAATGCATTGAATTGTCAAATAACAAAAAAAAAAAAATCTAACCTTTTCAGAGTGACTTTAGTGAACCAAGAGACATTATTATATGCAGGGCCAAGAGTAATAGAGTAACTCCTTTACAAATATGATATTTTTCATATTTGAGATGAAAAAGGAATGGTTCCTGTAGCCCAAAACGCTTAATCCTCATTCTTGTTGCCACCAAAGATCGTAATATCACACCATTGAGTCAAACAAACCAAAATGAGTGAGCTTTTTCACAAATAAATGAACAAATCTGGTTAAAAAAGACTACATATTTTACTTGGTTCTATTTATTTGTGTAAGTTGAAACACAATATAATGAAGATGGGTTCTAGAATTCATACTTTTTCACACAAACAATTAGACAAAAAAAGAAACAGTGATAAAAAAGTCTCACTGTTTCAGCACATTATTCATCTTGAACATGATTATGTATAAGTACAATTCTATGTAAAATAAACATGAAAGCATATAGGTAATAATGTGCAAATAGTATAATATTTTTTACAATCAAAATGTCACATAAAGTAGAGCAATTTAGAAAAATAACATTTTCTTCGTGGAAATTTTTCGAAGTATGGCTAATGGAATAAGTCTATACTTTCTAAAATTTAATAAGAAAGTATTTGAATAAATTACATGATTAATTAGCTCCCTACCAATATTTCATTCAACCCACACAAAATCATGGGTGTTATGCAAAGACTATTACAACACTTTTTGTAATCTTGTATTTAAGCATTTTCTCTATATATTTGCTTGCTTTAGAGAATTATTAGGCCCTACAAATAAAACTTGCATATTGAGAAACAACCCGTGTACAAATACATATCTTTTTCAAATTATGCTATCAGTAAATATGAAATCCAAGATTTTTTCAAATAGCTAGCCAATGCACTAAAACTGTGTCAGTCGCTCTTTCATGCAAAAAAAATAACAGAGAAACTCCCCGCAAAGAGTTTTTTTTTTAAAATTTTTTATTTCCATTTTGAAGTTTATAGTTATTCATATGAGCGACATGTTTCGAAGGCATAACAAAAAATTACAACAGAAGATCCATGCAAATCCACACCAAACAATTAAGAATTTTAATTAGTAACAAATATTCTTAAACATTGTAGATAAAAAAAAGTCTTTTAGAAATGAAAATTATTATCAATTAACACAAAAACTCTAAACCAGTAAAACATTCACGACAACAATCTTTTTAATTTTTTAATTTTTTATATTCATACTCAAAGACAAAAAATTTTGGGAGCATCTAGATAAGATCTACATGTAATACACTTAATGAACAAGTCAACGAAAAGCTAAAAAATATGGCGTATAACAAAAAACAACATTTTTACCCGATCAATGAAAGGACAACAAGTACAGATAAAAAATAAATCAAACAATATAAATAATTCTCTAAAGCATAGGCATCACCTGAGAGAGTCGAAAAGAAATGGCTCTATAGCAACGGTAGACATTTTAGTAATTTTTTCTTAATTCGATAAGAAAAAAAAAAGATTCAAAGCAATCACTTCAAAGATCCAAATCTCCTGCAAAATTAAAAGAAAAAAAAATTAATTAGATTTATCAGCAAAACAAAGGTTAAAGAATTAAGAGAAAGAAGAAGAAAGAAGAGAAAAATAGAGAGTGGAGTGAAGTTAAGAATTGAAATAAAGAGTAGAGAGAGAGGAGGGGACTGTCGATGATGGAGAGAGGAGAGAGGAGAAGACATTTGTACTCGGTAGGTGAGAATTGAAAAAGAAATCCCTAAAAATCCATCCCATCCTCATTTTTTCCCCAGAATCCCTGATTTTTGGGATTTTTCTCAAAGCCCCATCTCTTCTCTATCTTCATTAAAATGTCAATGGACAGGGAAAAAAGTGTTGTTCCACTCCAATTACGTAACCAAATAACTATAATATCCACAACAATTACTAACTGTTCTGCAAAATGTGGGTATTACTGATTTTTTATACACAAAATTGCTGTGATTGTGATGCAAATTTACTAAATTATTCCTGTCATAGTATATTTCTTTTTCAGACATAAGGGGCAAAAAAGAAAATTTAGCAACCAATGAAACTCATTTTCTCTTCCACATTAGTTGCCATGTCAGCACCAAACGCCATATGGATGCCACTTGGCATAAAGAGGAAGCTCCTTGTCTTTTTATATATAGGTAGATATATATATATATATAGATTAGTGGACCCTGGCCGTGCCTTTTTTCTAAGAAGAATATATACTTGAAAAATTGTAATTCTTTGTCAATACAAAAAATTGAAAGCACAAAACAAAATTGTGCAATATATGATCTATTCATATACATATACAAAAGAGAATCATTTCTACATGTACAAAAGTTTGGACCTCAATTGATGGTTTTTCTCTGTAACTTCCTCATCTTTCTCCTCTAATATCTACACCATATTGATTTTCTATTCATTGACAAATCAAATGTAGTAAGTAAAAGTATTGAGTAATACAAAAACACTTGCAGACAAACTTGCGATCTTACAGTCTGGTAATCATTTAATAAAGACTAAAAACAACCTACTCCATCCTGAATGATTGCAAGTTTGACATGTTGAGAAGTCCAAAAATTAACATGTGTACAACTAAGAGGTTCATGCAAGAAATGTAAACACAAGAATTCATGAAAAATCTTGACTAAAAAATGGGTAGAGCAACATGCACATAAAACTATGCTATGTAAATAAGAAAGTTGCAGCTCATTAGTTAAACTGGTAAAGGTTTATGCTCATAGGTTTATATCATTCATTCAATTTAATTGCTCTTATCTTCCATCAAAATCATACTTCTTACCAAACTGGAAAATAAATATCATATAAGGGAGAAAAAACAATATGCTTATAGAGATGACTTCATTTGCTATCCTTGACAGAGCAGTAACCATAAGATTTTCCAACAACCTATTCATATTCAAGTTGGTAAAGTTATGTAATTAGGATGAACAAATTCCAAACCCCTCTTCCCCTAAAAAGTTTCAACGTATACCTTTGGATCTGCTTCGAAGTATTACCACAACACATGTTTCTAGATTGAGAAAATTAAGAATAAAAATATTTCAAAAATAATATTTATAGTCTTGAGATAAAAATAAAAGGGAATGCATAGAAAATTTAATACCCTTGTAAGAATAACTTAAAGTTAGCCCAAAAATCATATAAAATAGTACTATAATTTGCAATTATGCAGACACTAATTTTTTACTAAGTAGTCTTTGATTTCTTTCCTTCTATAAGTAGATTAAGAGTACAGATAATACTAACTAAAGAGCCAAGGATGACTTCTCTCATTATCCAACAACCATATTGCCAAAGCAGGTACTGAACATGGATTGCTGAACCTGGTAATTAAAATTTGAATAAAAATCACCAAAAAATTAGACCATAGGTTTAAACATCTCAGGTTTGCAGGCGGAACAATTCAAGCTTCCATTACTAAGTAGGAAATTAACATCAAAGCTAAAAAATACATCTAAACATAGGTGTGTTTAATCTGCATTTAGTACACCTAAAAAAAAAAGAACTTATTAAAAAAAGTAATTACATACACCTAAGAAAAGAACAAATAAACCATATGATTCATGACAAATAAGACTAAATTATTTCATTAGCAACCCCTAACATTACATACCAAGTCCAATATTTCAATAAAAAACTTTTGAACCTGTTTCAGAGGTCTTATCATTTGAAGACATTTTTTTCCTCTTCATCTATAAAGAAAAAAGAGAAAGTGCCACAATCCTTTAAGCAACATCTTCATTTTGTGCACTAATGGTGTGAGTGGATCGAATAATTTTTCCTTAACAATTTCATAAGTCCTTAGTACACGTGCCATTGAGTACAAAAAAGCAAAGACATATATCCATCAAAAAGATAAAGTACACATTCCATATTATACGTCTGTAAGCTTTGTCAAGTTTAAATCAGTAACAAAAAATAAAGAAACCAAGAAAGGGAAAAAGGAAAAATGATCTTACATAATAACCAGCTTTTTTAAAGCTGAAAATTTTGATCCAAAATCAAGAAAATTGCAAGTAATCACAATGACAACTAAAATCCCAATCATCACCTGCAAAATTACCATTTACACAATGTTAATTTCAATATGAAAATAAAAAGAAACAATAACAACAAAGAAAGAATAAATATTTTTTTTAGAAACAATAAATATTAGATGAGAAGAAAACTTTTCATGTCTCAAATAATTCGAGTTCAACTAAAATTAGTTGTTTAACCTTATTAACAAATACCTCATACACATTTCATGAGAAAGAGTAGAAACAAGATCATTGAATCAAGATCAACCAAAAAATACAAAATAAGAACTGTTTTTTTTTTTGTACAAAAGCATCTAAATATCCAAACAATAACTCATACTACTATCATGGTTTAACCAAAAAAAGAAGTACCTCTTGTGGCTCTTTGTTTTTTTTATTATTGGTTAACAAATGGAATTAATTCAGTCAAAATATCAAGAGAAATAACAATGGAGTAAGAAAGATCCATTATTACCTATAGTGACAAATACCAATTACTGAAATCATTCAAAAAGTATGAAATCGTTCAAATGGATGTTCTAAAAAGTAAGAAAAAACAAACTCATATCATTGAGGCTTACCTTTATGGGCAAGGTTCTGAAAGTCTCATACCTTGAATTTGGAGTTTCATAACCTAGAAATAATTGGTAATGAATTAAATGTTGTACCTGTCACAAAGTACTAAAATTAAAGATTAGTTATCTACTGATTTTATTTTATTTTTAATTTGATCTCATTATTTGAAAATCAGTTTCCCACATCGTAGCATCAATAGAAGAGTATGAATTATTAGGAAAATGGATAAAGGGATTAGCATTAATTCTCATGCATAAATTTATACTCCTTCTTTTAATTAAAATACTTTTCTAAATATACCTTCATGACTCAATTCACAGAAAAGAATCAAAATCTCAATAGACTAGTTTGTAAAATTTATCGTAACAGTTTCGTTGAAATTAAAGATGGGAAGTTACATGATCTACAATAAAAAATTCAATTTGTACCGGATTATGCCACAATAATACATCATAAAATTCCATGTTTACATATGGTAGATCAATGTTATTAGATATATCGGTATAGGTATAGAGGATTTTACTGCTTACAGAAAAATACCATAATACTTTAAAAACAGGGTGATAAGTTTTGATAACATGCATTTGATCTTAGTTGGTGAAAAATTGAAGCTGATCATCAAGTTTTTGTATGAAATATTCTGTTTCTTTCCTTTCCCAATCTCTCTCTCCATCTAACACAGAAGTTAACTACATAAATCAACAAATATAATCCCACTTTTTCTTTATCTTTTTTTACACATGAATACACAAATAAATAGGGTAAAAGGTTTACATGGATAAAGCAAAGCAAGAAACAAAGCCAAACTCTTTCCCAAAAAAATAGTAAGATTTTCCCAAAAAAAAAAAAAACACGTACTTTAGGCACAGCTTTACTCGGGTTCCAGGAAAATCGGGGTCTTTGTCATAATTCTTCTTCTCTTCCTGTTAACCTAATCAATTATTTAACCTTTCTAATCCAGATCTTAAAACCAAAAAAAAAATTTAAAAAAATTAAAAAAATCTACCATTGTAAAGAAGACCTAGTACTATTACAATCTGGAAAAAATTGGATATGTATGATTTCATCTGTTGTAAACCCAACAAAAAGAGTTCATGTTCATGTTGACTCCCAAAGTTTTATCCACACTTTAATCTCGTAAAAAAAATCTCAAGAAAATATTAGGGAGTTTTACATTTATCAGGTCAAACTGAGAACAGCATCCATAACCTACAAAACAGTGAAATAATAGAATTTTGTTATCAAAAACATCAAAGTAACAACAAAAGATGTTCATTCAAAAAAAAACCACTTAGACAATTTTAAATTTACTGAAAATTCCTAAACACCAGCCTCCATGTTATCTCTTTGCTGTTGTAAAATGACAAAGAAATTAGCAGACTTACAGAGATCCACCATGAAGACCCAAATCATCTGCAAGAAAAAGTGAAAATGTGAAAGACAATTAAATTTTTTCCAGGGATTTGGTGAAAAATGAAGATATCACATGAGTTTATAACAAAAGATAATAAATAAACCATAAAGTGGAAAAAAAATGCAAGAAAAATTGGACATTTCTTTTTTGTTCTCCTGGAGTTCTTGCAGCAGCATCACGTACCTAAATTAAGGGCAAAAATTTTTGACAAGAAAAAACATTTTTAATAAAAAGAAAGAAAATGAAAGCCTAACAATACCTAAAACCATTGGAATTTTTTTAGGGCATGCTGTTCCTCCTATATTCCTTCAATTCCTCCAAAAAAGAAAGATTACCCTTCATATATTCCTTTAATTTCTACTCTATCTAATTTTAAGGTAGTTTTTGCTGTGTGGAGAATTTTAAGGGAGTTGAGGGAGGCAAGGGAAGACCAAGGGGGTAAAGCAGCTACTGGATGAGGGAAGAAAGAAAAAGATAGGGGGCTAGGGTTTTCTTTGAAAGAGCAACTGAGGATAATGGAAGAAAATATCTCTAACAAAAGATTTGGTATTGACAAAGTTGGTATCATTGGATGGCTAAGATTTGATCAAAGTACACCAACTACAAAATCGTACGCCCATGAGAGAATTCAGCAAAAAGATAGTAAAAAGTAAAAGAGCAAATTTCAAGTCACGGAGGGTATGAAATATCTATAATATCCCTTAACAGTTTGACACTGTTCATGTCAAAAGGGTATTTTTTGTAATTGTACATATGAAGGGCAATTTCTATTATATGACATACCAAAAAAAGAGTCAACTGACAGATATATCCTCCGACATACAAAGCATATATGATACATATAAGGGGCATTTGCAATCATTTTGTAGCCAATTTTAATAAGGAAAACAAAAAAAAATTAAAAAATATATATATATACTCTCCACATCTGCCATGTCAGTAGCCAATGCCACATGGCAAGTGTGGGGAGTTCCTTAACTTTTTATATACTTGTTAGATATATTATAGCAAAAACCATTTTTGGGGAAACTTATAAGAAATTGACATGTGACATATTAGGTAAAAAAAATTTATTTAAAAAAATAGAGATAAAAAATCAACTACTTAATTAACTAAATCTTACCTTTAACTAATTTTATTTTTTAAAATCCTTATTTTATCACACATCTTATAATTAATTTTTTTCCAAAAAGAGCTACAAAATTAAAGTCATATTATAAATCATCGTGTAAGTATCATTATTAATTATAAGTTAAGAAAATAAATATTTATTAATTATAAAAAACTTTTATCTATATGTCATCATTAAGAAATTAATTTTAGATATACATTTAATTAATAACTTTCATAAAAGTAATAAGATATTTAGCTTAATTTATATCAAAATAATACCATTCTTACAACCTGAAGGTTTACATCCACTTAATATTTGTCAAAAAAAACTACAATTTATTATATTAGAAAACATAAAAAGTTTGTAAGATCATTTTTTTATACATCTTCTTGCAACTTTATATTTATTGTTAATTAATAATTCAATGTCAATACACATCATTTTTAAGTTATCATATAATCGTAAGAAGTTAAAAAATAGTTTTAACAATATGTCTTATTTTGTTCTCACCATTAGTTGTATTTTTTTTTTTTTTTGACTTAGAGATATGTCTAACAAACTAGAAGGAAAAATAGTAAAAATTAGCGTGACTTTTATCATAGTAGTTTATAAGATTTGAATGCCAAATTATTAATGATTAACAATTATATTATACAATACTAAAAATTTTTAAACACAAGTATCTTCCTTTTTTCTTTTTCTTTTTTAAAGTTTTTAAGAGCTTGAGAAAAGATGGGTCACAAGCCTTTTGTTTAATATCTTATTTGCTAGCTAATAATCATATTACGTCAATCCTCCTTAATATCAGTCATCATGTCAATCATTCTCCTTATTGTCATTGCCTACTTTTCTTTGCTCGATTAGTTTTCATGTGATAAAAATAGAGATATGTAACTTTTATTTTTCATACACAGATAATTTTTTTTTAAAAAAGTTTTTGTCTTTATCTCCACCATTTACTCTATCTTTATGTACAATTACCAAACTTTTTACAAAAAAAAATTGTTAATTTAAGTTTAATTCCTACACACATATCATGATTTGTTTAATATGGTATATATGTTCCTGTGCATATCGACATTTTTCAAATCCAATCAAGCCAATCTTCACTTCTGGTTTATCATTGTTGTAAAATATGATTTCCTCTATTGGGAGATTCAATTTAGTTATATAGTTATTTCATTTGTTTTTTTTTTTTACTTTAGGTACATAATTTTCAAATAATACACAAATGCATATCTTTTTATGTTTTTCTTACTATACAAACTAACTTGAGTAATAGCCAGAGATATTACTACAAATATATTTTTTCCTTCTTCTATAGATCAAGTTTCTCTGAATCCAATTAGAAGTAACTTTTTTATGTCAATATTAATTTACACACACACACATATATATAGAGAGGAGAGAGAGAGAAAATCATACTACTCTAGAAAATTATAATTATGTTTCAAGACATAATTTTGACCAATGTACATGTATTTGTAATGCTTGATTGCATGGTATGCATAAAATGACAATACCAAAATATGCACATGACTATATTAACTACACAAATTCTATTTCTTATTAATTGTAGTTTCTGTTGACAATTTATATCAACAAAATTAAGTTAATTTATACTAAACAAAACAATACTTTTAAATTATTGTGTTTATTTGCTCATTATAAATAAAAATATATTCATTAACATTCAACAAAATGAGTTTTATCCTTTGTTTCGCATAGAAATTAGAAGTAGGTTATCAACACAATCATATATCCAAGTGATAGTAATATAGTTACTATAATATACATATCTAATTTAATTTCAACAAATTATTAAGTTATATAGATAATTACTTTTTAATTATTTTTATATGATAGATATATAAACATTTTATATGCATACTTAATATTTAGTACACTTTTAGTTGTTCCATAAACTAAAATGTATTTTTAATTTATATTTTTTAATTAATAAATTTATAGATATTATTACTTAATTTTGTTTGTATTTATATAGTTTAATTACTAAAGGTTATATATCGTTAATATTATTTTACTAATATTATTTTGTTGTAATAATTGAATTTAGATATTCATCTTTCCATGCATAGCACGGAATATTTCGTTAGTTGTATATAAACGAATATATATATATATATATATATATATATATATAAGAGATAGAGTAATAAATCTGTAATCTTATAAGCATGTAGACAGATGTGTATATTTTAAAGGCTAATATATATATATAATTCTACCGTCATTTTAAAACAAGTATTTAAAGTACTGGGAATGATTTTTTATAATTTCTTTTAGAAAATCATATATATATATATATATAAAATTCTACTAGACGTCTTTTTAAAAAATTATTTTTTAATTTTAGAAATTTATATAATACAAATATTTAAAATACATAATATTTTACTATAAAATACAAAAAAATGTTCCTCAAAACTCAAAAGTAACTATAGAATTTTCCTTTCTATATATATAGATTAAATTAAATTAAACGAAAAATAAAAGGAGAGGTTGTTACGGTGGTCGACGTCGATGCACTGGAATTTCACAGTATTTTTCAGTTCGCTCTCAACTCGGAAAGAGTTTAAACACTTCAAATTTCCCAACGGAAAAGCTTCAAATTCCCAACGGATTTTTTAGGTTTTTAGGAGAAAAAAGGAAACGTGAATGGCAACTGCAATTCCAGTCTCCACTACTTGGATCCCCGAAGATGACCTCTTGTTGAAAAACGCCGTTGAGGTAAAATTCCGTTTTAATTTTGTTTCAAATTCATCTAGGAAACAGTTCCGGAGTTCATTTTTCAGTTAATTTTTGTATTATTTTGATTTTTTTTTTAAAAGAAATAAATTTTCGCGCATAGAAGTTGAACTAGTATCGGAATTTTATTTTTTAGTTGTGCTAGAAATTCTAATTTAACTGTTTGGTGCACCGATTTGTCGAATTTAGGGAGTTTTTCAAATTTGAACTGCTCTGAGACCTTGATTTATGGTGGAAGATGAGTCTATTGTGGATTTGATGGAGTCAGCTGTTAGTTTCGTGATGTCCGTAAATTGATGAAACAATTAGGTTGTCTAAGAAGTATGTGCATAAGTTTAAGGTGTTTTTCTTCGTCCTGGTGGTTTCGATAAATTTATAGCTTTTTTGTGTGCTTCTTGATGGACATGAATATTTGCTAGTATTGCAGTGTTGTGGAGCGAATTGTATACTTGGTTATCGTACTTGAAAATGAGGTCACGAAAATATATAAATATGACTGGTTCTTGTGAAAGGATGAATACGTCATCAGAAGGATTTAAGGAGAAGAGTTGCGTTGAAATGTCTAAAATCCTCTACAAGTTTGTATGCTGGCTCCTTTGGAGTTGGCTAATGTATTTTTCTGGTGCATCGTTGAAAGGAAACTAGATTGGATAAAAGTTAAAAACAGCAGCACAAGAAGTGTTTTGATGCAGGATAAGGACATTGTTGCTCACTTTTGTTCTGGAATCTGGATTACTGTTATCATTTGACCTAATTCCATTCTCAATTTCCATGTTGATTGATTAGTAGTGTGCACTCTCAACTAGTAGTATTATTTTGAGTCCATTACTCCTTTGTGTAATAAATTTGACAAGAATAAAGTTTATAGCTTCAAGTAATGAAGTAAATAATAAAGGAACATGATGAACTGTAAATTTAAGATTACGGCATGAAGATACTAAATATTGGAGCCTAAAAGGTAATAATGAGAGACTATGTTTAGCTTTTTCCTATGAGGGTTATTAGATTAGTTTTGATGAATATATTCAATCTATGCCTTTGTGTGTGATACTTAATATTGCGCTATTACTCGAATCTTATAATTCAACTTTATTGTATACAGTATAGCTATTAGGAAATTGATGTGGTGAAAGAGAATTAGGATGCAATGTATCTGAAATGAACACTGAGAGGACAAAGCATCAACTATTATTTATTAGGATTAAGTGGCAAACTGGAATTAGTCCATGTCTCCCCGCTTATTGTTTGACTCCGTAATTAGCACTTACAATGGATGTCCTATTTTAGCTTCCCTGTGGGATTTTCATATCAGGCATCGTGAATCTTGTGTTCTTTTCTTTTGTTGCAGGCTGGAGCTTCTTTGGAAGCACTTGCCAAAGGGGCAGTGCAGTTCTCTCGTAGATTTACCTTTCAGGAGCTGCGAGATAGGTGGCATTCTCTTCTCTACGATCCTGATATATCAGCCCAAGCTTCTATTCGCATGTTCGAGCTTGATCTCTCTGGGTTCAATCCTTTATTGAGAAATAATAGGTTTGATCATTTGAAAGTAAGTAGAGATGTACCTGAAAAGAGGAAAATTGTAAGCATACGTAAACAATATTATTGTCTCTTAAGCATCTAGCCATGCGAAAAAAATTTCGAAGTGAGTTTTTCAACCCAACTGATCTTGGTTTTCTGGATGGGCCCAATCTTCACGAGAGCAGTGGACATGTGGATCATTTCCATGGATTTGATGGGGATCTACAGGACAGCAATCGTGTGCTTGGAAGCTCTATACAGAATTGTTTTGAGTTTCAGGAAGCAGAAATAGAGATACTGCGTGGTGCTTTTTCAAAACCAACAGGGACTACTTCTGTCACCTCTGGTGCTGTTAGGACACATACTTATCTCACAGGATGCTCTAATACACTAGAAGATAAGCAGTCAAATCGAATGTTGAGGACTTGTGGATTTACTGAGGATGTTTCTACTCCATTAAGGCAAGATGGAACTCCTTTTGAGCCGAATGTTAAACCTAGTATAATGTCTAGTTCCATGGAAGCTAGCTCAGTCAACTTTGGCGAACACTTAGGCTTTCGGGAGCCTGGCCTACCACAAATGCCATCCGATAGGAAGGTTTTAGAAGTTTCTAGTTTGGAGATGCAACAGTTGTCTGTCTTTGATTCAAGAAAGGAGAATCTGCAAAATGTTCTCCGGGGATCAAGGCAGCAATGCGATTTGAACTCATCTGGTGGTAATTCGACATTTCACACTATTGGTTTTTCATCTGCGAATCCTAATCTGTCCCTCTGGGAACCAGTGGAAGATTTTTCTGCAACTCCTGTGCCAGTCAGTTTGAAGCAAGGTGATGCAACTCAGGGTACTGAAAAGATGCTTACAGATGATAGAGCCAGGAACGGAAAGAATTCATCTGTCTACAATGCTGTTGAGTCAGGGCCTCTATTGGGACTCTCAGAGGGCGAATTCGGAGATCTTCCTGATTCACTTCTGAACCTTTCGAATGAGGATGAACATTCTCCTCATGGATGTGGATGGAAATGAGACTGAGGATAAATCTCTTGCTGACAATGTTAATTCCCTCCTCTTAAGTTCTCAGGAAGAAAGCTTGAACAACCTTGAACCCGAGTCATTGTTTTGATAATTCATTTCAGAAAGTTGTCTTGGTGATCCTCACTCTGCACATCTTGAAAGTTCAGGAGCTATTACTTCTTCAACTCATGGTGGTCATCAATATATTCATCATCCTGAACTTAATGAGCCATCTGCATCGACTTTGACTTCTGATTCTCATGCACCTGCTGAGGGCAATATCTGCTGCACACTGAACACCGAAGACCCTGAAATTCCCTGCAATGATGATATATTCTTGCTTATCCATCCTTCCACGTCATTTGTGCCTCCTGCAGTCCAAGCAACCCGAATGGAGACTGTGGACCCATCTTCTGCAGCTAGTCCAGAACGAACTGCAGGGAACTTGATGATAGATGCAAAAGCTCTTCCAAGATCTTCTACCTGGTCACAGAAGATTGTACCTAATGTTTTGCCAGAAACACGTCCAACCCGCCCTTTCTTGGATTTTGGAGTAAAATCGGAGTTGTCTGATACAAACTCTGCATCTTTTCTAGCAAGAGATGCTAAAAAGTGCTCTTGGAGACCTGAATCACTGTAGATCATCACATGAAAATCAAAGTATATCAGCTAGTAGAATGATGGAGCATGATATTTCTAGAGCTGACTTGCAGGTACTGTAGTACTGAAAGCAACTATGGGTTCTTATGTGATCAGTTTCTTCAAGACTGTCATTGTATTTGTAAAGCAGTTTCTTTGTGTAAACAGGTTGGAGAAACTCCAGTAGCATATCTGGAAGCACCTGATACAAAAGCTGGTTCTGTGAAAATAGATGTTTTAGAATCAACTGTGAACCCATTAACATCACATCAGGAAGAATCCCAGAGTGATAAAGATGTTCCTTATTTTTCTGACATTGAAGCTATGGTAAATGTTCAAAGTTTCATCTATTTCTATGTATAACAGTTATGCTTATCTTTATTAAGCTTATATGACATTACACGTTTCAGATACTTGAGATGGACCTGGATCCACATGATCAAGACTCACATAGTACGAAGCAAGGTGATTTATCTTCGATCAAGTAACTGATTGTTATTATTTCAATCTGTATAGTTACGTAACTGAATTAGTTGCATGGTTTTGCTCCATGTTTGTGTCTGCAGAACTCTTTGCTTCCCCCATCCCCTCTTCCACAAAAAGCATAGAAAAATGTTCGCTAGTTCTATAAAGATAGTAATTTGTGATTCTGGGCTATCGTAACTAGTGACTGATGCATTTTACTTTGTATAACTAGTTTACTGTAAGATAGAAAAGCAAAATTTCCTGATTATATCAAATAATAATTGGAAGTATAGCAATCTGCTATGAGATGAAAGGCTTAAGGATTTGTGTGCTGGAGTCCAAATTAGAATACCTTTTCAGTACTTTAATTGTTTAACATGTGCAGTCTCAAGATATCAGTATGAGGACACAAAAAGGACTATTATAAGGCTGGAACAGTGTGCTCAATCATGTCTTCAAAGATCCATGACATCCAAAGGGGCCCTTGCGGTTTTTTATGGTCATCATTTGAGGCATTACATCAGAAAGACTGAGGTACATTTTTAGTGGTACAACTTTCTGAATTTTACATCTTTGATGGTCAGTTCGTCAGAATCCAATGCTAATTTCCATTTTTTACATGATTATTCTATGTTTGCACCTCCTCTTTTTTTTTTTTTTTTTTTTGGTTTCTGTTTAGTTCCTTGCCTGTTTTGTTGTTTTACTTTATTTTTATTGCCTCCAGGTTTTGTGTTTCTCAAGTTGAACTCTGTTTGATAACTTGTACACTGGAACCTTTTTCTAATTACTGTTTTATGTGCCTTGGCTGCATCAGTCATGGCCTTTGGCACTTTCTGAATATTCGCATTGCCTGTGAATAAGCAAAAAGATGTATTTATTATGATGAGAGATGTTAACATGCTATAACTTAAAATATTTATTAATAGTTCTTTTTAGTTTCTTGTACATTATCTATAGAACTTGTAGATCAAAGTTTGTTCAGTCACATTTTTTTTTATTACCTCCCTGCAGGTTTTCATTTTAGATGCCACTCTGTAACTATCTCTGCCATATATCCTTTGAAGGATTATGGATGCAGTCTAAGGATCTAAGTTCAATTTCTCTATCCCAGTCTGAAGAACTTAAATACTTTGTGTTGGATATCAAATGACCCTGTTCTTTTGGTGTTTTATGAATCATTCTTGGTTCTTTAGTCACATATCATTATTGTGGAGTAGTGTATTTGCTTATTTATGTCTCAGTAAGAGATGGTTTGTGAATTCTTAGCAGGCAGTAATCTTTTATGCAAGTCAAAACAGGAAACTTTCAGCTTTATAAATGCTGGGATAATTGAAGTCCTATTAATCATTTTCTTTTTTCTAATTTGAGTAAATTTGATCTAACAGGTTGTACTTGGAAGATCGACAGATGACATTGATGTTGATATTGATCTAAGAAAAGAAGGCCGCGCAAATCGAATTTCTAGACGACAGGTAGGATCGTCCATTTCTTTATGCCTTCTGTTTGTGGAAACTGTTGATAATTGGCGTACATGTAAAACTCGTTTTCCTTGCGGACAATGAGGAGCATTATCCACAATAAAATCATATTGACTGGCATTTGATTTATATGATAATGTTTCTTCTTTTTCATTTTTTGGGCATTTGTTCCTCGTTTTTGTTTATAACTGTAGTTTTTGCTGCCTATTTAGGCAATTGTAAAGATGGAAGGAAATGGATCTTTCTACTTGAAAAATCTTGGGAAGAGTTTAATCTCAGTTAATGGCAAGTCAGTTGCAAGTGGACAGCTGATCTGTCTTGGTTCCAGTTGTTTGATTGAGGTATGTTCCCCCCCCCCCAAAAAAAAAAAAACTTTCAATAGAGCAATTTTCTTATGCTATTCTTCCTTTTCTGGTTCCTGTTATATAAATCAATCTTCTAATGATTGATATGGACATGGACTGAATACACTACTCAATTTGGTTTTCATTACCTGAAATGGAACTGGAGTCTCGTGATGCAAGCAATTTAATTACAGTAGTCTAGCAATCTTTGAATGGTCATTGTCATTGCTAATGATCTGGAAATATACTAAATTACCTAATGCCTGTTGGATACATTACCAAAAAATAGGAAGCATTTTCATGATAAGGAAGTATCATAACATATAATCTAGCAATCATGTGCTTTAAACTTTAATCTGAATAAGTCTGGCTTTAGTCATCAAACTATATGTGTTAAGCTATATTGGCGTCTTGTTAGAGATTGAGAGCAAAATTATTGCTTTCATTGGTCAGTCTTCGATTTTTTGTCATTACGTAGTTTCTTTTCGAGGTGACAAGTTTTAAATTTCCACTAATCAATTAAAATGGTGAATATGTAGATAAGGGGAATGAGTTTTGTGTTTGAGATCAACCAAAAATATGTCAGACAGTACATCCATATCATGTCACAGAAAAGCAAAGGGAAGAGCAGCAAGTTTGAATGGTCACCTGAGGAAGAAACATGAGTAGATGAATTCATGAAAAGGTGCTCCCTGTTCTCCTTTTTTAGTTAATTGCCATCTGTGTCTAGGAACATATATCCCTAAAGGAAGATTACTATGTTTTGTCCGCGGACAGAATCTGTACATATGTATTCACTTCAGTGCATGTATCTAATTAAGTGTTCATCTGTTTCTTTGTCAACTAATTCTGGAATCCGATTATTATTTTTTTTTTTTCTTTTGATGTCGTTTTGTCTATTTTTTATATTGGTAATGGATCTGGGAGTGTAGTTTGGACTTTAAGAGCAACATTCCTTCTGTAGATAAACTTTTGCATCACCAGCATCTGGAAGGGATGAGGTAGGAACAGTTAGCACGGTGTAACATCATGGCACTGAAAATTAGCTCAAAAAGAAACCGGCAAACAAGAATCCTGAGATCCCTAGCGTCATCATGGTCGCAAAGAAATGCATGCACCAACTTGGTTCCTGATCGCAATTGACCTTAATTGTCTAAGTTAATGCAGTGGGTTTAGGATTTTCTACTATTTCCTTCATACTTTAACGTAAAAGGACTCGAAAAGTTAGAATTTACAGCTAGCAATTGTGCATGTTTAAATATGAACCTCCAGTACCACTAGGATAAATGGTCACATGGCCTAGTTAGTTGGGTCTGGGGTCAACTTCTATCCGCACGGGTTTACTGTTTATTTGATTAATAGCCCTAATAGTGCAAGTCTCCAGCCTTTGGCAGTTGGCACATTCTTTGAGAAGTTAGTGTTAAGAAATTAGAACATCACGAGCAAATGCATATCTTAATGGTTCCTAGGTCTTGCAACGTGCTCCTAAACAATAAGATATAAAGAGCAACTTTTAAGATTAAAAACATATTTATCCACATTCCACAAGGTTAATCAATATAAACATTTATTTTCACTTCTCTTACCTTAACATCTCCAAGCCATAGGGGCTTTGTTTAAGAGAATCATCAATGAAAAGTCAAAAGATCAACTAGGAACCCCGTGCACCACAGCCAATAGGGCTTTGTCATTGTCCCCTCCATTTACATACTGAAGACCGAGTCAAGCAAAGTTGGCTCCAGTCTCTTTCCAATTATAGAAACAACTAAGAAAGTAAAAGCCAAACATGTCTAATTAAGACTGCTGAATCTCTACAATTCTATAATTGCAAGTAGCATATGATCGTTACTAATCTAAACTATCACATTATTGAATTGATTCTGAAACTCAACTATATATTGTACAGTAACTTTTTAACTTCTCAGAGCTCATTTACACAATACTCAATCTAAAAATGTCCAATTGGTGCCGAAGAAGCTCACTTGTGTTACTCTCCAGTTTCTTCATCTTCTCTGCCTCATTGCAAATAACTTCTGATGCATGTCATCCAGTAGATGAAGCAGCATTGCTTGATTTCAAAAACAAGATCACATCCGACCTGTCAAAATTGCTGCATACACGGACTCCTACCATAGATTGCTGCAAAAGCTGTTAAGGCATTGCTTGTGACACCTCCGGAAGAGTAGTAAACATCTCTCGATCCAAGCCTTGATGGCAATGAATCTGTCCTCGAGACATCCATGTCTGGAACTTTATCTGCTTCCTTGCTAACATCTCCTATTTTCAACCGCTCAACCTCGGTATCCTCAAGGAATTGCAGGGTCATGTTCCTCCTGAATTTGGCAAGTTATCGTGCCTGGCTCATCTCTTTCTTGATTCAAACAAGTTTACAGGATCAATACCTGCTACATTCCAATACCTACACAAGCTGAAGAGGCTATATCTCAGTGGTAATCAGTTATCTGTGACTGTCCCTGCATCTATGTTTGAATCTTTACCTTTGCTTACAGAACTCGGGCTTTGAGAAATAAACTGTCTGCTCCAATACCATCTTCTATTGGCAACTTAATTTCACTAACCAAGCTTGACATCTACCAAAACCGCTTCTCTGGTAATATTCCAGAAAGCAGTGGAAATCTCAAGAATCTAGAATATGCTGATTTTAATAGCAATCAATTAGTTGGTGGCATTCCTTCGTCTATTTCTGGTCTCATTTCATTACAGTACTGCAGTTTTTCACGGAACAAGCTAACTGGCAGCATCCCACATTCAATTGGCAATCTTCCGTATATCCAAAGACTAATAATTGATTGAAAAAAGCTCAGCAGGAAACTACCTGCAACTATAGGGAATCTGACCAGTCTTGCAGAAATATCCTTCTCTAACAACAACTTCACAGGAAAGATCCCATCAAGTCTTGGCATTCTGCAGGACCAATAAACCCTAGATTTGTTGCAAAACCAACTCAACGGCCCAATACCCGAACAGTTAACTAAATTGCAGAATTCCTTTAATAATTACTGACAGGACTAGTGAGCATACAAAACTGGTTCAAAGAATTGAAGCTATTTCGTCTGTTGTAGGTGAAAACAGGCCTCAAAGGACAGCTTCCACAGTGGTTGGTTTCTTCATCAGCCTCAAATCTGGATTTATCAGACAATGCATTGACAGGAAAATTGCCGAATTGTATAGGAAAATTGACAATACATTCCTGAATTTATCAAAGAATCATTCTACTCTTCAATTAGGATCCCTAAGGAATTCAAGAATCTCTCCCACTTAATGGATCTTGATCTTTATTCCAACAAATTCTCAGGAGGGCTGAAGACCCATAGTTGCAAAACATTTCCAAGATTCACTTGGCCACTACAATTCCATTGATGTTTCTAAGAATTTGTTTAGAGGTTCTATGGATGAGACCATTGGAGATGAACCATCATTAGCTTCCATTGCTATGATGCTATCCTAAATCTATCACACAATCGAATTGAGTGGTTCAATCCCACAAGAACTATTGAACCTGAAAGAACTTCTAGATTTTGATGTTTCGGAAAACAAGCGTAACGGAAGATTTCCTGATCAGAATACCATTATCCCAAAGATTGCATTTTCAGGCAATCCTGGATTGTGTGGAGCTCCATTTCCTCCTTGTAAACAATCCTGACATATGTATCTCGTTGAGATCATCCTTACAGTAACTCGTTTTGGAGCTTTTTTCCAAAAAAAAAAAAATTATGCTCTAAATTCTAATCGCTTATTCTTCAAAAAAACAATGCACAATTTTTAAGGCAACAAACTAGATGAAAACAACAAATATTTTCTTTTACTTACAAAGTAGTTCAAGAGAAATCTGAGAAACATACAGAAAATGACAAGAAGGGTTGCAAATCTCATAAGCATTTAAACTCTTCTTGTTATAATCTTATTGTACTATATAAATGTTTAAAGAATAATAAAATGGTCCGTTGAGGGAGTAAAGAATTTTCCATAACAATGAAATTGGTCTAGTTACTTCCTAACATCATCTCCCATTAACATTGCAACTCTTATTTTTATAAGTTATAACCTCATTGTCACGAACGTGGTGCATTTTTTTGAGTAGTGAAAGGTAAAAGATTAAAATGGTCCCCTCGTTGTTATTTTCTTTGGCTTAAATCTGGGGAATAGCTTGGTAGATAATATGCAAATTAATAGTGAAATATTTCCAGAAGTGCAGAAAAATAAAATCCAGGGTTAGTGTGATAACAAAATAAATTGTTAGGTTTCTAGTTGGTAGATAATATGCGAATTAATAGTGAAATATTTCCAGAAGTGCAGAAAAATAAAATCCAGGGTTAGTGTGATAACAAAATAATTGTTAGGTGGGGGGTGTTGCGAGAATCGAACTCGCGACCTCTCGCACCCGAAGCGAGAATCATACCACTAGACCAAACACCCATTTTTTCATGATTCTCTTCGTATATATTTAATAACATATTTCTCAAGACATTTTAGTTTTTGTACCAATTACGTAACAAGGTCTGCAATTGACGCTTTCATGTGACTACCAGGATTAAGCAGCTCTCTCTTCTATCACAGCCTATTATTTTTCCAAAATCACCTAGAGGCTTCGGTTAATCAGTCGATAAAATCGATTAAAATTCTGAATTTTTCTTTTAAATTTTAATTAGTTTTGATTTTAAATTCAATTTAATAAAAATTTTGATTAATCAATTTTTTGATACATCAGTTTTGATTCGATTAATCAAATTAAACTTTGAGTTAGTTAGACCCTTGAAATTTGGCTAAATTTCTGTATATAAAATATGTTCCTTACATAAAATTTTCTAATTTTGTTTTAATTTTCACCATTTACTTTTTAATGTGCGTGATTTTTATTGATTAATCTAATTAAAATATATAAAAGATTATACTACCATGTAACTTAATTCAAAAACTAACAATATAATTATGTTAAAACTATAATATCATGTAAGTTACAAGTATTAACATTCTTGATATATATTATAAGGCCACATAATGTAATTTGTTGGTAACAATTCAATAATTAACAATATAAACATGTGTAAATCACTATCAATATAATCATGTTTGAAAGTATATGATGTAAATATAAAAATATAATATTACATTGATAAAGTTGAAAAATTAAAGCAAATTAAAATATTTTATCAGTAAAATACATTTATGATCTATCTCTTATACACATCTGTGTGTAAGATTTATATATATATATATATATATATATATATATTATTTTTAATTATTGAATTTAATAATCAATTAACAGAATTTTTATAAAAAATCTTAGTTTCATTTTTAAATTCATTAACTTAATTTATGAATTTGATTAATTAATTTTTGACCAAAATCAAATTTTTTTAAAAAAAATTAATCAAATTATTAATTAAATTTAATTTAAATCAATTTTAAATTCGTTTAATCAAATACTTGCTCACCTCTAAAATCAACAAACGACAACAGCAATTATAACAAAATCCCATCAAGCCCAATTTTATAGTACTACCTACTAGTAATTCTTTTGTCTTTTTTTTTCGGTTTAAAAATCACTATTTAACATATTATTGGGAGCAAATAGTGTGGTAATTTTTTTTTTTTTAATATTTGATATATGTATAATAGAATTATGACTTTAAAAAAGTATTTAGAAAATTCTTTAAAATATTATTTAACTTATCCAAACCAAATTACTCATTGTAGGATAGTTTGTAAGGAAGTTCAATGGTCCAAATTTTTTCTGTTAGTTTTAAAATTTTATATAGCATAAACTTTTAAGATACATACATTATACTATATAAGATTTTAAAATAAATTGATTGCATAAAGAAATCCTTGAATTTTCCAACCTTCTAACATCCCCGTGGCCTCCTTTTTTACCAAAACAAAAAATGGCATACAAGATTTTTATTCAATTCTTGTACCACAAGTATTATATATTCAGCATATACATCTTGATCTTTTAATCACTAAATCATTAACCTATTAGCGGTCGACTACTTATTTTTCTTTGTCCTGATTTTGTTTTGTGCTCTCAACCAATTTTTCTCACTTTTCCAACTTGCTTCGAGTAAAAAACAAAGGGGAAAATTTTCAAACTTCAGTGGACAAAATTTAGAAAAGTTCTATAGTTTCGTTGATGGCATGATTCTCTTGTACTTTAAAATTTTATATGGTATAATATCATGTGATTTAAAAATTTATATCGTACAAATTTTTAAATCCAACGTGATAGTTTCTCAACAAAACTATAAATATTCTCCAAAATTTTAATGCTCTCACTGCATCTATTTTTTTTTCCCCCTTTTTTATAATTAAGAAGGTGTTTGGTTTATGGGGTGTGAGTTAGGCCTGTCAATGGGTCAGGTCTAGATCGGACCCGACCCGATCCGGACCGTTTATCAGTGCGGATCATAATAAATTGGATCTGGGATCCGTCCGGACCGTTTATTATTATAATAAGCGGGTCGGATATGGATCTTGGTGTTTCGATTAGATTAAAACACGAATATTAGTTAAAATATTTAATATATAATAAAATTATTGTATATTAGTGTTATTTTATATGTATATATACATATATGTTGTGTAAATTACCCATGTAATTTATATTTAATATAAAATACATGCATAAATATTAATTGTGAACTCAATACTTTTGTATAATTAAAAAAAGTGAAAATTTGATAAATTGTAATAGCTTTACATATAATTTTTTAAAAAATTATTAAGACATACTTTTGTAGAGCCGTCCAGGATCCGGATCCGGAACTAGTAATATTAAACGGATCTGGGTCTGGATATGCCGGATCCGACCCGTTTACAGCCCTAGTGTGAGTAGAAGAAATAATAATAAAAATTAATGATATCCATAAATATTGTTTGGTTAATTATTATGGCAATCATTCAACAGAAATGAATGTATTAGAAAATAGATATTTTCATTTTTCACTTGTAATTTAAATTTTAAATTAATTAATTTATTAATATAATAAAATTTATTATTTATTCAAATTAAATAAATAAATAAAAATTATATAAATTCAAATTAAAAATAAACAGGGGTCTTCTTATTTCGAATTTAATTCTTTCTCTTATAACAACTTCTGTGTATATTATTACTAAAAATTCATATACTTTCATACATTATTTTTAACATCGGAAGTTGAAAGTCACATGGTCTGCCTGGCAATTTCCGTGCCTATACGATTTAGACCAAAATAAAATCAGAAAACAATCGACGTCCACCTAATAATGATTCAGTGTGATGTCAAATATGTTTACTATTGTTTCATACGAAAGGTCATCAGATTCGAATCTCCATCGCTCATTCATATCAAAGAAGCTTAATAGTTTAATCAACTCTTTTTTTTTTCAATACAAAATATTTTCCTCTATTGGGGAGTGTTCGTTTCTTGGAAAACATTGTTTATATATTTTGTCTCTTATACACATCTAAATGTGTATAAGAGACTGACAAAATATTTATATTTTAAAATAAAAAATTTTAACAGTTTAATCTTTAATTTTATGAATACAAGTTAAAAAAAAAAACTTATGACAATGATAATAAATACCTTACAAGTAATTATGGTTAATAAAATATTAATTTTATTTAAAATTAAATGATAGTATAATATAGTAGTAAAATATGTATAATGATAGTTATATTAGTGTGGGACCCATGATTAAGAGAAAAATGAATAGAAAAGAATTTAAATTGAAAATAAGTTTATAAATGAAATTATAAAAGTAAGCATTTGAGATTTAATGTTACTCTTGAATTATCCGAAAAATAACTTATTTCAAAAATTTCGTAAGTTATTTTCAATCAGATGAAGGAAAATTGGAAAATATTTTATACCAAAAAATATTTTCAGCGTCTGGGGCCTAAAAAAATTTTTAAAAATATTTTCAATCCAAATGAACACAAACTTAATCTTAACTGTTTTCTTATTAGTTTATTCATTATTTTCTAAATAATATTTTATAATTATTTTAACACATTTACTAATTATTATTATTTTTTATTTCACATACATTGCTTGTCAAAAATTTTACTACAGTAACTGTTTAGTTTGATTATCAAGGTTAGGCAATCGCTTCGTTATTTCTTAACCAAGTAGTGAAAAATAAAATCATGTCATTTCTACTTCATATACTGCCCCAATATTTTTGGTATAATTTAAAAGATTTTTACACATGTAAATTATTTAAAAACATCTTATTTTACCATATAAATACACATCCACTCTCAAAAATTAGTGATTTATAACTTCCATATAACTTACCATAAAATTGTATACAAACCAGTAATTTAATTATATTTTTGTTTTTGTCTATTTTTAAAAAATTCTGATACAATTTTACACACATGTCGAGTATACAATAAGACTAATAGAGTTTTATTAGTTAATCATAGCTTCTTTTAAACCAAGGTTAAAAATGTTTGGCAATTAGTCATTGGAGAATCATGTTCGACTAAAAATAAGATGTGTAGATCTTAATTGATTAAATGCGATGATAATAATAAACGCTATTTTGGCATAACTTGAACAAGACTATATTGTCTCTAATCATTTTGCTAAATCGGGCTCAATCCAAATAAAAATAAGAGAAAACCCATTTGATAAAAGTCACTTGTTTCTAGTTTATTGGCAAATCTAATCTGCCAAGCACATTTTGGATTTAATTACTTTACTGCCGGCATATATTTGCACAATAGAATTAATATTTACTTTGTTCTAAATAATATTTTGTAATTATTTTATACATGTTTTTCAATTATCTTTTTATCTCAAATATATTCCATCAAAAAAATTATTCCAAATTTTTATTTTTTTTTTTTCAGATAATTGCGCCTTCGGACTAGTGCAATTTCGGCAGCATAATTACACATGACACATCCCTTTCCAGTTTCCAGTCTATACCATCAATCCATTTCCAAGAAGACAAAATTTATTGATCACCATTTACCAACCTTTTTATCCGGGCGGCAATTTGGCATTTGAATTTTGATAAAGACTATTTTTTGAGTTTTTCCATTCAAATTTCAACGGAAAAGAGTAGAAAGAATGGTTTGATTGAGATTTGTGAAATCCGGCACTTGATAATTAATGCATGAAATTACTAAATAACTATGTGCATGAAATTTCATTGGGCACACCCCACGAAATGATGAAATAAAGTTGAACGTGTTTGTACACAACTTTTATGGGGCATGAATGATTGAAACAAAACTTTTACTCTTACTATCCATGTTTGTTGAATTTGTATAGAGGGAAAATTTTAAAATGGCTCGACTTATGGCATTATAATTTATGCGATTCAGAGTTAGCGTCATTTTACAAGGTGGTAAAATTTGAATCACGAGATTTATAATATAATATTATAAATCGAATTTATTTATAAATATTGTGTATAGATACATATGCAGTTGAGAGGATCAGTTGAACTGGTTCGTTCAACATTGTATGAACAACAACTTTCATGCTTGGCAATGATTAATATGTAACTTAGGTAATATGATTGTGATGCTTTCTCAAAAATTTATTAATTATAGGTTCAAGTAATCAATGAATTGGTGAAAATATACTTTAGATTCTTTTCATTCAAATATTTGTAAGCTTAAGTTTGGCTGCCGCAGTCTATCGGTTATGGAAGGAAATGAATTGAAGAGTCCTTACACAGGAGTGTTCCAAAACACTAAGCTTCGGATAAGATACGAACACCGTGCGAAATTAACATGTGTAAATATAATTCACATTTAAACTTGATTGGGTTGCTATTATATCACTCATTAATGACTCAAAATTAAATGGGTTGTGTCGTGACAACTTATCAGTTAATCCGATAACCCGTTATTTTATTAGGTAATCCAACATGATCCGTTTAATCTGTTAGAATATCGAATAACTTCGAATAACTCATTAATTAATAGGGGCATTTTTTAAAATTTAACACAATAATATACCCTTTATGACATATCGTGTCATTCGAATAAATAAATTATCAGATTAATTGTGAGATATTGTGTTATTCGAGATAAATAACTTTGTATTAGTGTAAAAAATTTACTGATTAATTAATTATGTCGAATCAATCTATTAATAAACAAGTCATAAAATAATATGATATGACACGAATGTTTATTAAGTCGTGTCGAGAATTAAGTTTTCTAACAATAATTGAAATGGCTCTTCTTTCGATTATTGTAGATTGATTGTTAATTACATATGGTTTTCTTTTTCTCCAGAAAATTTTGTAAACATTTCAGTTCTGAAATATCAATTAAAAGCGGCTAGTTTACCTAGGACCAACTTCTTAAGTGGCTTATTCAATAAGGTTAATGGCAGTAAGCACCCTAAAGTAAAACCTAAACTATCACCAATTTATACTTTACACATTAAATTATCAATTTATAACAATTCGTATCATATATACCTTTTTGGAACATTAATCCTTAATTTACATATTTCTCAAACGTGCTGCATTTACCAATAATCATGCTCTCACTCGAAGAAAATACTGCTAAATGAAACTCATTTTGCCATTTAAATTACTTTTTTAGTAGTACTGATTTATGTGATTAACAATTTCAACGATTTTTTGCTGGAAGAAAAAAAAATATAAATGAAAAATAGAAAATTAATTGTCCAATCAAGGTGGGGTCCAAAGGAGCTTTCTGCTTCAAAAGATCCGAGGCTAAAACAAGACCGTACCACAAATCAGGATTGTCTTAGGAAACCACCCCACCTTCCGTACTCTCATCCGGAGCTCCCAATTATGTGATTAAATTACCCGAAAGACCGTAACCCGGACCCCGAAACCATGGGCATTAATAATCCAGGGAGAAATTTGTAATTTCATCAGTTCAAAGTCCGAATTATATTTCACCCACTCCTAATCGGGTCGGGGATTTTGTGGGTAGGCTGCACATTGCGAGGGATCGCATGTGAACCGCCGACAGTGAAGCAAGTAATTGATAGATAGCTTGGGCGGCTATTTAGTGTTTTCTTTGCAATTATTGAATTCGAATTTTCAAATTTTGAAGTGACCCAAGCAAACAGAACTAAACAAAAAATTGTTAATTATTCTTTCCGTCGTAAGATAATTATACGTTATGTTAACACTTTAACGTGTTACTAAATTTAGATAAATTTTTTTGAAATTTTAATCAAATATTTAAAATCAAAAGTGATGATGTAATAAAATTTTGATATGTAAATCGAAATCTAATGTTGTAAATAACTTTCCTTAAATGTTTACAAAGTAGTATTTGTTTGTAACTTTCTATTTAACTAAATTAAGCAAAACTTAAAGGGCTCGTACATGCCTTAATAGGATGATTATTCAAGTTCCTAAATCGCCCTCTTAGCTCAGTCTCCCAGGCTTTTTTTGGTTAGGGGGAATCAGGCGTTGTCATCTACTAGCAAGTAACTTGTTGTGAGGTCTTTGGAGATGGAGAAGAATCATTTCTGCAGAAGATGTAGAAGGGGACAAAAGCTGGTGAGGTGTGTGTCATTATGGGTCCGTATATTTGATGTAGAAGTATTAGTACTTTTTTAACACATTGCTTCAAAGGCATGCCTATTCTTTATTAACAATAACCATCATGAGAGCCACTCCATACTCGATAAGTTGATAGCAGTAGTTACTCTTTCACAAATCTACTTATCATCCCAGATGACGATAATTCACTAGTTTTTTTCTGAAAAATTCTAAAATAGATTGGAGATATGGTAGTGTATTATTTGAGCCTTTGATCATGAAAGAATCACATTAACTACCTAGATCACGGTGATCCTCGTAAAATCAAGAGTTATTAGTATAGTACATGAATTCGATATATTTAAATTTTTTTTTATTGTTATTCGATTTGCTTTATATTATCTCGATCTTTTTTTTTTTTGGATGGTCCTGTGAATTTTGTTCCTTTTCTTTATCTTCAAAAATTTACGTGAACAACTTTTTACTTTCCGAAATTCAAAGTCTTCCGTAAAAATTTGAATCTAAAGTATCGCAATGGGGCAGAACGCTTTATGTACATAATCAACAAACTTCTACCGAAATGTTGCATGCATGCATGCATGCTTAGTCAGTTCTTTCTTTGCCATTTGGTCAAGGCTTTCAATTAGATTTCTTTCTACCGGCTCACTACTCCGCATTTCACGTAATGCATTTTCGAACAATTAAGTAGGGGTGGATATAGACGGATACTCGTTGAGTCAGGTCAATTATTTTTTGATTTTAATACGACTTAACACCATATATTTTGAGTAGATATTTGATTAAAAAGTTATGGTACTCGTGAAAAAAGTAACGATCTGACTTAAAATACAAAATAGTTTCATTCATTAAAATTTTTTTTTTTTTCATAACACAATCACTATAATTGTAAAAGTGGGTGTATTATATTTCTTTCTAGCTGTAAAATTGATTAAAACTAATCAATTTAGATTTTCTATGCAAAAAGGGGAAAGTAGAGAAAAACAATTATTGCTTCTTTTCCTTTATATAAGAAGCAAGCCTGACGATTCCATTGCCAAAATAGAAAAAGTAAGAGCGGGAAAGTAACAAAAATGGGCAATTACCTTTAAGAGCGGCGATCAATGCGGTGGGTAACTCGCGTAAATTAGTCAAATGCTATGGGCCATTTCTTCCAAAAAGAAGAATGGATGGATAGCTTCATGAGTTTATTCCTAAAAAGTAAAAAGAGAAAGAAGTAATTTTGGAATTTTATTTATTTATTATTATTATCTATACTATATATAAAGGAAGACCCTACTTGATCTAATACTTGATCTGATGGACTCTTCTTTTATTTGGTATCTTTTTTAAGTTCAAAATTTTAAAAATAACTACCACTACTCTTTTTCTTTAACTTATTTACATAAAAAGTGAAATTTATTTGTAACTAACATAAATTTTTATAACTTAAAAAATTACTAATCAAATAATTTTGGTTTCCAAAAAGTTAATAAAATATTTTATTATTACCTAAATAATGTAAAACTAATTTTTTTAAAAATAGTTTATGAAAATTTTTTCCTACTGTACACATATAAAGTGTGCACTTTGTCACTAGTTATTATTATTATTTTGCAATGAAATTGATGCAACGGATTTTACGTTACTCTTTTTAACTCAACTTTCAAACCAACTCACTTTAAATGAGTTGGTCACCGAACACTTCGTTTGGGTGCAAGGTCGGAAATTCGAATCCCCACCTTACATTCTTAAGGATAGAGATTAGGTCTCTTTTCCTTGGCCCCGTTGGGCTTTTCCCTTTCCCTTAGTATAGATTTAGTTAAATAAGAGTAAGTAAGACTGTTTAAGGTTGACATTTGGAAAAATAAAAAATAACTCGACTTTCAATTTTCATGGGTAAATGTCTTGCACAAGTTGGAGCCCCTATTAAGTGTAGGGGTAAGGTGGTCAAAATAGGGGGAAAAATCATTTTAGTCCTTTATCTTTAAGGTGTGTTCTAATTTGGATCCTTATGTATCACAACAAACTAATTTAGTTTTTCATCTTTTAAAATGTTGGCTAATATATGACTTTTAACAAAAAAAAAATAAACAAATTAACAGTGAATGCCACTTAGATATCACATGGCCGTAAAAATACAATTGAGATTACAAAGTCTTATTCCCCATTACCTTCAATATTTTCTCATTTCCTTGATATGCTCATAGATATAGTATATTTTATGTGTCGTTTATCTTCGTTTTAATGTAATTTAAAGAAGAATTGAGTAATTATGAGGTAAATAATTTATTTTGAATTTTGTAGGGTTTGAATGAAGAAAGAGTCTAAATTGATAGCAAAAGTGGAGGAAAAGTGCAAAATTAGAATTTCGTGAACCGACAGGAGCAATTCTAATACATTTTGGTAGATTGAGTATATCTCTTGTCCAAATTCCAATTGAGGTGATTCAAAATGTTTTAGAAAGTTAAGATATGGAGCTACAACTTTCATGTTTTGAATTTTTTCAAATTTTGCCTGCATCATGGTGAAAATTGAAAATGAATTAAAACCACTTTTGTGGAATTAACGACCAGGCACTGCAAAATTGCAGTACCCAGGCGCCAATTCCAGAAAGGCAATCCCAGCTTACTGGAAGCAACGCCCAAGTGCCGATCGACGGACATGTTGCAAAAAGTTACTTATTTTGCAAGAAAAGTCTTCTCGTGGGCCGGTTACGTGGAAAAACGTGTACTTATATCCTGGAGCCCCAAAACCCTAAAAATATCTATAAATACACTAAGAGAAGGAGAGGAAATCATTATAATCATCAGTCGTCAGTAATTTCTTAGTTTTTAATAGTTAGAATGATAATTTAGCCGTAGGATTTTCCTATCAAGCATTCAAGCTGAGACTTTGTTTTCTTGTCAAGAATTCAAGATTCGACGATCATCAACATTTGTTTTTGTTGCAATTATTGAGTTTGATTTATTTTTTGTGCAATTTAATTTTTGTTCTTATTGCTTTCTTCTTCTTTAATTATTGTTTTTGTTTTATTGCCTTTGAATTCTTAATTGCGTCCGTAGCTTAGTAGGTAGGGTTTGATTTAAATGCTTTTAATTGCTTTCATAGGGTAGATTAATTTAAATTCTTGTTATTGATTAAATTCTCGCAAGTAGGGTAAATTTAAATTAGGTTTTACATTAATTATATTTAATTAAGAACGTATGGTTAGAATTTTACATTCTTGTCTTTATTTTAATTTCTTAACGATAAAATTTAGTTTTAGTTTAGTCAAAAACTCCTGATTAATTTGTCTAACTAGTAAATAGATTTCTGAATCTAGTAATTGTTTCAATAGTTCAAACGATTCTTACTCATCCTATATACAACCTCCCATCTTGTATACTTGCGAGTGTATGGGAGTTGATTAGAATAATTAAAGTTTTCTTTATTATTTGTTCATTGTTCTAAAAAACCTAATCAATATTCTACCTAACAATTTTCTTAACCTTAATTTTGTCCCATGTTTTTGAACAATCTTCAATAATAGAAATTTATGAAGCCAATTTCATCATTTTCAAGTTTTTAATTTCCACATTTGTGTTTAAGGGCCATGTGATACTCACGTACACTTACCATCGTTAATTTGTCTCTTTATCCGTCAAAAACCTTACATTAGTCGACATTTTAAAAGATGAAAGATTAACTTGACTTATTGTAATTATAAAGGATCAAATTAGGTGGTAAGGATGATAAAATGACTAACTCGACATACTCGATCGTGTCTACCACTTAATACAAGTGAGGTTAACTTATTTAGAAAAGTAGAGAATTCAATAAGTGAGGTTAATTTATTTAGAAAATAGATAATCCAATATTTTTCAATAATGAACACGCCTCTTTTTATTGATCCAAAATCAATTATTAAAACATTCAATGTAATGAATCTTGACCAAAATACAAGTTTAATGTGTGAGCCTTAATTGATGCAAAATAACTTAAGCGGTCAAGTTAATGGCTAGGACAATCTTTGGGAATTGGGATTAGGTGACATGCAATAATTAATTGAATAGTATATCTATATTAGACCATTGATTGAAGCATGATAAATATTAATATAGATTTAACTTTAGATTTTACTTGTAAATTTTGTAATTAAAATTAAAATTTATAAAATTTTACTTATATCATCTGACATTATGAATTTTATAAAATTCAATTCACATTACAGAATTTAAAAGTGATATAAAAAACTAAATTTATTTAAATATTTTTTTTAATGTATACCTACATATAATTAGCCAAATATAACTGTTAAGAGTCTCGCATGATATAGGATAAATTGATACATGTAAAACATTGGTAACTGGTTTTGGGCTTTTCCATTGAAATATGATTTTAAAGCGCTTTATTGAATAACATTTTGAAATGGTAGTAATTTATTTGTAAGTTGAACTCAAATTTGAGCTCATGATAGGTATTACAGCTTTAAGATTACAAGTTTCACTTTTGTAATGGTGATTATCAATTAGATAACTCAGTTGAATCTTTGATGACTATCCCTCAATAAAAAGACTCCTCAAACAGTATATGTCAATTTAGGAGTATAGAAGGACAATTTAAGATTAAAAAAAAGTACAAAGAATTGGTCCTTAATTAATCAAGGGCGTTGGACAAACACTTTTGCATGTGGGCGAGGGTATTTTAGTCACCACATACTTAAATAGACATTAATTCAAAATAATGACAAAATAGAAAGATTAAAATACATTAGACTTTAATAAACTTATATTAAATGTTGCCAAATGGAAAAATCATAAAAACTAAATGTATATTACATAATTTTAAATAAATAAAGACACTGTGGATTTGGTCTTGACCATAGACTAGGAAAAATCTAGCCACATTCAGGGAAACAGAGAAGTAGAAGAGAGACAGTCTTTGAAATTTCAAGAATTAAATAAGTTAATAAATATAAATAATCACTGCCGTTATAAACACATTTATTTATTCCATCCTAATCCCAGCCCACTGGATAATACACTGAACCCATATTCAGAAAATACTAGTAAGCCGTCAAAAACAGCAGAAGAAGAAGCACCCAAAAAAAAAAAGTAAATAAGTGGAAATTGGTAATTTTTTTTTTCTTTTTTTTTTGGGAGGGGGTGGGGGGAGTGGGGTTATCGGGCCTGATGGCTTGGGGTATATATCAGGCTAGGTGAGGAAACTGTGTTTGTTTTGCCTTTTCCATTCATTCATTTTATCAATGCTTTACCGAACTCACCACCACTCTTTTCTTTTCCCTCTTGTTTCTTTTACCTCTTCATCTCTATCTTTTTCCTCTTCTCCTAATATTTCCTCTTCTCCCAATTCTCTCCAGGTACCCTTATTTTTTCTACTTTCTCATTTTTTTCCCACGTAATTTTTGTATTTTGTTTTTTGAATTTTGTTATTATTTGTTTTAGGCTGCTCAAGAAGAGGGAATGGAAGGAGCGTTGAAGGGCAGTATCAGGCCTGACGTGGCAGCTTTAAAAACTCACCCCCAACAGCAGCCCAGCAGCAGCAGGCGGCGTTTTCCGATGAGTTGTGGGCTGCTAATAATAATAATAATGGTCAAAGGGATATTTTAGACAACAACGAGTTCTTCGTTGACGACCTTCTTGACTTCTCTAATGCTCTTTCCGACGACCCTGAAGAAAATAAACCACTTGAAAATTCTGACCAAAATGATAGCACCACCACTCCTACCGCCACCACAACCGCAGCCGCCACTAAGTCTAGTGTTACTTTGTCTCCAAAACTCGAACTTGGGTCTCTTCCTGACAGCGGACTCGACGTTCCGGTAAAGTTTTCACCTTTTGCTTTTTCAGTTTTGTTTTAACCGTGAAAAAAACGGTTTTTTTCCGGGAATTGAAAGAAATAAAGGAAGAATTTTTACCCTACAAAGAACGGCGGATCAACTTAGAAAGCACCCTTGCAACTATATCATTTCTAGATTGTTAGATTCATGTCTCTTAGCCACTCCCTAACTTGTCCTGTCTCAAAATTGCCGCTGGAGCCAACAAAAGTCCAGTCTGAACCGGAAGTTCCAGTGGAGACGAAGCCATCTTTCACCACTCCGGTGCACACGAAGGCAAGAACCAAGCGAGCCAGGAGCGGCGGGAGAGTTTGGTCACTTGGGTCGCCGTCCCTCACCGAGTCATCCTCGTCGTCGACGTCTTCTTCCTCCACTTATACGTCGTCGTCTTCCCCTCTGCCCTGTAGTCCCTGGCTCGCTTATCAAACCCCGAGTCAGAGTCAGAGTCAGCCGCCGCCGCCGGCGAAGAAGCAGAAGAAAAAGGCGGTGATAACAAATTCCTCCGGCGGAGGAGTTTATAGCGGTGGTGGGGCCCAGCAGCCGCGGCGGTGCAGTCATTGCGGCGTCCAGAATTGTGACTCCACAGTGGAGAGCCGGACCGCTCGGTGCAAAAACGCTTTGTAACGCATGTGGGGTCCGTTTTAAGTCGGGTCGGCTTTTACCCGAATACCGACCCGCATGTAGCCCCACTTTCTCAAATGACCTGCACTCCAATAACCACCGGAAAGTTTTGGAAATGAGAAGGAAGAAAGAGCTGGAAACCGGTTTGACTCCTCCGGTCCAGAGTTTTTGAAGAATTAAAAACTATTATTACTAAAATCACAGAAATATTATTAGCGCAGCAGAAAATATTTTAATTTAGGGAGATGGAGATTGAACCTAGGTTTATTTAGTGTAAATTCTTTTTCGTGGACCATCTGGTTGGTGCGGTAGGTTACTAGGCAGTGTAACTGACTAGAGGAGACTTTAATGTACCTTTCCTTTGAAATTTTCACCTTTTTCTTTCAAAAGAAAATTTGGATAATTTTCTTTTTAGGCAAAAGGAAAAATTGGATTATACTAGTTTAATTACTATTTTTTTTTGGATGGATGAGTATATGCTATTTAATTTGTAATACGAAATAAGTATTAATTTGTAATTATATTATAATTTGATTTGAAAATTTTTTTTCCATGCTTTTGGATGGGATTTTGGGCACAACTGTTTGACTGAGGATTGAGTGAGTTTTAGTTTTAGTGTGGCAAAAGGGTTCATTGTTTTGTAATTTAAGGCCGTTGAAAAGCGAGGGGGATATGACTTTATGAGCTTTTAGCAATAAAGTCATGTCCCAACTCAAGAGTGGGTGGGGTGGGGTGGGGTGGCTCATATTTCGCGTACATCTAGATGTGTATAATTGGGGCACGGGCAGGGAGGTGGCGAAATATTCATGGCGTTTTGTGTAAGCATTCCTTGCTATCTCCTGTCCTTAAAGAGATAGTCAACTTTCGGTAAATTTTTGTAATTGATTAATGAATCTAAAATTGAATCTTCACAACCCACAAGGAAAAGAATCTAATCAATGTTGTAAATTTTGGGTTGCTCTTTTCAAATTTTTGGGTTATCTTTTCTGATTGTTGTTCTTTAGCCTATGCCCTACTAATGATAATGTGTCTTGGATCCAATACATTTTAAAATTTCTAATATACTCGCTCAGGAACATTTCGTTGAGATATATGAGAAACTATATTCGAGTGAGTAAGTGCGAGTGAATTACAGTTGTTGGAATATTTGAAGTATCTTTTGTTTGTGATTTTGGGCATCTGCAACATAGAAGTGAAGACGTACTTGGAAGAAAGAAATTGTGTTGTGGCCCTTGTGGGATGTTTATATGGACCACCCTTGTTGGACAGTAGGATGTTCACTTTCTGCAAGCATCAAAATTTCGATGTTTCCCATATCTTTTTATTTCTGTTTTTTCTTATCATTTTTCTATTCTCAATTTTTATGTTATACCACTTGGAGAATTGTAATTTTAGTCTTCAAACTATGAATAGTGTTCAAAATTGGTCTCAAACTATACAAAATTGTAATTTTGGTCCCAAAACTATCAATTTTGCACGAAATATTAGGACAGATGACAGAAAAGTCCAAAACTCTAACAGAAGTGCCGTTAACTCTAAAAAACTTTTGTCAAAATTCATCAATTGTGTGCAAAACAAATGTTATTCAATCCATATATTAAACATTACAACAACATTTTAATACAATTCAACAATTAATAATATCCAATAAAATTTCCAAAAGGTATTTGTACCATAATTGACAATCCAAAATTGATTTTATGGTAATTGAGAATTTTTTCGACCTGTTTATCACTGACAGCAGGAAAACATATCAAAGAAGTCATCCAACGTTACAAATATCGTATTTCTCTTATTTTTATACTTTCCCTCTACTATAAGTTTCAATTCCTTTGTTTTATGTTATTTTTTATGACAAATTTATTAATTCCCCTTTAATTTAAGCAAGATTTTCACATTCATGCAATCCTGCAATTATAATTCATTATGATTTTGGAGGTATGTAGTAGTAGTCATATATTTTTCTTGATACAATAATGCCTATATTGGTTATGAATGTGATTTGTGAATTAAATTAACAAAATTTGCGTGTCAATTTTCTATTGAGAAGCACCTCTTATTTTTCTCAATTGATATCCACTAAACTAGTTATTATATAATTATTGGCATCTTTTTTATTTTCCTTTTCTTTTTAAATTTTTTAACATTAATAATACTAAAAAAATAAACCAGATGGCATTTATATTAAAACATTGTTGTTGTAATGTTTAATATATGAATTGAATAACATTTGTTTAAATTATTTATAATCTGTCAAATCATTTTAGAGTGGGGACCTATTTATTTAAAATTCATAAAGATTGGAGACCAATTTCGCACACAATTAATAAATTTTGATAAAAGGTTTTTTAGAGTTAATGGCACATCCGCTACGGTTTTGGTTTTTTTCGTCATTTATTTTATTTTCTCGCATAATTAATAATTTGAGAATCAAAACCACAATTTTGCATAATTTCAGGATCAATTTTGAGCATTTGGGATACCAAAATTGCAATTCTCCCTATCCCATTCCAAGAAAGTGAATTCAGTTGTTTCTCTTTTGCATGCCTTCGTTCAAAGAAAGTGATTGCTTCCGGCTGCACTCAGAAAGGACTAAAGAGTGGGTGACTAATGAGCAACCACCTCCTTAGGTGTGCTGAGTAAAGAGACTTTACTCATTATAGGGAGGAAGAATGGAAATTTTCCATTTTGAATCTTGATTTATTAATTTCTTTTTCACCATTCGTACTCATTCATGGTAGTATTTGATATGCACACTAATATTAGTAATATCTTGTTACCTTTGGGGTTGTATTTGTGGGAAGACTTAGAAAAGTTCAAATCCGAGGTCTATTATTTGATATGTTGGTGGGAATATCTAATTTGTGATTACGTGGAAATCATGTATAAAATTCTGCGTTTACGTTACTTTAAGATAGAATTCTTCTCTTCTGAAAAAGTATTTATACTATTCATTTCTTACATAAATTTAATAATGACATTACGTAGTTCAAAGAGAAATTGTAGAATTTCTCAAAATTTTATTTACACAAGCAAGTTTCAATTCGTGTGCAAGAAAGAGAATTATCCAGAAACTTGTTGGTATATATTTAGAAAATAAATAAATAAAGTTTTGTAGCTGCAAAATTTAATTATAGCTGAAAAATAGGATGGTTATTTAAAAGGATGGCATTTAGTTGTGGCCCAAGTTTTGATTATCCATTACTAGTGCAAACCTGGGCAAGAAAGCAACCAATTACTATAAAATTGATGATACATGATGGGGTGTCTTACACGCTACAATTACTACATGTTATCTTTGGATTTTATTCCAACCAAGAGTGATGCGTGCCATCTGAGATTTAACCTCTTTTTTTTTTTTTTTCCCCACTGTTCTTAATTTCCAAATGGTAAAATAAAAACAGATTATCCAAATTCAATTCTCATAATTTTCTGAGATTTTCATAAAAAATGAGCGTGATGAATATTTATAATAAATGTTCTTCACTTAAAGATTGACACAAAACAAATTTGAGGGGAGCGACTTATATTTTGTAAAATAGAGTTTTAACACGTAATTAATATTAAGAATCACCAAATGTATGTGTCCATATGTCGTACGTACGTAGTAGCTTGCAAAATTTTTACTTTACAATGACTCAATCAAACAATCTCTCTTTAGGATTAAAGAACGACTCCGGGTCATGTCCCGTGTTGTTAAAACCTTAATGACGATTAATTAATCTGCCAATTCCATTTAAGAAAAGATTAACTTGCTTGACAAATGGTAAGTTAATTACAAGTTTTGCATATGATTAAAAATGCATCGACAAGTTCATATAAAAGTTGAAAGCGTCACAAAACTCGAATGAGTGTCATATTTTGCTGTTCACCCTACGTTAAAAATGAGCAGTTCGACTGAATGATCTACTTAGCAGATAACAAATACTACGTACAATTGTACATTAATTAGAATTAAAGCCGAAACAAAATTCATGATGGTTGAGTAGGAAATTCACCTCCTCTCATGATGGAGGTCTCCCTACCATCTCAACTACTTTGAAACGTCTGTCCATCTGTATAATGTTGCTTCTCTAAGCAACATATAACATGGAGTAATGGGTTTGTCGAGTAGTAGTAGTAGTAGTACGTTGCCAATTGGCCGGACGAAAAGAAAAAACAAAAACCAGAAGTGGCTAATTTTTTTATGAATGATTATTTGATTTTTGCAGCGTTAAAAAGACACTAATTCTGACAATAATTGACTATACATATACACTTTTCGATGGTTGTTTTACAAAATAAATAAATAAACAAAAAATCCACTCAACTCTCAATGTACATTGTTCTTAACGAATTTTATCACGTTATGTATTCAGTAAAAATGTAAAACCCTTTGGCAATTGTCAGGCAGGTTTGTACAGAAATAATTTTTCCTCTTGTTGTTTTGTTGCCCAATAAAATATTAACAGGATATTTGTGCATTATTATTTAGAACAATATAATGTTGGATTCAAAACGTTTCCTGATTTATAATTATACTCGAAACATTATTGTTAGCACATATGATATATCAATAGGTCCATTCATAACGCTTAGGATATTGAGTAGGAGAAGTAGTAGCATCAAAGATATTGTGATTTTTAAAATTATATATATTAGTTTTAAAGAAAAATATTTATTTTAATGGATGAGTGTCTAAAAATTAAGAAATATAATCAACCTAAAATATAAAAATAAGATAAATATTAACAAATTTTAGCTAGATTATAGACTGTGAGTTTCCTAATTTCCATTGAGTAATACCTGACCTAAACTATCTAGTTGTGGATGTTAATTATTATTTTATATGATTTTAGAAAACTGTTTGTGGTTAAAAATAGAAAAATTCATAAATGTACCGGTCTAGGGAGTTATGTCTTGGATTCTATGATACAGATTAATTCAGATTAAGACATAGTACTCCAACTAAGAATGTCCCGTTAAAAACTATTTATGTGGATTCTCTTGGTTAATTAGGGAATAAAATTGTTCATATAATTACTAGATAGGATTTGTTCTCACCAGTTTTTTGAAAATTGTTTATAATTTTTTTTAAATGTTATGAAATCTATGACATCAGTTGATGTAAGAAAAATTTTATACGATTTAATTTTGAGATAAGGTTTACAGGCGAGACCAAATAGCGAGTCTATATAAGTATTTTTCCTACTAAAAAAGGAATTAAGTTGAAAAAGTGGACTATGATAGTGCTTGTGAGATAAAAATAGGAAATAAAGAACCGTGAAAAAAAATATGGGTTCATTTCATATTCATCTCCTAAGGTTTAGCATAATTATACTCACCTCCCCTCAAGTATCAAAAATTACACTTATATCGTCTATTTTAACTTTTAATACTATAATAAAATAAACCCAAAAGATGACATCAGCATACCTTTCAATATCCTAAAATGCCCTTCTTTTGTGGCCACTTTCTTCCCACCAAAGCAACACTTAGAACACCACTCCCACTACCATTCTCATCGTCAAACTGCATTTAAGAGTCTTCACTATCTAATCCCTTGACTTTTTCCCTCCTTCCAACAATTATCCTTTTCACCTAATTTTATCCAATTCCCAAAATTCTTCTTGTAGTTGATCTCCAGGCTCTCACAAATACCTTCTCCCCAAATTAAAGATGACCACCTCACCATCCATCCTATGCCCACTACAATTTGACCCAAACAAAATCAAGAAAACAAAAAGGTAATCAATGATTGATGTTTTTTATCACAAAAATTGTAAACCCATAAAAGCTCGATACACAAATAAACAAAATCACAAATAAGAAGCAAATAACAGTATTTTTTGAACGGGTCAGACGCAGAGTCATTGGGGCCTAGACCATAGCACACCAACTAGGCCCTAAAGTTATCATTAGTCAACTTGTTCAAGCCAGTTGTTAGTGTAATTTTTGATATCTGAAAGGAGGTTTTTGCAATTATGCTAAACTTTAAGGGAGGAATATGAAATTATACCAAAAGATATAGGATTTCAATTTTCAACAATGAAAGTATTAAAAACATTAACTTATAGTAACAAGTAGGCAGCACATACTAGTCTAGGAAGGAGCGAGGTTAGGTAAGATTGCAGTAGATTTTATCATGCAACGTACCGTCCATGCATTCCAAAAATTAGGTACGTACCATTGCCATTTAATTTGCATTACCTTTTCTTTTATTATTTTTTTACTTCTATGCCAATGTTTTAGATAATCTGAATGAACTTGCCCTCTGTTTTGAATTGTGGATTATGTTTTGCCAATTTGTACAATTAAAGTTCGTTAAGGGTTGTTTGTCAAGAAGGCATTTATACAAGTTAGGCAGAATTCAGGAAAGAAATGAGTAACATCAAGTCTTTGTCACTTCACCAAAACTTTGTTCTATCTATTAATTAGCTAGTACGGCCAATTAATGCACATGATTTTGATGGCTTTTATCAAGAAGATGTTTTTTTTCCTTTTTTATTTATTTTAAAAATTAACGTGTGGCTGTGTGTTACTACTTGTTGATTAAACAATTAAACTATGCTGTCAGGTAAGTTAGGAAATGCGGTGTTGTAACTGTTGTTGTATAGCCAAGTTATGAACTTGTGAGATTTTTTTTTTTTTGGGTAGAAAATGAATTTGTGAGATGAAGTACGTCTAGCAAATTGCCTAAGAGAATAATTGTTGTACCACTTGCAACAAAACTTGTTCTCAACGTACTTTTCCTTTGCGTGACAAATGTCATAGCCACAACAAAAATATAATGAAATAACTAAAATACCCTTTATCTTATAAAGGGAACCTAAGAGAATAAGAGTAATTTTGTCATTTCAATATATATATATTTTTATGATATTAATAATTCTTGTTGTGACAATAACATTGGTGTTCACGTTTATGGGCAAATAATTAAATTTTAGAGAAAAAACAACAAATGATTTTCAAACTTTTTTACTAATTCAATATTGGTCCTTCAACTTTAAATTGGGATAATTTAGTTCTCAGACTTTTTTTATTGGGTCAGTTTAGTCCTTATTGGGCAATGCCACCAAAATTATCCATGGAAAATCTCCATCCAAATGACTGCTCATCTAAGGGCAGTTTAGTCATTTAATATGTTTGAGATGGCAATAGATGTCTTTACTCGATTAACATGGGTGAAAAATTAGCAAAAACGAAGAAACAAATTGGGGCAAATCGGGACACTTTTTTTTTTTTTTTTTGAAAAGGCAACACAAGTGTATGGTCAATTAGGTTCTTTATTTTTTTCTATTTTTTTGCCACTTTTAATTGAACAGAAACTTGTATTAGCTTATCAAATACATAAAATAATTGACTTGCCCTAATATGAGCAGTCATTTGGATAGAGAGTTTAATAATTGTGGTGGTACTACCTCGTAGGGACCAAATTGGCCCAATAAAAAAAATATGAGGATAAAATTATCTCAATTTAAAGTTAAGAAGCCAATACTAAATTAGTAAAAAAGTTTGAGGATCATTTGTGTCTTTTGCCCTAAATTTTATTGAGGATATATATGCAAACCTAAAATAAGACCAAATACCCTACTACGTGTGATTAGCACTGTTTCAAATACACAGTGAAAGGGATATATAACATTTTAAATCATAGATTATTAATAATTTGATCTAAATATTTTTGAATTTAATGTTTTCATTCAAAAGTTATTGGGTTAACCCAACTCCTAGATTTTACAATGGGTATCAGGAAAAATAATTGTGTAGTGTCTGTACGGATTGAGACTAAGCTAATAATATTAGGGCGTGCTATGCAGCAAATATGACACGATTTTGGGTTCGACTTTGGGTTTTAATTGCAAGGACATAAAATTTAAAGAAATAGTGATTGTAATGTCTTGTCTCCCATCGAAAGTATATGAAAATATTATATTATTTATAACATTGCGAATAATGAACTATTAATAAGTTAATTTAAATATTTTAAATATATTATTTTTATTTAAGAGTTATTCGGCTAATTCAAGACCGAGTGTTTGCTACGTCGTTCTGAGTCGTGAAAATGGTTCTCTCCCACTTTGTGACGAGACAAGTGAAAGTGTATAAGTGGGAGATTATGATGTGTTGCCGACCCATTGTTTTGCCCCTCTACCCAATATTTTAGTAAAAAAATTAGGCCGGCGATTCCTCTTTTAATCTCTGTGGCGGTTCCTGAATTCCTCATCCTCCTTGCGATGTCCATTTGGCAAAATTCAAAACACCAATTAGCTTAGTCGAATACCACGTCACAGGATACTTCATAGTCAAAACTGTATAATACTAATGGAGTATGTATTTATGATAGCAGAAATGCTGTAATAATTAGTGAACAAACCGCTTCGTCTAACGGAATTAAAAGTTGAGATTTCTCGTTTACAATATTTTATTTCATTATTTATGTTAATCTCTATCTTTACATTCACTATTGTAACATAAAGGATTTAATATATTAGACTAGGACAAGATATTGGCACACATGGTAGGATAGAATATTCCGTAACCCAACTTTGATTGCAGTTTCAAGCTTTTAGATATTCAATTGAAAATTTTTGCCACTTAAAAATATTGGAAAAGAATAAAACGAAATAATCTTTTATGATTTCTTATCAGGGAAATATTTAGGTAGATTTAATTTTTGATTTTATTTATAAATTTTATGCTGTAAATTAAATATTATAAAATTTATGATATAAATTAATATAAGTAAAATTATATAAAATTTAATTTTAATTATAAAATTTACAGATGAAAACAAAAATCAGATTTATGATAGTATTTTCCTTCTTACGTCTAAAGAAGTTGGATTCAATTTTCCATTTTGCGTCAACAATGATTTGTTGAACAGTACAATCAGACGGTCTATAAGACAAAAGCCCAAGTAGAGATGGATGAGAACCTTGCTTTTTGTGGGGCATAAGACAGGCGAAATGACTTTGAGACTTTGGGCTGGAATGGGCTTGTTATTATTATTTTTTTTTCTGGGATCATTTTGTTTGGTCGGTGACCGAAATACAAAAGATTATCAAACAAATACTGGTACGAAATCCATCGCAAAGTAATCTAGAAGAACTATTTCTCGTGGGCAGCTCCGGTTTTGGGTTCTCTGCCGCATTTTTGGTACTATTATATTTGTATTGTACTATTTAAATAAGTGATATATGTTACTTTATTATGAGTAAATATTAAATGAGAGACATATATCACTCACTTAAATGGTACAATAATATTAATGTATTACCAAAAGATGTAACAGAAGACCAAGACTAGAAGCTCCCAGTTCCATAACCAAAGAAAACCTTCCCTTGTAACATTGGCTCAGGCAGCAAAACCATATGCAAAGATCTTTTATCACACTCTCTATTTCAATCTTTATTTTACTATCTAAATGAATAGCCAAGATTCCTTCGCTAAGGATTTTTAGCGAAGGAACTTCATTAAATAGTGAAATAGAGAATCTTTAATAAAAATCTTCGAGGCCATTTAATTATGGCTGTTGGGCTTTCTCATTTCTTGTCATATTGTTTGCACTCACTATAAACAAAGGGTATTATCATAAAAATAAATAAATAAATAAAAGCTTAAACAAAGGGGAAATTTTACACTGTAAAACATAGTAATTTGTTTAAAAATTATAGCCAGCGAAGAGATCAATTAAACTAGAGCAAGATTAATAATTACTAATACATTGTGGACGTCGAATAAAGTAAGACATGTTAAAGATAACAATTTAAAGTAGTAACACACATGTATTTGGCCGGTACAAGACTTGAGAGATTAGTCCCTCTGAGAAAGGGATCACCAAAAGTATTTATTTGTACAATGACAAAATAGATGTATCCACTGACAAGAAATCTCACACACCAAAAATATTTTTACGCCTCACAAATCAAATTTTATAAAAACTTATTAGTAGTAATAGTAATATTTATCATCAAATCTTGACCAACATGCATGCATGCAATAGAAAAGAAGTCAAGTCACAAAATGGTCGCTGACTTTGTAAAATCATGTATCCTTTTGGCTTCGCTAGCTGGGCCCAGGCAAATCCTTTTCCAAATCTTAGTTACTTGGAGGAGGATGATTGCCACCACATCCCCATCCCCAACAGCCACCCTGGCTTCCACCTCCTCCGCCTCCCCAACCCCAACCTCCTCCTTGACCACCTCCACCTCCACCTCCACCCCCACCGCTTCCTCCTCCTCCACCACCACCACTGCCTCCTCCACCACCCCCTCCACCACTCCCACCACCCCATCCGTGGCCTGCACCATTTCCACCACCACCTCCTCCACCGCCTCTACCTCCGCCCCCACCCCCACCCCCACCTCCACCTCCACCGCCACCACCTTAACCTCCGCCACCACCACCACTTCCTCCTCTTTTGCCACCTTTACATTTCCCATGTTTTCCTCTCCTTTTCCTGTACTCCACCACCACCTCTTCCCCCACCGTTACCATTACCACCACCTCCACCTCCCCCTGCCCCTCCTCCTCCTCCTCCTCCACCACCACCACCACCACCACCACCACCTCCATGTTGCACAACATGTTTATCATTTACCTCCACAACTTGACTACCTCCTGAAGTTGTATTTCTTTCTTGTTCACGTCCAATTTCAACATTCAATCCATGTGGCAGCTTCTTTTCAGAACTTGTACCGTTATAGTGATCGATCCCATTTGTTGCATGTTGACCATGCAGCCCATAGACAACGTACGGGCTTAAAACTATAGTAAGAAACAGCAATGGCCCGATCTCCATAGAATGTAACGACCTAAGAGAGCACGATAACATCCTTTTCCTCGTCCATTATTATATACTATGTCGAATATGGGTTGCTTAGCCATTTACAGCTTGGTACACAGCGGGCCCACTTTAACAAATGGAGTATAGTATATTAAGCTACCGGCAGATCCATCCAAAGGCTCTGCAAAAAGAATGTTAATAGCACAAATAGGAGTATTCAGTTTCTTGCAGCTCAAATTTGTCCCCACTTACGTTGTCCCTTTCTAACGCATGCTCACGAAATGAATTGAATAATTTAGTGTCATGTTCTACGAGTCTACTTGCAGATTTCTCTTTGCACTTTTGATTCTCTTTAAGCATATATATGTTGGATGATTTGTGGAGTTCAATTAAGTTAAAAATCTAACAGATACAAATTGCTACTAGTTACTAAAATATTTGTGTAAGATTTTCGTTTCCGTTTTCTATCCCACTACTTAATAAATTGTCAAAATTTCTTTTAAATATTTATATAAGTTTTAATAAAAAAATCTCAATTGTTGATTAAGTAATGAAATAAGTTGGATAGAATATCATTCATATTTAGAACACAGTTAAGTGTAATTTGCGTGAACGTTCTCTTTTTATTCTTTTCCTACTTCCTAGACGAATAAATCTTACGGTTTACCACCGAATCATCGGTTATAAACCCAATGATAATCTGAACGTGCCAAGATATCAACCTAATTTGTCATACAATATCGAACCAATTATATTTTCCAACTCAATTAGAGGAAAATAATCAGAAAACAAAATTTCTCTTCAAATGATACTACATTCTACTTAATCCTACGAAGGAATAATCTGTGACTAGGTACACTTTCTAATTAAATCACTACATTTTTTTTTTGGGTTAAAAGTTCAGAAACATAGCATGTTATTCTCTTTTTCCAATTCACATTAGCATGTGTTTCACTGGCTTAATTATAGCAGTACTTATACGTCGCTGATCAAATGAATTTAAGACCTTTTTTTCATTTTCTAGTTATTAATGATATATGAAATGTTCACTCATTAGTCCTGTAACTCCTGCTAGAATAATTCTTTAATATAGTCTGAATGCTGATGTATGAGTACACATATACACGATTGGGTATACTCGGTTGACTAACATCTTCAGTCTGACCTTGTAGAGGTTGGAGGTTTCGACCATAAGGTCAGAAACCTTACTCTATTAAATACATAACTATAGCATACAAGTAATAAGAGAGAGCTCAACATCACAACCATCACTGTGTAACTAAGCAAGTATCTAAGTTATATTAATAATACAAACCCACATATTATATTCATACATATCTCTCTATCTACTTTCTCTGTTGCATCTCGTACGATATTAATTACCATATTTTCTATTTGAATCAACCTTATTATCACTATATTTTTGTATGATCTAAAGCAACAAATATTTGTTTTGTGGGAGAAGTGTAATTAACACGGTATTACATATTCCCTTGAATGCCTTCCCATATAGGCATATACCCATGTGATGTGGGCTCGCAAATTGTGCTTTTTTAAGAATTAAGATTGCATGCTATCCCTATTTTATCTAGTGCTCGCCACCAGAAAGTGGGGTGAATGAGGTCTCCAACTGGAGTCCCTATAAGAAAATTCATAAGAGAATTTTTTTGTTGTAGGGTGATTATAGTTGTAGTGGTGTCCCTGTTGAGTATCGGTGGCTTGTTCCAATATTGATATATGTGCATTCCAGATAAGTTCCATAACCATATTATGGGAGACTTGGTCTTGTTATCATTTCTCCCCATGTGAGTTGTGAGCACATTCCCTTTTCTTCAAGCAATTGTAACTAGTCAATATTTTTCTACTTTTCTTTTTTTGGTGCTGTCAAGCAAAATCTTATTATTCGACAGACCAGCCACCCCAAAAAAAAAAAGAAGCCCAGTGGCTATTTGCCAGTCACCTTGCCTGTGCTGTTCAACTCCATTTTAATAAGCATTTGCCTTGGCTAATTAGCTGAACAAACGCGATTTCCAATGAGTTACCATTAATTTATGTTTACTTCTTAAGGTTAAATACTGCAACGTCAGTGAAAGAAAATTATTTACAAAATTACAAATTCAAAATATTTGTAAAATTATACTATGTGAAAAAATCATACTGAATTAGTAACTCTTTGATTTTAAATATTTGGTCAGATCTTAGTTCTCTTTTACGGATCTAATGAAATATCAATGATTTTGTAAGAGACAGATATAAACCCAATTTAATTAATTTGTATAAATACACTGCTAGTCAAATATGATTTTGTTTTTGGTTCTTACTCAAGGTCAAGTATTGTTTTATGAATGTCCAGAACGTTACTCATTTTTACAGCACATGAAGTTTAAAAGAAACCTAGAGTTGCAGATAATCTACATCTTGCTGAAAACGAATCCTAATTCATTTTGTTCGTATTTTGCCCAGAACGACATCCATCATCCTTCCCTTATGTCGCGAGTATGAGAACAATTTTGTTATTATTGGGCCTAAATGACAGAAATGGAAAATGATTCCTATAATCGGCAGTATAATAAAAGGCCTAAAGGTCTTGTACAATCAAAGTCTTGTTGAGCATTGGGTCTTTTCCCACTCCAGTTTGGATTCTGGTGTAGGCCTACTTGTACATTGTCTTCTTAACGAAATTATTGGTTATTGGAGAATTTTTTATATAGACTCAATTTATAACACAGTGTCATGAATTTCTTGATTTATAAATTTTTATATAACTCTGACATTATCCCATTTCACTCTATTGGAATTTGTGGAAGCTTGTGGAACAAAGAGTCCATGTCACTATGATATGAATCTGGTTTATACAAGAATTTTCCTTTACCCAAGGAGTTCAAGCATGCCTTATTTTAAATAGTTATAAAACTATGCACTAGGAAATAAAAACTTTTTTTGAGTAGGAAATAAAACTTTAAATAGCAGTATATTATATATATATATATATATATATATATATATATATATATATATATATATATATATATATATATATATATAACTACTATACCTAATGCATGTAATTCAATCTCAAATCTAAACTAGCATATGGTAAGGCAAGGAAAAATGATAATAGTAAAGAAATAAATTGTTTTATGAAAAATTCTTTGTTACTCACTATGCATTGTAGAATGAATATTTTAAATGGTTAAATAATTGAAAAGTAGTAACATTCTCCTACTTTTCATTCATTTTAATAACTTTTATATTCACTCTAAATAACTATCATATTTACTCTATATTATAAAGTGGATAAATAAAACTCGCTCTGCTTCTTACGACTCAATTACATTGGATTCAAGGTGCATGACCTCGAATTCTAAATTAAACGAATCTCCTCAATCAACTATTTTATACTCAGATTGGTGGTTGAATGGGTTGTGTTTGTGCTTTTTTTGGTACAACTAAGCTAAAAACGGCAAATAAGCTAATTTGGTGATGTTAAGTGTGACATGCATATGTAGAAGTGTTAAAAAGAAAATTAAATGCATTGAAATATAAATTTGAAGTTTAAACAATAAATTAAAGTAAATTGAAAAATAAATTTGATGTCTAAATAATTGCTATTTGGCCGCCTTGAAACCTCAAGAGTTAAAATTGTTTTGCATAGTCTTGAATTTGAAATTTATTCAGCTCTCTAATATGTTTTACAACTAAAAAGAGAATTGCTTGTTGAAATATATAAAACTGCTTGCTAAAATATATAAATTGCTTGCTAAAATACAAAAATTACTGGTGTTGAAATGTATAAATTGCTTGCTGAAATATAAAGTTGCTTGCTTAAATGTATAGAAATTTGTTGAAAACAAAATAAATTACCTAAAACTAGAGATTTTGAGAGTTTAAGCCATTTAGTTTGATGGAGTTTGATTGTTGTTGTCCTTTTTCTTGAGTGTTTTTGACTTTTATAGGCCTTCTCCACTTTTAGAAACTATTATCCGCAATTGTTGCATTCAAATTTGAACTTTTCCCGCCTGTTCTATCCACTTGACCAAAACTACCCACATTCTTATTTGTGGCTGATTTGTCTCCATATAAATTTTAGTTATGCCATTTATCCTAGTAGTTGACCTATGTTTCTTGTTACTATTTCTACCAATTCTTAGATTAGTATTTAGGGCTGATTTGATAATTGCACCTAACCGACATTGGTAGTATTGATATACCTGTACCAATTTGTTACTCAGCTGAATTGACAATAGCACTCAATTGACATAATTAATATCAATATTATTGTGTATAGACATAACTAATATCAGTATCAATTCGTTAATATCAGCAACTATATTAACTATCGATTATGTAACTAATGTGTACTAGTAGTTGATTTATTGATTTTTGATTTTTTTATCCCTCTGCATGTCATTGATTTATTTTTTTTTCTTTAAATGAATTAAATGTACTAGTACTATATAGAAACATATATTTGAAGTTCTGAGAAAACTAAAGAAACAAAATTAAAAAAATATATATAGAAATAGTAAAAAGAAAATGAATAAAACAACATTCAAGCGGACTAGAGTAGTGTTCTCAATTCAGACGGTTAAACTTGCAGATCCAATCCGGGTTTTAAAATACAACCCACAATGCGACTGAGAAGTGCCAGTACACTATTGATTGAGCCGTGAGCATCCAATTGTACTTGATTGTTCGACTCTATTTTCTTCAAACTCGATGTTACAGAATAAGTGCATTATTCATTTTAGGCCTTGCATGAACAAGACTGCCAAAGTCAAAAGTGTTTAATCAAAACTTGCAGGAGTAAAGAATTTGTTTGTGTACATAAATCGACATGCATGGTTAAATTAATTAGTTTTTCTCTTTTATTTTTGGTACAACAAATTATGCAAAAAAAAAAAAAGAAAGAAAAGAAATAGTTAATTTTTTGTTCTTGATGTTGTAAACATGTATCCATGTCTTTTGCACGAAAAGAAAAAAGTAATCTACAGATGTTCACAAAATACCATTGAAAGTGGTACGCAAATTACGCAAGTGGGTAGCAAGTTTATTTAGAAATGTACACAACGCAAGTGGGTAGCAAGTTTATTTAGAAATGTACACAAAATAAAACGGGATAAATGTGTATATACTTAATCATAGGATGTCGATTAATCGACCGACTAATCAGTTAACAAAATTGATCGTAATTTAGAAAAGGATTTTAAATTTTTTACTAATTTTGATTTCAAATTCAATTCGATAGAAAATTTGATTAACCAAATTCAAATTCGGTATTCAGTGTTGATTTTGATTAGTCAAATTCAAGAGACTCTAGTTAGTTGGACCCTTAACATTGGGCCAAAATCTTATACAAAAACCTATTTTCAAGCAAAATTTTTCTAATTTTATTTTATTTTTGCCACGCAATTTAATATGTTGTGTGAATTTTTATTGATAAATGATTCAATAAATTAAGTAAAAAACTATATCATGTAATTTAATTGAATAACAAGCAATATTATTACATAAAATATTATAATATCATGTAAATTGTAAGTATCAATAAAATACGTATCCAAAGACTATTTAATGTGATTTATGCATACTAATTTAATAATGTAATTAAGTATGAATTAATGTATACGAATATAACAATTGTACTAATTAAGTTAAAAATAAAACTAATTATGATAGTTATCAATAAATATATTTTGAATAACTAAATTTATATTTTCAGTAATGTACTATTTATCTATCAAAATATTTTAATAAAACTTTATTTTTAATTATTGAATTCGGTAATTAGTTAAACAAATTAAAAAAATCTCTCTACTACTTTTTCGAATTTATTAACTGTATTCATAAATTCAATTAGCCAATTTCTAACTAAATTCAAAATTAATTGAATTAAATTCAAAATCAATTACAAATTCGACAGGCCTCAAATACTTGCACGCTCTTATTTATTAGTACCATTGAAAGTGGATATAAGATATGCAAGTGTGTAAAAGCCTGTCATGAAGTGTATGAGAACTTGGAAAACTGTTGCTAGTTACATAAGGCAATATTGCAATTCGAAAAAAGAAAATACAATTACAAAGCTATAGCTATATGAAAGGTGACATATTTCTCCCACAAGTTACATATGAGAGATCGAGTTCATACAAGGGCCATTGCAATAATAATAACTTGAGGGACGAGATTTAATAAATACATATTTATAAAGGTTATTTATATTTTTTCAAAATTATTAGGAGGCAAATGCAACTTTATAGGGTATTGATTATATATTTACAATTTTTAAGGATAAAAAATTAGATAATATTTAGAATCTTAGGGAGGCGGTTGAGTCCCCTGCTCCCTTGAGTTCATGCCCACACAAATCAATACTTCTGTTTTGTTTTGGGTAAGGAAAAAGTTTAGCAATAAGGTAAATTATACCTTTTTTTTCAAGATCAAGACAAGTCATTAAATTATACTATCTCTTTCTCTCAGAATAGTTCAAGTATATTTCAACAGCACAGTATTTCTTATAGTCTGTCCTCAATAAAAAATTAAGAATAATAAAAGTCAAATTTATAACTTTCCATACGTTTCGTATTAGCCAATTCATGCATTCAATACTTCCAATATTATCATGGAAAAAGCAAACACAATGGGAATTGGTGGTGTGTGCTTCATTTTCTTGCCATTGGAATCAAATGGATCCATCTCAATGATGAGGAGAAAATTATGTATAAATCACAATAAGGGGTCTGCGCGTTCTCTTTTTCCTTATGATCTTACGTTCACATAAAAGTCATTTTGGCCTTGGTTCATAAAGCTAAAATTTTGATTATAAATTCTGGGTTTTTAACTAAATATACATCCTAATTGACCAATTCAAGCCCATTTTTACTCAACCCTTTTTGGCTTTTCTTGAGTTTAATTATAGACTTAATAATATCAACCGAAGTCGGTTGAGTTTTTTTATTTTTATTTTTTTTCCTGATTAACCAATATCAATACCACAAGATACTGATGACAGATAAGATCAATCTTTTAATACTCCTTCAGATGCAATTTTACAGGGTTGATGAAATTGAGGACTCAAATTGATGTTAAAGTTTGACCTTCCACCGCATTTTAAATCTATTTTAAATTGAGAGAGGCGTCAATTTTTTTTTGGGGGGGTCTAAGAGTCGCGAAAATCATGACTTAAATAGCTTTATCATTAGAATAAGGCTTCAAGATTCTTAAAATTAACCTATGTTAAAACTAACTCTTCTTTTTCCTTTGTAGTTTGTATAGTATGTAAATGAATTCAAAATGTTCGATACTTAGATTGAATTCGATTCGATAAGAGTTTATTCTAACAAACTTGATTCGTCAATCATCAAGTCAAACTTACATAAAATTAGCGTTAATTTTTTTGTATTCAACTCTAATTCGACTTGATAAGATAAAAATTTTAAATTTACATGTAAAAATTCGAAACTAATCAAACTCGATAAAAGTTCATATAACTTGAAAGATAAACAAGTCAAATATGAACAATTAATCAAACAAGTTTAAACACTAGAATATCATATTTATTTATATTTATTTACATCCTTAAATTTGTATTACATGAACAGAATCACGTGAATATGCACAAGCTTCCTACAAGTTAATATGGCAGGAGTTCTGTGGAGTAACTAACGTTGTAGAGTAACTAGCACAGTCGTTAGATCATTAATAAAGTAGGGATCTATTTAAAAAGTAGGGAGTCAATACCTATTTTATAGATGATCTAACCGTTATTATTAATCACTCTGAAATATATAATGACTAGCAAAGAATGAGGATGAAATGCTGTTGAAGTCACGGGACTCCCAACTTGCATTGGTAGACATTGGGGGGAGAAGAACGGAAAAATTAATTTTAAAGTGCAACTTGTGAAAATAATATGGAACAATTAATTATTTTGCTCATGTTAAGGATGTAAAATGAATATACCCTAATCAGAAGCATCTTGGTAATTAAATATCCATCTTAAACTCTTAATACATATTCGCCACATTTCTCTGCTGCATGTACGTATCAATCTCATCATGTGTGAGCATGTATTATGTGTATAATAATAATAATAATAATTTGTACGTATCAATTCTAGAAAGTAATGGACCAATACTATATAAAATTAATGAAAATTTTCATCTTACTACACAAGTAAATCAGTCAGTTTAATTGCAACTATTTTTGACGCCTAATTAAGTTCATATAATTGTTAATTAAATTCTAAATGTGATTATAAAAAGGTAAGTTTGGATAGGCTGTGTAAACGCATAGTTATAGTAGAAGGCACATTACTGGCTGCTTCTCAAAACCAACCCTTTTAATTTAATTTTTAAATTATTTAAAATAATCTAGGAACAAAAGTCAAGTGGAATTTTGGAAAAGAAAAAATCAAAACAGCTTTTAGAAGGCAGTTATGAAATGAGTTGAAGTTTACTAGAATAGGAGCAAGACTAATATGACTAGAAGTTATATGTTAAATAATGGTCTGCATTGATCGTATGTTTATATAGTAGGGGTGGCTCAAGGCAAGGCAACTAAAGTTACCATTTTAGGCTTTTAAAAAGTTTAAACCCTAAAATTTTAGGTCTTATTATTTAACAAAAAGATTTTGTTGTTAGAAAAATCTAATCAAAACTCCCTATTAATCTTAGGCTTCAAAATTTTGGCTTATTGCAATTGTTAAAATAAAAAATCTAATCAAAGCTCGCTATTAGGCAATCCAAAAGTTTAGGCCCCAAATTTTGGGGCTTGTGATAATTTTAAAGATTTTTTTTTTCTTTAGAAGAAATTAATTAATTTATGCTAAACTCAACAAATAAGAGATGCTTTTTGAAATTAGAAATAATCGAAATAGTTAATATTCAAAAACTAAAAGTGAGGCCAATTTTTTAGTGATATATGAGCTTGAAAATTTTGAATTTTTATAAGGTATGACGATATGGTATGATATTGTTGGCTATTAACTTAGTTAGCAAAAGTTTATAATAGAAAGTTATGCATATTGACGTTGTTATAAATCAACTAAGATCTTTTTTTCTTTTTTTTTTTAAAAATATATAGATAGAGAAGATGGATTTGTAACTGGTATGATATTTGCTAAAGAAATTGCATTTGAAAGAATATAGAGTCTAAATTTCGTGAGAAACATGTGATTCGTATACTAAAACAATTTGATGAAAATATTAATAATAAAATAACAATGTCTCATGAAGAATTATTTAGAATTTATTATTTGTTATACATAGTAGGCAATGCAATTTCACTTCAAAATAGATTTGAACAATTCAATATATATAAAAATATTTTTGATTTTCTATTTTGTATTGAAAAATTAGATCATGAGACATCAGGAAAATTACAAGACTGCTGCCTTAATTTTTAAAAAATTCTTCAAATATAATAACAATTCTGATATTGATCTTTTAGATTTATTTCCAGATTAAAAGTTTTAAGAGAGAAATTGTACAAGTAAAACATAAGACTCCAATTGATATATCTAATTATGTGAGTTGATTATTTTCCTAATACACATATCGCCTATAGAATAATTGCAACGATTCCTGTTTTAAGAACCTTTTCAAAATTAAAATCTTATCTAAAATCAACAATGTTTCAAGAAAGATTAAATTGGTAAGCTGCATTATCAATTGAAATGTAGTTATTAGAAGAAATTTATTATAAAATTTTAATTATTAATTTTATATTTCAAAAAGATAGAAAAATAAATTTTGTTTGAAGATTTATATTAATTTTACTAAGAAAATTAAAATAAAATTCACGTGTTGAAATTGGCTTTAGGCCCCCAAATTAAATCATTGAGCCACCCCGTGCTATGGTTTCCGAAATAGCAACGAAATACTTTTTATTAGTTGTTCAGCAATTTTTTATTTTTTTTTTAAAAGCATATATTAAACAAATCTCTTCTCCAGACTAGGAAAATAAAGAAAAAAATGTCAAAGAAAAATATATCCTGCTATTTACTTTGTGAAATTACATGCCACCCACATCGGTGGAAAATTGCCGTTTTCCTTGAATGGTAAAAATATTCTGCGACTCATTTTTCTACTTTTCTTAATTTTCACGTAGCATTTTGTCTCAGTTTTCGATAGCTTCATAGCGTTCTCATAGTCTTCTGGAGTTATATATTGTTTCATCTTGTTGAGATATCATAAATAGTGAAACTTATAGAAATCTAAAATTATAATGGACATTATATTATATAAGTCACACTAAAACAGATCTGTTGAGTCCTCAATTCAAAAAAAGAAAGGTAAAGCATCCAAGTTTTAATTAGTTTCCCAAATGAGATTCTCACTATCAAATTTCTCGATGCTTTCTCAGTATCATGAACAAAAAACCTATTACTATCACATAAATTTAAAATCATAATCACCCCTTCTTCTAGGTTTTAACATTTTAAAGTTATTGACGGTACTGAATTGACATTTATGTTAATAATTGGTACTGAGGATGTTATCGGTTAATTTACTTCTAAAACATGAAAGCCCTTTGACACTCACTTATATTTATGATTGTAATGTATTATATTAAGCGGCCAGCAGAGAAGCAAAGACTTGTCATTGCATATGCTAACTCTGCAACTACCATGCATATATAGTTAAGGAAATGCTTTCCGCTTCCTAAATTGAGAAGCCAATATCGAGTTTTTGTGGATTGCTTTAACTTACCCAGAACTGAATAATCTTGCTTCGAGAAATCATGATCTTTGACGTGTTTTAACAACTTTTGTTTCTCAAATGACAAATCTCTTCTCAGCAAACTTCCATTTGCCTTCAATTTTTTACAGCTTTTTAGGGAATCACTTTGTAAGCAATTTCTTAAAAGATGAAGCTAATAACCAAGAATTGACCATAAAATTTGGTCGTTGTCCAATTTGTATTGTTGGGTTTTGGACATTTACATATATATTAATTGTGTAATATGTGTTATCATATTTAATTGATCAAATATAAAGTGATCTAATATGGTTTAAGATAAATGGGTCTAAATCATCTAATTAGTATGGCTTTTATGTGTAGATACCCTAAAATCTTATTTTCTATTTTTTTATGATGGGCAAAACTTGGGGAATAAGAAAAATATCTCTATATATAGGTTATAGTCCCTAAATTCTACGTATGTTACTTTTCTTGACATTCCATCTTCAGAAAAGTGAGAATTCTATTATCTAAAATACATACATAGTAATTTGGAAGATCAATAACCACAATATTCAAGAATCACATCCAGATATTCAATAATCACATCAATTCTTATGGATTAAGGTATGTTTCAGCATATTATATTTAATTTATATATTTGATGATTAAATATAAAGGATCCGAGTTATGATAACGTTGGTTGTCATAATATTAAAGTTAATTAGGTATTCCAAAAAGTGGTATCAGAACATCTTCATGTTGAATAATTGAGAAATCAAATTTTTTTATTTGATTTATTATGTGATTTCATACGGATCCTATTCTTGAATTCGACAAATTTTTATGTGATTTATATTTATTGGCCCAAAGGAAGATTAATATTTGGCCAAATTATATATACACCTGTGGTAATAAATATGTGACAATTATTTGGTATTTCATGTGAATAATAAGTCAGTCCAAAGATAGACTTATTATTTGACAGGATTTATTGTCAATATTTTGATTACTATACTAAGAGTACCACTTACAAGTTAATATTTTTGTCCAAAAACTAAATATTAATGTTGTGCAAGGTATCTTGTGATGGGCCCTACCATTATTTGAATTTAATTTATTATTTAAGATTTGAAACTTATGACCTGAATATGTTGTTTTGTTCTATTTCAGTTAACACATTTGCTTCTATGATATCTGTCAAATCAATTACATCACTACGTTGAATGGAACCAATTTTAAGGAATGAAAAGAGAACGTAATGATCGTTCTTGGTTGCATGGATCTAGACCTTGCGCTAAGGATTGAACTACGCACTCCTCTTATAGTTAATAGTTCCATAAAGGAAAAAAATGGACTATGAGAAGTGAGATCGTTTAAATTGCATGAGTCTTATGATCATGAAACGTGCAATTTCGAAAACATGTGGAGAGAAAGTCTCTTTATAATCAATGCCTTCCTTTTGAGTAAAACTCTAATTTAAGGTTAGTTATAATTGTCAAAATGATAAATGGTCTCTAAATGAGTTCATTTCTCATTGTGTGCAAGAAGAAAAAGATTGAAGTAAGAAAAGATCTGAAAGTGCTCACTTGGTAAGTACATTTAAGGACAAATTATTCTGAAAAAGAAAGCCCTGTGGCTGCTATACGCATGGTCCATATGGGCAGAAGAAGCAGCAAAAGAAACAAATTGAGAAATTTGGTTGTTTTTGTAAGTCTGGACACATGATACCAAATATCACACTTGTGTAAATAAAGGTACTTCTTCGCTGGTTTGTTCTAGGTTAATTTAGCTGCAGTACCTAGACACACTTGGTGGATAGATTCTGGTGCTACTACTCACATAAGAGTATGCATGCAGGGTTGCCTGAATTGCCAAAAGTTGAATGATGTTGAAAGATTTATCCATGTGGGCGATGACAAACCAATTAAAGTTGAAGCAATAGAAACTTTTAGGTTATTATTTGGATTTGAAAGAGACATATATTGCACCGTCTTTTAGACATAGAATTTGGTTTCTATTTCTGTTTTGGATAAATTCGGTTACTTTTGTTCATTTAGAAATATTCAGTTTAATCTTTTTTTGAATTCAAATATTATTGGTACTGATTTTTTGTCTTCTCATGAAATCTTTATTTAATCAAAACTATTGTTTCATATAATGAAACCATGCATATAAGTTCACGTGATATTAAATGCAAATTAATCAATAAGAATTCTGCTTCACTATGACTTAAACGTTTAGGTCATATATCTAAACAAATAATTGAAAGACCTGTATCAGATGAAACTCTTGATCCCCTTAATTTGTTAGACTTTCAAATCTACATTGAATGTATTAAGGGGAAACAAACAAATATAAAGAGATTAGGTGCCAATAGATCTTCAGACGTCTTAGAAATAATACATACGGACATTTATGGGCCATTCCCTACAATTTCTTGGAATGGTCAACAATATTTTATTACATTCATAAACGATTTTTCTTATTATGGCTACCTTTATCTATTTTATTAGAAGTCTCAGTAGCATTGGACACGTTCAAGGTTTTTAAAGTTGAAGTTGAGAACCAACTTGGTATAAGAATTAACGCTGTCAGATCTGACCGTGGTGATGAATACTATGACGGATCAGGTGAACAAAGTCCAAAACATTATGCTAAATTCCTAAAAGAGTATGTAATCGTCCCACATTACACCATGCCAGGATCTCCTAGCATGAATGGTGTTGTTGAGAGACGAAACAGAATTTTAAAGGATATGGTGAGAAGTATGATTAATCATAGAAATTTACCGGATTCACTCTAGGAAGAGGCATTAAAGACTGCAGGTTATATCCTTAATAGAATCTCAACTAAGGCAACGACCAAAACCCCTATGATCTATAGAGTGGTAAAAAGTATAGTATAAAGTATTTACATATTTGAGTTGTCCAGTTGAGACAAGGCCTTTTAGGCCAAATGAAAAGAAATTGAACTAAGACGAAAAATATCTAGTTTTTTGAGAATATTGAGTTTGGGGGAGAGATAAAATTAGAGACTTTATCTTTGAAGAGAAATCTATTTCTCTTCTTACGATTGTTATTGACAATGATTAGCCTTCTATTCCTAACATTGTTCAATATGCAATACCAGTACTACAAGACAATGTTGAAAATTTTCCCAATCAAGAACAATATGAACAATTCAACAACTTCAAGAACAAATACCATTAAAGAGATCCATTAGAGAAAGGAGAAGTGTGATTCCAAGTGATTACATCGTATTTCTCCAAGAACATGAGGATGACATTGGATTGGTGGAAGATGTTCCAATCAACTTTCATCAAGCCTTGCATAGTGCTAATTCTCACAAATAGATTGAGGCTATGAATGAGAAAATTAAATTCATGAAAGACAATGACGTTTGGGAACTCGTCATAGAGTAATAATATCTTTTTAAAGAGTTTTACTCAAATAAGGCATTGATTATAAAGAGACTGTCTCTCCATATCATCGAAAGATCTTTCAGGATAATAATGGCTTTAGTGGTACATTTTGACTTTGAGTTACATCAGATAGATGTAAAGACTGCATTTTTTAATGGTGACATTGATGAGACCATTTATATGGTGCAACCGAAAAAACTTTGTATTCAAAGATGCAAAGAATATGGTCTGTAAATTAAAGAAACCCATTTATGGGCTCAAACAAGCTTTTCGTCAATAGTATTACAAATTTCATCAAATTGTCATCTCATTTGATTTTGAGATGAATTTGGTTGATGATTGTATATATCACATCCTTAGTCTTATAACTACATTTAGATGGTTTTATATGTCGATGACATGCACAAATACATCGAGATCGCTCTCGGGGTATTTTTGGATTATCACAAGAGAACTATATCGAGAAGGTACTTAAGAGATTTGGCATGCAAGATAGCAAATTAGAAGATACCTCTGTTGCTATGAGAGACAAATTCTCCCTCGCTTAGTACCCTAAGAATGATTAGGTAGATATTTAAGCAATCCGGGAATGGTTCATTGGATAGCAGCCAAAGGGTCATGCGGTATCTTCAGAGAATAGAATATTACATGCTCACAAATAGGAGATCAGATAAATTACAGATCAAAAATATTCCGACTTTGATTTACCTATGTCAAGTCTCTTATATACATCTAGATGAGTTATATTTATTTGCTTGCTGGTGGAGTTATCTTTTGGAAAAGTGTTAAACAAACACTCATAACTCCTTTTACCATGTCAGCTGAATTTATAGTTTGTTATGAGGCATCCAATCATGGAATATGGTAGCAAAATTTTGTCACAAGGCTGCGAATTGTGGATAGTATTGAAAGACCACACTAAGTTATTTTGTGACAATAAATCAGCAGTTTTTTATTCTAACAATAATAGGAGTTCAACGAAATCTAAACACATAGACATCAAGTTCCTAGTTGTTAAAGAAAGAGTTCAGAGTGGTAAGGTGTCTATAGAGTATATTGGCAAAAATTCTATGATTGCATATCCACTTACTAAAGGATTACCACCTAAGGTCTTTCATGAGCACACTGCCCATATGGGTGTTATGTCTTTTGGGAATATTCAGGATTAGTGGGAGTTTGTATTCAATTTATATACTTTTATCTTTTGATACACATCTTATGTTTATGAATATTTTCTACAGAAATAAAGAATTCGATTTTAGATATAAAATATTCAGTTTATGTTTAACTTTGATTTCAATTTCAATTTGACCTCTATAAGAAATAAATTTGGATCAGTTGGAAATAGACATGTTTAAAATCACATTACTTGTAATTTTCATACTACACATCCATACTTGATCTATGTCATTTGGTTGTGTTAATGTACGTGACCAAAGAATGGGTTTAGTTACGATTAATATAATAAAAATAGTTTTGATCATATATTGACGTGATTAATGAACGAGATTGTTCGGGGATGACTACGGTCATGATGGCTAAAAGTTTTGAATTCATAAGATTTTATGCAATAATATATATGTAGTCCAGGTGGGAGAATGTTGGATTTTGGACATTTACATATATATTAATTGTGTAATATGTGCTATCATAGTTAATTGACCCAATATAAAGTGATCTAATATGATTTAAGATAAATGGGACTAAATCATCTAATTATTATGGGCTTTTATGTATAGATACCCTAAAATCTTATTTCCTATTTTTTTATGATAGGCAAAAGTTGGGGAATAAGGAAAATATCTCTATATATAGGTTATGGTGCCCAAATTCTACGTATGTTACTTTTCTTGACATCCTATCATCAGAAAAGTAAGAACCTTATTTTCTAAAATACATATATAGTAATTTGGAAGATCAATAACCACAATATTCAAGAATCAATTTCCGAATTCGTAGGCTCAAAAATCACATCCGGATATTCAAGAATCACATTAATTCTTATGGATTCAGGTATGTTTCCGCATCTACTATTTAATTTATATTCTTGATGATTAAATATGAAGGATCCGGATTATGATAACATTGGTTGTCATGATATTAAAATTAATTTGATATTCCAACATGTATGGCAGTCTCCTTCTGATTGAGTCGAGAGTTTGTGAAACGAGTAAGTCTGTGTTACTGTAGAATGAGTATTACAACTATTAAAATGTCTGGAAAGTATGAAAGTTTTATTATTTTTAAATCATTCAATGATTAAGATTTACTCATTCCGTATTGTAAAGTGAATAGCAAAAAAATTTTCTTGTCAAACAACCATAGGAAATTACACTAAAGAGTGTACTGCAATATTTTTCATCTAATATCCTTATTACCTTGGACAATATTTGATCTTGCTTTCTCTTTTAATTAACACATGTATGATAATTTACAATTAAGCTTAGTCTCAAATTGTAAGGTACACCTTCATTAGAGAAAATTTATACTACTACTAAGCAGTCTATTTTCTACACGATCACAAACCACACTAGTTGAAGTGCATGACATGATATGTATCCAGTATCCACATCATCGTGGAGAACTATGAGAAATACACAAACGAAAATCCAGAGTTTTCTAAAATCCTTCGACTGAATTTGATTTGTGCCTCGGCATGGTTCTTTTGAATGGAAGGAAATTGAGAAGAAAGAAGAGAAAGGAAAGAAAATTTTGAACTTTTTCTTAATTTATTCGAGAGTTTTAAGTGGAGGGAAATAAGAAGAAATAAAAAGATAAAGATTAATTTAAGAAAACTTTCTATTTTATTTTTTCTAATTTAAGATTTCTCTGCTTTTTTTTTTCATAAACTCCCAAAAAAGGCAGTTAGCATAGATTAGAAAAGAAAATTTAGTTTCAAGAGGAGCAAAAAAGTGATCTTATATCTTATTTATAAGTTTTGAAAAGAATTTGGAGACACGGATCATTAAAGTTTTGACTCTAGGCAATAGTTTAAGGGCAAAGCAAGTATTTTTATAAGGTTAATAAGTTAGGGAAATTCTTTAGTGTCGTTCGGGTATGATACTTTTGTATTTTGAACGTTTGTATGCATGGTACAACACAACATATTTTAAATTAATACTTGTATAATATAAGTGTTAAAGTATAGCGGTATATTACCCTAACAAAACTATATAATTTTCTTATAAGTTAACACCAGCTTTCTATACTAATTAATCATTCAACTTTGGAAGGAATTTTTCAGATACCATATACACTTAAAATTCTTCCTCTAACCCCATTCTATTATTTTTTTTTTGAGTAAATCTTTCAGATATTGTTAGTGTATAAAATTTTTATACTATTGAATCTAGATATATGTCACATGTGCAAAATAACTTTTAAAATTTAAACAATGTACATGTGTCATGTACTAAACCCGATGGCATAAAACTTTTTGTATACCAACAGTGCATGAAAGATTTTACTCTTTTTCTTTTACCTCAAAAATTCTCAAAGAGAAACCAACATCTCCATTTCTTTCCTTTTAAGAGACATAGTGAAACTCTCAATCTTATCCATGGGTTAATTATAGAAAAATAATTTATAAAATCATAAATTCAAATTATTTATCAAAATCAATCTGTGTGGAAAAATCATATTGAACACCAACCCCTTGATTTTAGATTTTTAGCTAAATTTCATTCATTTTTTTTCAAATCTAGTAACATATCAATGGCTTTTGTCACTTCGTATATATGCAATGATAAATATCATGTTTCCACATAATTGGAGATATTTTTACATAAATTCGATTCATGATTTTATTTGTAAATCTTGGGGTCTAAACAAAAATTTTATGAGTTAAGTGATGCATGCTAACATAAAAAAGTAGTGTTATGATTTTGTTTAGAGCATGAGATCTAAAAGTGAGATAAGTAGATTGAATTCATGTAAAAAAAAATTCCTCAAAATTGCCTAAATTGGATCCTTAGTCGTAAGGTCAATTTCCTAAATGCGACATATTACGGTAAAATACTAACTATACCTTAGGACTGCTGATAATACACGATCAATGACAAAGTACTATGTGCCGCTTTATTAAGGTATTGTGTTTATTGGAAAAAAGATTAATTTGGTATTTTATCTTTAGGGTATTGATTAATCTGCTTATTTATTATAAAGACTAATTTGTTCTTTTATTCTTAGAAAAAAAAAAAACCAATTTAAGGTATGTGGCAAAAATTATGACAAAATAACGGAATCGTTAGCAACTCCTTTAATATAAGTTAACGATCACATGATTATCACGTTGTTTGCTTCATTAATTTGTCAATAATTTCTATAACAACGCCTAAATTGGTTAATTCTTTTAAAGATGAGGGACTAATTTGATATGTCGTGACAAATAAGGGATTATTAAATTAGTATTTTTCCATGATTATTTGGCCTTCAAATTAAACGCCTCGAATTTTGTATACAAATTTACGGACTAAATTGGTAATTATCTGAAAAATGAAAAATGAAATTAAATACATTTTTAATTAGGGAACGTACTCGAACATGGAATGAATCTAAAAGTTTTCAATGCCACAACTTCTTCCGTCAAAGCCCCATTGAATTTATAGATTAATTATCAATATAATATTGGCACTTAAATAATGGGGACACATTCACTTAGAATACAGATATTTACCTTCATACATTAAAAACAAAAAAGGAAAAAAAAATCTTATTCAAGTTATAGTTTATTTACTCAATATACATTTCAACAAAAAGAAAATCTCATACCCAAACCAAATCCTGCCAACGGGATACGAGTGAATTGGAACAAATTTTTTTTTTTTTTTAAAAAAAAAAATCTCTTATATAAGACCCTTCATAGTATCTATCAAAAGCCTGCAAGATTCATGCTAACTTTCCAATTCACTATTCTCATCACACACACCAAAAATTTTGATGATAGAAAAGAAAATGAATTCTCTTCTTCAATCTTTAGATAAAGAAATGATGTTGCTATTCTTTATAGTCCCTTTAGTATTCCTATTTCTTCTATCAAGATTTCGTCGTAAAGCCAATCATCCACCAGGCCCAAAAGGGTTTCCTTTGATAGGCAATATGATGTTGGTAAACCAATTGTCTCACAGGGGATTAGCCAAGCTTGCTGAAGAATATGGCGGGCTTTTTCGTCTAAAGATGGGCTTTCTTAACATGGTGGTAGTGTCCAGCCCGGAAATAGCCCGCCAAGTGCTTCAAGTTCAAGACAACATATTCTCAAACCGTCCAGCCACAATAGCCATAAGTTATTTAACTTATAATCGGGCTGATATGGCCTTTGCCCACTACGGCCCCTTCTGGCGACAGATGCGAAAGCTCTGCGTGATGAAGCTCTTCAGCCGCAGACGGGCCGAGTCGTGGGATTCTGTAAGAGATGAAGTGAATGAAATGATCAAGCTTACGGCTTCAAGCACCGGCTCAGCCGTTAACCTGGGCGAATTGGTTTTCGGGCTTACTCGGAACATTATTTATCGGGCCGCCTTCGGGTCGAGCTGCCGTGAGGGCCAAGATGAATTCATCAATGATTTTGCAAGAGTTTTCCAGGCTTTTTGGTGCTTTTAATTTGGCTGATTTTATTCCTTGGCTCAACTGGCTTGATCCACAAGGGTTAAACAAGAGACTTGTGAAGGCTCGGGCTTCACTTGATGGATTTATAGACTCCATAATTGATGATCATATGGAGAAAAAGAAGAAAAGATTAGCTGGTTCTTCATCAGCTGTTGAAGGAGAAAATGATATGGTGGATGAGCTGTTGGCTTTTTACAGTGATGAGGCAAAAGTTACTGAGTCTGAGGATTTGCAAAACTCAATCAGACTTACCCGGGATAACATTAAAGCCATTATCATGGTAAGATTAATTAAAACAGAACGAGCATAACATTTGCATACAACCAAAAAAAAAAAAAATGCAAGCATTTATGTGTGCATGTGTTTCAGTCATAACTTGTATGTCTGGATTTTTTTTTTTTTTTGGTGTGTGTGTCGAATTTTAGCAGCCTTCGAACTTTGCCTGCCAGTATTCTAATAAACAAAATTCCGGCTCGGCCACCGATGACTATCGCAAATGCGATGCTCTAACCTCTGAACTAAGCCATGACAAATTGTGGGTTCTCGTGGGATTTACATTTCACACTCATCCTCTTTTGTATCTCGATGTACATGCATGAGCGGTGTTTCGTACAAGAATTTTTTCTGTTTGCTATTACTTAAAAAAGAATAGTAGGGATCACAAATACTATGATTTTTAAAATTATATGTAATATTTATAATTTTACGGTAGAGTTTTTATTTTAATGAATGAGTGTTTAAAAATTAAAGGGTCGGATAAATTTAAAATCTAAGAATAAAAAATAAGGTTTTGAAGGAGTGTATAACTTGTTGAAAAATTACCGTTTGTATTCTTCCTATTTTTCCAAGTATATGATGGGATTGTTTTTCTTTATTTAAGAAAGACAAGAGGCGGATTGGCATACTAATGGTGATTTTGGAGGTGTTGATGGTAGCAATCCTAACCAAGAAACTTTTATTTATACTTTTATGTGGATTAACTTCATTAATGGTATATTTAGTTTTCTTAAGAATGGTTTTCCACTAGCCAAGTTATTTCAATTTTATCATCCATATGCAACCTTATAGGTTGAAGAACAACATTTTTGCAAATTAAGGGTGGACCTGGATTTTCAGTGTTGCTAGGTGCTAGTGGCTTATAATTTTCCTTGCCCAATGAAGAAAAAAAGAGGAAAAGTTATGTTGCTCAAAAAAACAAAAACAAAAACAAAAATCTGGTAACATTCTAATAATCTTATACACATCTGATGTGTATCCCCTTCCTTGCTAATAAAATGTGGGCTAGTGATCACTTATTTTCAGTTGTCATCCACTGCTCCAAAATTGTCTCCCAAATAAATTTATTGTTCAATGAAAAATACAATAATTCATTTAATAAATTTAATTGATTTTTGATAAAAAAAATTAACATAATTGAAATTTTTATGAAATATTGCCACATTAAAAATTTAAAATTTAAAAAATGCTAAAAAAAACTCCACAGGTAGTAGATTAAGTTATGAAAATTTGACACATAAAAAAAAAAAAAAAAATCGGATGTCACAAATTAATTGGAGGGAGGTAGTATTATTCTTCCTTTGAAAGCTTAAAAGGTAAAAAACCTAAGAAATGGTCTATGATGACTTATACTATATGCTTTAATTTATTTAAAAAGGACCATGTATGATTCCAAAGAATAAAACTACTAAGATATCCGAGGTTTCGTGATCCTTGAAGAAGGCTTTTTTGTTCTCTATTTCTCTTTAAAGGTCAAGAAGATAAAAAGATTTTGTCGACAAATAATTTTGAATTCTTCCAGTGATCTGGAATATATTTTATTACAGCATGACATGGGGCTCTTGAATATTTTATTATACAATTTTTATGAACTAAAAATCTTTTATCTCACTTTCTATTTCACTATCTAATGAATATATTCACGAGTTTTAATAGAGAAATCTTGATCATTCATTAAATAGTAAAATAATTAAGATAAGAAATAAGATAGTACAATTCTTAACAGTTTTTATCTAATTATCTATTCATACGCATATAAATGTTCCATTAAATTATCTTAATTAATTTTGAAGGAATCGAAAAAATTAACCGATATGGTGAGTATTATTCTATCTCGCCGGACTCTCTTGACTTGTTCAATTTAATCTTCACACGCCTTCACTATCTCAATTTTATCAACTTCTTGTGAGAAATTTCGTCGCAAGTTTTTGTTACTGCCAAAGTTTTATAACATTCCATGTAATTCCGTCTGTTTTGGACAACTATTATCTGAATATTTTTTAAATATTATTTAGAATACCTATTGTACTAATTTTTGATGTGACGTAGTATATGAGATAAAAAAAAGTAATTAAAAATGTTAAAAGTAATTATAAAATATTATTTAAAAAATAATAAATAAATTTTCTGACCAAACGGAGGAGCCAAGATAACCTTCAATTAAGGTATATATAGCCGAATCAGGCAGTAGTCAATTTGTGCCGACTTTAAATGATGAACAGAAAATTTTATAAGGGTAAAGATTTTTGTATGAAATATTGAAATGTATTCTATCTAATAATGCTTATAACACAGATTCTGTTTACAATTCCACTTGAATACCATTAAGTGACATTACATGAATTTTATTTTTTTTTAAAAAAATCAATAAGATTCAATATATATATATTACAGAGTATGATGTAATTTATATTCTTTTAGTAGAAATTTTTTTTATTACTCGCTTTTTAGCGGTGTGAGTATTTAAAATTGTTGCATGATTAAAAATAACGAAATTTTTTTTATTTTTTTTAATCATCTCAATTGCTATCATATTTATTTTATAATTTAGCATTATAAAGTAAATATCAAAATTTAATCCTTTTATTGAGGACGTAGTTGACTGAATCTAAACAATTTTTTTTCCATTATATATTCTTATTTTATTTTCAGGATGTAATGTTTGGTGGGACAGAAACAGTGGCATCAGCAATCGAAGTGGTTGATGGCCGAACTAATGAAAAGCCCAGAGGACCTGAAGAAGGTACAACAAGAGCTAAACGACGTCGTTGGCCTCCACCGGAAAGTCAAAGAAACCGACATGGAGAAATAACATGTCTACAAATGCATGCCTAAAAGAAGTCCTCAGACTCCACCCTCCCAATTCCTCCTTGATTTCATGAAAAAGGATAAAAGTGGTCGCCGGATACTATATTCCGGCTAAATCGCGCGTCATGATCAATGCATGGGCCATTGGACGTGACAAAGACTCGTGGGAAGATCCGAGCATTTTTAAACCTTGTAGGTTTTTGAAAGAAGGGGTAGCGGACTACAAAGGGAACAACTTCGAATTCATCCCTTTCGGGTCGGGCCGAAGGTCTTGTCCGGGAATGCAACTCGGGCTTTATGCAATGGAGGAAGCTGTGGCTCATCTTGTACGAAACACCGCTCATGCATGTACCTGTCTCTTATACACATCTAGTGAGCTTCATATGGATGACGTGCTTCTTTGGACTCACCGCTCCAAGGGCGAGTCGACTCATAGCGGTTCCAACTCCGCGATTACTTTGTCCGCTTTATTGACGAATAAATATTCATGTAATGTCAATCATAATTCAGATCATACTATAGGGGAAGACCCAATCAAAATGGTGGTTTTTTTTTTTTGTCATATATTTTATATGTTTGGAGGGAAATAATTGACAACTACTAATGCCTAAAATAGTAGAAAGATCAATTTGGTTCCTTACTTGGTCTATTAGTTTATATTCATAATTTTCAATTTTAAATTAGTTAATTTTTTTAAAGATAAAACAACATATTGCTCTGTTGTGATGGAGAATGGACCAATGATGGGTACCTCAAAGAAAAGGGACTACATTGGTCTTTTTTCCATGCCTAAAAAATAATGTTAAAAACTAAAGTGATTGTGAACGTAAATGTTGAGAGATAAAAGTGAAATTAACCCTAAAATTATTTTGGTCGTTAAGTCAAATTTTCATAACTTAATCCTGTTGTAGAATAGATAATAGGTTCCTATGTGGAAAAACATAGCCCATTATTTTAGTAAACAAAATCACCAAGTTACTCTTATTAATTTTATTGATTTTTAAACAATTATTAGAATGTCACCAGACTCAATAACCACCGTTAACCTTGTCGTCAATGAATGAGAAGTTGGGTAGACTTGAATTATATGTGGATATTTGGGAGTTTATTTTTCATTTGTTTCAATAAAGAAATGTGGCTTTAAAACTTTTGTTTGGATTGATGGATTTGATTTTTTTTTTTTTAAATTAATTTTTTAAATAGCGATTCTCTATTTAGCCTTACAAATTAGGCAATGCAAAATACAAGTCTTAATTGTGTTTAGATTTGTCTAAGAAAAATTTAATTAAAGTTTAAACGAATTTTTATTGAATCAAATTCGAATTGAATTCGAGTAGTTTAAAATTTTTATATATAAATCTAAAATTTTTATCTTATCTCGAACCAAATTCGAATTGAATATAAAAAATTAACCTGCGAACCTTAAATTTAAATTAATTACTAATAAATTAAATTTAAACGAATTTTTATCGAATCGAATCTATTTCCCTTTCACTTCATTTACGGGGTTAGAGCATGTAGTTTGAAATATTACCATGAAACATTTACATGGCCTTTAAGTGCGAGCCACACGTGAGCCTTGTGTGAGGCCACATTTTTGTTTCAGGATGATTCGTATATTATGGTTCCCTTACGAAAAGAAAGGGTGAATTACACAAAAACCTCCCGTAAATTTACATATTTAACCCCATATGTTTTTGAAACTTGCCATTAACCTATCTTGAGTTTTGAATTAATGTAGAACAATTCTTCTTCCATTGAAATTAACAATCAAAAGCCAAAACGTAATAGATTAAGGTAATACGTATACTCCTATAAATTAATACCACTTCCTTTGCAAAGAAGATTAAATAGGAAAGCAATTTTGTTCGATATATTTTGTTTTCTACCGATGTTAGCAGTGATATCAAACAAACTCTTGATATGTCATCTCGCTCGAAAAGATCGTTAACTACTCTTCTTTCTGTGTATATCAACAATAATCCATCATAAAGCAACCTAACTTTGAAGATAATTATCACCACTTAGTTACATAAAAAAGATTATCACCACAGAGAAAATAATTTCCCTATAATGGTGAATTAACCCGCAACTTCATTTCACAAGTACTTTCTAGTGAAAATATGATGACTAGAAAGTAATTAAGCAAAAAACTTATAAAAATCATTTTCTAGATTTTGTATATATTTCTACAAATCACGTTACTAATCTTGTTACTTTATCACATTTTATATAAAAAGACGGATATATTTACTATAAACTCATAAAGTCTTACCACTCAAAGAATAGAGAAAAATAAGTATTTATGAATTGACTTGTAGATTACATTAACATTACTTTGTTGTAGTTATCCTTTAAGAAGGACTATGTGCCAATTGCATAGGCAAATATGATTAAGAAATCGATCGAGTAGTAATCATATTGGTGATAAAGGCCGTCAAAAGCTCAAAACAAAAGAGACTGAAATAGATGTGATGGTTTTCATCCAATGGAGCATTCTTGGCTGTCCCTATCTTCATCTACTGAAACTAACTACTTAGTCCATTAAGTTTTGAGGAAGTCCCTGTTTCTGCACCAGCAAATTATTGCAATTTCACCTTTTTCATTGTTTTGTCTTTTTATATCGCATGAACATAACTACTCCCAGTGTGTGGGCTTGATCCAAGTGTTACCGTGTTAAAATTCAATCTAGATATGGGAATGGTCCACTTGATAGAACAAAATTTATCATAAAACTGCAAATTTTATATAAAACTTTGAGACTTATCTATATCGTTTTGTATACGTTTTATTGGATTATAGTTTTTGTTTCTTTTTATATGTATAATAAATTCTGAGAAATAAGTTAGGTGGGAATGTGTTGATTTCTGTAGCCTATGGTTAATATGGGAAATTCCGACATACCCACATATACTAGTATATTCTTTGAAGGCCTTCAAAACCTATGGAATAATTTCATGATGGGACGGCAGAATTTCACATTTAATATTCACGAAGAATTGTCAACTCCCAATCCTTTCCCCTGGTAAATCTGACGGATCCTTCTTGATTTCCAGTACTTGAGATGATTGATAATAAGGAACTAGCAAGTTTCTGCTAAAGATTCTTGCTCAAATTGAATTAGTAACTGAAACCTGTGTTAAATGGAATGTTATTTAACAACAATGTGAAGTTAAAACGGTAAATGCTTTTTCCATGAGTTTTTTGTTATGAGTTCGAGTCACAACGGAGGTGTGGGTTTTTTTTTTTTTTTAATAAAGGAAAAGAAAACTGGAGTATTGTCAAACATATAAGAAATTATGCATCATTGAGGGAACTCCAAATGGAGTGGTAAACCAAGTCCACGACAGTATGATACATCAGCTTTAAAATATATGCATTCAGAAATGCTGTTCACAATACTCCAGAATCCAGATCCAGAGTTAAGACGTGTCCAATTGACCAAATAAAAGAAAATTTTAACATGTGTCCACCAAAAAGAATCAAGGGAAACTTCAGTTGCAACTCGAATGCACTAGTATGCTGTTCTCTGTTATGGTTTTGAATTTAGTTACTCTTTTCATTCACTACCAACGGATTTGGAATTAAAGAAACAGTATCATTCTCTAGCCTTACATTAAGACTCTAACTACAGCCAGACCCACAGCAGAGATGGAAACAATAGTTCCTATGCAGTACTTTATGACATCGTATTTTGCTGCTTCCAACTGTGCTATCAGAGACAGAAATTTCCTGAAATGGGACGTGTGTAGATTTTTAGAAATGAAAAATACAAAAGGATTTAGCAAAGTGTTCCATCAATTCAAGCCAAAGGCAAACTAAACAATGCAATGTATGCTTACTCGATCAAGTTTGTTAGTGAGGTTAGTGGTTTCTTGATTCTGATTTGCCAGCTCATCCCGTATTCTCCTGTATTAGGAACGAGTAATAATGCTAAAAACAAGGATACAACAAAATATGTAGAGACAGGAATCACGATCTATAACACAATCGTATTGTCCATGATGGTTGATAATAGTTGGGGAGGGGCATTTGGACTTTTCAGGCCATTAATCTATTAGGAATACAGAGTATACCAAGAGATTTCTGTCCTTACCCCCTTTCAAGGTTCAGATCCAAACGCTGCCCAGCAGTGGCTTTGTCAATTTCATGCCTGCATCCAAATCATTTTGTTTAATAATCAACAACTAAATAATTCAGACAAGATATGGTTCCAAATGTGGCAGAGGAAAGGGGAGGAGAAGCAAGGATTTGCCCCCGGTTCTGGAGATCTCCTTTAGCAAGTGTCAATCTTGACAAATAAATTTTGTTGAAAGTCCTAACTGTAAAAGTAATGACAAGAATGATGGCTCTTGCACAGTTGTTTTCACTTTTTTCAGTCACATTTTGCCATGTGTCTAAGAGACCCTTCTCCCCCCCCCCCCCCCCAAAAAAAAAAAAAAAAAAAACCCCTCTCATCCCCATAGACTACTGGTTGAATAAATATTATATGAATATGAATTAATTACACAGACCTCAATTCACTGCGCATCTTCTCTATATCACCTTTCAGTTTTTCAGTCTCATGTTGCAGCAAAGAAAAGTGGTGTCCCTGCATCATGATACAAGCAAACGGCATGCATCTTCAATATCCGTAAGATGAGTTGTACATGAATGAGCAAACAAATTACAACTGAGGGCATAATACAATAAATCCATAGCACAATCATCTTATACTTTAAAGGAAAAATCAAACTTCTAACTCCTCCAGCTGCCTAGCATATGGTGACTAACAAATACTACACAATGTAGAGGCTAGACAAGGTCTTATACGAAAAAGCTGCAGCATGAATAAAAATCTAGTCTTTGATTCGTAGAAATATATACAAAATCTAGCTCTAATTCCTTCCTATCTGTGCACAATGTCATGATCTATCCTACTAACACGCACTTATACGCAAGAAAAGCTCAGAACATGTCATCGGCAACATGGTCAGCTGGAAAACCATTGAATCATCCCACAGAAGGAAGAAAGCAGAAGGTTGAAGTTATTGAGCTTGAGCCAATGACTTGCTATGACCTCAACTAATAAAAAAAAAATCTCTTTGAACAACATTAGGTTAATGGAAAGCAAGTTGTGGCATATGAGGAAAAAAAAATGTCGTGGCATATGACAACTTGTGTCTGATATGGCTAATGAAGACTAGTTTAACTCTTTAATGGCTTATTTGTATTAGCATGGCTTAACAACTGTCTCTTATACACATCTAGATGTGTATAAGAGCTTTACAAGCTCAACAGGGCAAAAGTTTGCTGTCTCTTATACACATCTAGGGACTTCCTCAAGAGACAGCTGGCCATTAGGACATTTCTTAGCTGTTAATACAATACTCCAAATGCTAGATTTGATACGTCACAAGTTTCTGATTCCACTCAAAGGATATCATGCATGCTTTTGAGATTGTAGAATTGGAACCCTCTTAGCAATAAACCAACATGCAAGGTCTTTGAAGTTAAGAAAGTGACATGTTCTTAAGATGCTTTTTTGACTACTTTTGCTCCAAAGTTCCTTGAGTTTTCCCCTAAAACTCTTAAAGTAAGTAACTGATTCTTGTACCATGCAATGCGGAAGCCAACTGTCAGAATTTTAAAATTTAGTTCACCAAAACTAATTGATTAAAAGATAAGAAATGTCACAATGGGAGTTTCTACTGCCTTTCTACTTATCTAGTTATCCACAGTGAATATAGAGTAAAACACAAAACGAAAGGGAAAAAAAAGAAGCTATAAAGAGGACTTGAAAAAGAGTCCTGAATTCAGTTTTATGAGTGGCCTAGTACACGTTCCGACATATATCCTCCAATGCCAACAAATATACTTCGTTTACCTTGTTGACCACCAATCATAGGTCATCCGTCACAGCCTGCAACTACACCAAACATATGCTTCCAGTAGTATTCGCCAAAAGGTATGATAGATATCCACTAAGATTAGTAGGCTCTAAACAACTAAAAACCAATAAGCATACAACTGAGTGACTGACTCGTGATCAATGACAATTCCAGATCCCTATGCATCACAGTCAAAGCTACAGTGCCCCATCCTCCTAAACTTCAATACCATTCACCAACCAAAACACACCCCACATTAATGCTAAAAACTGATCATCCGTTTCTTCAGTCTCACAAACCGACAGCAGCTTCATCAAATGAACACAGGAGATAATACAATCTCTGAAACAATTATCATAAGTAAAACAGATAAAAAAAAATAACAATAATAATAACAGCTAAAACAAGTACAAGTATAATCATATTTTCAATTTAAAAAAAAAAATTAATTTGCTGAATTTTAACAATCAAATTAAAACTAAAACAAATACAACCATAATGATATTTATAATTTTTTTTTCCAGCTAACTACTACACAGAAACTGACCTGAGAGCTCTGAACTTCGGTTTTAAATTTGGACAAATTAGCGTGCTTGTTTCATCTCAATCTACATGCAAAAATGTATAACATTAATCCGAAATTAAGTAAAATAATTACTGAATCTTTTTTAAAAAATCTATATATATTAGAATTAATATTTACTTTTTGCATTTCGGCTTTGGAGACGAAGGATTGAGCGACATTTTCCAGGCTGTCATTTAGGACTTCCGTTATAGATCGGTAATCGCCTCGGCGTGCTTCGACGGCACGCCTTGCGCTTCTAATCTCCTCACCTAACAATAATAATAATAATAATAATTAAAAATAAATAAATCACAGAAATAATAGTCAATCATAGAAATACTTACAAGAGCTAAGGTGTCGACGAGAAAAACACGCTTGCCGTTGGGCCTGACGAGCTGAGAAATAGATCGGCAGTGGAATCGGGTCGAAACGGAGGATCCGAATAAAGAGGAAGAATTTTTTATACCTAATTGCCACACGCGCTTAGATGATGCCGCATAGGCGGCGCCGGCCATTCGACGGCGACTTTTTACTACAGATTATGATCTCTTTGGCTATTTTTTTTTTTTTTATCCTATTGGAAGCAATGGTGAAAATCTTCAGTTAAAAAATGGATTTTGCCTTTTCGCCATCATAATCTCTTATACCAGTAGACGTTATAAGAAAAAGAAAAAAACTGAAAATTTAAAAAAAGTTGAATAAGGGAAAAGAATAAAGTATAAAGACGCCCACCGTGGGGCTCGAACCCACGACCACAAGGTTAAGAGCCTTGCGCTCTACCAACTGAGCTAGACGGGCTACTTGAAGGTGACTTTTACAGAGCAATATTTCTCTTATAAATGTCATCTTAACACATCAGATTGTGTATAAGAGACAGGAATTAGGTACATGTGATTTCCTTTCTTAGGAAATCATGTATCTAACATAATTTACTTTTATTTTTTATTTATTAAATTTAATGAAAAAACAATTTTGTTAGGATGTGCAAATAATTTGACAAATATATTGTTATTTTAAGATACACAACATAGAGGGCACAAGATTTTCTATCTCACAACCTCAATTTAATTTTTTAGTGTCTGTCATCTTTCAACTTTCGATTATCCTAAATAAATAAATAAACTATAATATGCCAGAGAGGAAAGAGGAGTGTAAATTAAAACCATTATCTATATTTTTATTTCTTATCCACCTTCCACTAAGTGCTGAGGCTGTGTATTCTTCCAAGTTTTATATTTTTATGGTAAATAGAAGTATTACGAAGCAATAAACCTTTCATCTCTGACCTTTTTCTACTCCTAAATTATCACAAACTATCAGGAGAGGGCGAAAGCATACCTTCTTTGATGTGAAAATCTATTCTACCTCTAACTTGTGACCTCTGCATTTGGATGGTTCTTTTTTTTTCATTATTTTCTAAATAATATTTTGCAATAATTTCAAACACGTTTTTCAATCACCTTTTTATTTATCATGCATTCCATCAAAAAAAAATAGTTACACTACTAATCCAAAACAGCCATTGGCGCGATTTAATAAGGAGGACTTGGACTGTGTAGGAATGCCGGGACGATACTTGCAACAAAATATAGGGAGCCTATGCCGCCCATCCAGCACCAGCAGGGTTTCGTATTTATCGTCTTGAGTGCAAAGCAGTGTCGCTTTTGCAATTGCATGGTTGCCTTGTATTTATTGGCCGTCAAACCAAAAACCCTTCCTCTGAACGGGAAACTCTTACGTGGACCCAAACGGTTTAGGCAGTATAAAACCAGATCAGAGTAACTTAACAAAGCCACGATAACATGGATGTCGTAATCCTTTTAACTTGTGCATATAATCAGGAATCAAACACAAAAATTTTCCTCCCATATTTTTGTTTTACAACATCGTAACAAAAGTGAAGGAAGAGAATGGGGAGGAAGATAAAATACTGGAAAATATAACATACATTATTGGATTGAGGTCACTTCCAGCTCCACGGTTTCATTTTATTATTTTGGGCGTCTTCGATAAGGATAGAGAATATCATCAGACACTGTCTTTTATTCGGTTCCCAACTTTGCGCATGTTCTTGACCACACCCATTGCAACCAGGTTTGCGTTTCTAGTGAACCTATATTGTATTTAAATCAATAAACGATATATCAGATATGTATTAACTTTTTTTTTTTTTGGGGGTAATGTTTCAGGAACAGAATGTATTAACATAACGTGATTCTAGTTGGATGTGAAAGTACTTGCCTGGTTAAGAACTCATCGCCAGCCGGGTGAGCTGGTTTACGTGGACGCGGTTGTTGTGGAATTCCGGCGTTATCTACAGAAGAGAAGACCAAAGCTCTTTTCAGTCGGGGATTATGTGGATATTTCAAATAGAGATCTCAGCCAAACAATATACAAAGAATTAGAATGCAAAAGGGTGAATTGCCCAAATAATCCCTAAAATATGTTCAAAGTCTCAGTTTGATTAGATGCATGTTGGTCCATTATTTTTGAACAATTAAGTCATAAGCCTCTATTGCCCACTGAAATATAACTGGATGCCACTACTGTTGATACGAAGAGTTAAATAGACCCACAAAAAATATAACCTATCCATCCACTGCCGATTCCCCAAGTGCCATGTAAACTCGTTTTCTTTACCTAGAGCACCTCCAAAAACAGCTGTCCCCCCAGTCCCTCCTTTCCTCTGCCTACCCCTTCCCCCTGAAAGTCTCATGTCCCAGCTGTCCCTCCACCACATCAACAACCTTCCTGCAACCGTCTTCCCCATGATCTTCCCTCCCTCTCATCCTGCAAAACTTCCCCACTTCTTGAGACCTTTTCTGGTCTCTAGGGGTTACCGATGCTCTGTAATTGTCAAACACCCAGCTGGTGAACTTTACAGTGCCAGATGTGTACAAGGTCAGGCCTCCTTGTGTCCAAGGGCCTGATTGTTAAGGCCTTCAGTTGTGCTTTTCACCTGAAGATGGATCAGATTGCAACGTTCTCTTTCTTTAGACACATCTACAAACTTTTGGAGCATCCTATGAAACTAGCAGAACTGAACTAACACTCATATTGTCACTCTCCAATTTGGCTTAGCACAAATGTTAATTAGGGCATATATGGAATTACCACTTGGTACACCAATTCATTCTTATCTTTCATCAGATAAAAGAATACATGATATTCACAAGTCCTTGGAACAAAGGCCCGTTGTTTTTGCTATATTAGAGCCGGAGATATATATTGTCAGCCATCAGGAAATTGAATACCTAGTTCTCTGAGTTAAACCTTAGCTGGTTTCACAAGGACTAGGCTTTTATAGTTTTATTAAGAAGGTAAACTAAAAGGCTACAGCAGAAGCCTTGTGCGTCCTAAAATTTCTCTCAGGTTGTAGATAGTTTATATAACCAACTTTTAAATCTTTAATTTTACCATCTTTTTTTCGTCTGGATACATTGAGAGAGTTAGCCCTTGCATATCAAGGACAAAAAGGTGAGCCGAAATGCTTTCAAGTCAACATATCCATCCTGACTCGTGGGCAAGAAATGAAAACCATACCTTCTTTATTATGCACATTGGTGAGCAGGAGTAGAACCAGCAGTTGTGACTCTTCTATCCACTAGAACCTGTTGCGAGGCTTAAATATGTCAGCAACATCATATTCTAGAAAAAGAAGACACAAACATATCATAATTTAGAAACTTCATATCAGAAGAATCCATGCTATTTGTGGAGTTAAAGCCTACTCACCAACCCCACCTGTACACTAAGCAGTTCAATAGTAAAGGTATACTGATCCTGGAAAGAGATCACTTTTTATTTCTTTGTCCTTCTCAGCTTCTATTTGGAAGACAGTGCACAGCCTGAAACTTATACACAGAGGATATTATCCTTCATCTGTAGTAGTTGCTTGGCTTACTCAGTTTTGGAAACTAAGTTCTTTTCTTGGAGTACATTACAAGTTGCAACTGGTGTAACGGTTAATCGTATATGGAGGGCCAGTTTGCCATGAATCAGATTTGTTTTCAGCAGTTTCATCTACTTCCTCTAAATGATTTGGGAGGATTGTAGTTCTTGTTCAAAACATGTTCTAGCTGGTTGGTGGACTTATGAAGAACAAAAAGGAGAATTTGTAGTCTGTGTATAGAATGGTTTTCAGAGTTCTTTCTTTGTAATTTTGTCTAGTCTAGTGTTTTGCATTCTGTATGTATTCATAAAGCAGTGGTGTGCCCACCTCTCCCTGTCCTTCCCACCCAAAACAAAGAAAAAAACAAAGAAAAGAGAAACCTTTTTGGCATTCAACATATCAATAATGTATTAATAATACGAAGCCTGCAGACAAATGCTAACCACCAAAGTAACTTTGTACACAGCATAGATAGACAAAAAGGCGAGAAAAACATGTACTGGGTGATAATGTTGTCCAGAAATCAGGAGATTTCCTTAACTTTGCTCATATATTCACTGTCTATGGCTTATAATTATTGAGCTGTTGCTAAACAAACAGTTAACTGAGAGGAGGACTTTGACAGTTGACATTTCATATTCTACTGACATCACCCAACACAAACTCCAAAATACCAAAAATCTAAGAAGAGCACAAAAGCCATATTTCAATACAGTCACTCCCTTTCCATCTAGATGTGTATAAGAGACTATTATTCATGAATCAGTGACAAAAAGAATTCAGTTCAAATAGATATAAAAGCAAATGCACACAGATAAATACGAGGATAATGAGGTAGAAGCAGATAACATAATGCTAACCTCAATTCCAACACAGACAGGGAGTTCTGTTTCTCCCTCTTTTACATCACGTGGATGATCTCTTTGGTCAGGGTAAACCGAGTAACCAACGCAAGCATATTTAAAATCTGCAAGGCTTCTGCCCTCTTTAGAGGCCTCTACCTCAGATTGGCTAACAATATATCGAGGTACTAAAAGTGAAATAACTCGAAACAAACATCCATCAGATGTGAATTTCACTTCGTACAAGAACCAAACACGTAAGAAAATGCACTTCAATATGTGAGTTGATAAACAGATGCATCAATCAAAGCAAGAGACTAAGTTAGTGCCACTAAACCACAGAGATTTCTCACATCAATACATGTCGAAAAAAGGAATTAAGCATGTTGAAAAATCCTCCCCTGGAAATGAATTGCATGCCAAAATTTCACTTGCAATTAATTTTTTCAATTTCAAATAATTCTGCAACCTAAATAATCCTTAAAAATTAGCACCTTCATTTTTGACAAATCAAACGATAATGATGTGTATAAGAGACAGCTATATTGATACTGCATCAAGCATACTCTTATACACATCTAGATGTGTATAAGAGACAGATGCAAAATTCCCAACCCTTTAGGTTGCAGTTGATGCCCTAATGCATGTTGGGACTATCATGATTTTTATTTCTACAACAAATTCGAGATCTCCGAATAAATGAAGCATTCTCAAGGACGACCATTGATGTCAATAATGCTTCAAAATTAGTGTTTCAAAAAAAAGATAAATCATCTCAAATCGACTCTATGATAAAAAAAAACAACAATAGATCATAGAGATTGCATAAAGATGCAAAGTGCACATAAATTTGAGGCCTCGGAACATGAATGAAAAGCAATTAGTTTGAAAAGATTATACCATACAATCAAGCTAAAGAAATTGAACAAATCTAGTATGTATTGCATAAAAATTCAATCTTTTTTACTTTCATATAGTATATGACCTTGGGGACAGATGGCACTGCGGCCCCTGTCTCAAATACACATGCGAGATGTGTATAAGAGACAGTTGACGAATTATTCAAACACCCTTGCAAGATTTCCCCTTCTTCACATCAATCTTACCCTCCGACGACGTCGGCGATGTTGAGGAGGAGGAGGCGGCGGAGGTCTCCGCTGATGATTGAGCAGCTTCTTCTTTATCTGCTCCATTTTGATGGCAATTATTGTTATTATTGTTGAGGGAAGTGTTATTATTATTATGGCTGCCGGCCGCCACGAGCTCCTCCTCCCATCGACTGTTTTTTGTTTTTTCCTTTGTTTTTTTAGAATTTTGTTCTTTTTTGTACAAATCTTTTGTGAATTGTGACTTAGATTCTGGGGGAAGTCTGTAATAGATAGCAGAGACTAGAGAGGGACGATTTTTTTAATATGATGATTGTATTTGTAGATTAAAATCATGGGAAAAAAATAACAAACAAACAAACAAACATAAAAAATTAGGAATGTCTGTATTTTTTTCTCTTTATCTTATAAGATCTGAGTTAGTACAAAGAAATAAAACTAGAATGCATTGGGCTTTATGTTCCTTTCAAAATTAATTTTACTGGTTTCTTTGATTTTAAAATTAATTTTTATTTGTTTCTTCGTTAGTGATTTTAAAGAAGTTGATAATCAAACTCGGACTAACTTTTGTGTGATTTACATGTTTCCAAATCCAGTATTTTTTTTTTTAAAAAAAGAGCTCTTGTTTTACAAAATATTCCAAAAGTTTGAAAAGAGAATGAGAAAAATTTAATGGAAAAACATTTAATCAACTAAAGATAATCAAGAAATCCATCAATGTACATGTTTTAACCAGCATTACTGCCTGATGCAATGCAATCCTGTACTTGTAATCATACCCCAAAACTTGACAGATGAATGGAGTAGGAGAAGTGTTTTCGCTCTCTTCTTTTTTGTTGAGGAATCTTATTAACAGAATGAAAAACTTCTATCTTCATACAAATATTAGAAACTAAGACAAAAGCCCAAAAAAAAAAAAAATTGTTAATTAAATGAAAATACAAAACTAGATTTCAATGGAATTATAGATGCTTTTCAAGTTTTCATGACCCTAAAAAGAAAACTTGAAGATAACCTCATTTTGTCTTTGCCAGCAGCAAAGACAAGAATTATGCAATTATGTTGTCATAAAAGTTAACCAGGAATTCGGATGGAATATATCCATCATTAGTCTTCATACCGCAAGAAGTAAAGAGAGAAGAAAGAAATGAGGCTGTGGAATTATACACATCTGCTCCAATATTTTTGAACTAGAAACACATCTAGATGTGTATAAGAGACAGCTCCTATCCTGTCCTCAATTAATGCTGTCTGTGTATTCATGAAGAACTAACATTTTTTTCCCAGGTTCATTTTGCAAAATTTTGTGATGTTTCAATCTCCATAGATACCAAGTTGAACCAACAGAACTTTGACATATAGGAGCAGGTTCCTCTCTTTCTAGTTCAAAAATATTGGAGCAGGTTCCAAATTCCACAGCCTCATTTCTACTTCCCTGTTTCATTTTTCATCATAAGTTTGACGTATTGAAGACCTAGAGGACTGGAAAGGCTCAAACTTGATTGAGTAACCGACTTAAATCAGAAACTACCACTATGTTTTCACGACAGCACGATTGAGGACAGGATAGGAGGTATCCAATTCAAGTTGATCTGGAAACTGGAACATCAACTGGTTGAATTCCAGCTAATCCTTGAGTGAGGAGGCTGTTTCAGGAAAACAAAAAGAAAATCATTCAAGTTTCATCGAGACCAAGAATACAGGAAAGGAAAACGAGCAGCAGAGCAGACAGATAACACTATCAAGATTGCCAATCAGTAGAATCACAAAAGACCACATATAGCATTTTCAAATTCAAAAAATGACCCTTCCCAATATCAATTTAGAATTTCACAAGGGCTGACTTTGTTAACAGCATACCTAGCCCGAAATGCTATTCCAAGCATCCAATCATTTGTGGAATAAGTGTTCACAAATCTTCCAGCCACCACCTGCAAAATATTGCAATGACAACACTGAAAAGCAATGAAATAGCAGCAGGAAGTAGGTAATGAAACAGAAAACGGTAAACTACTGGTACCTTTCTTGCAGCCTGTCAATTAACATCTTTAATTGCAAGTGGTGCCCCAAGGAGAACAACTCGTTCAACTAGTCCAGCTGCCTTATTAAAGTGAGAAATTCAAGAAAGCATCAGGATCAAATGAACTAAAAGCTAGAGACAACCAATTAGATATACATTTACCACTACTATCTTTTTCAGCTAATGTCTGGAGGCACTTGAAAATAACTCTTGCTCCAAGTGAGAATCCTACAAGGGTCACAGGCCTGAAATATTCAAAAGATCAACTGAAACGCAGGATAAAATGGCTACAGTGGTCAAACTTTCAAGGTGATGAAATTGGAAGAGGCCGATTTTGTTCAAGTAGTTTACCTATTTCCTTGCAATCCCTTGAGCAAAACTTCTGCAAGTAATTTTCCGGCCTTGTCTGATCTACATATTCCAACCAACAAGAAATTATTCCAAACCAAAACGAATAGATTGGAATAAGGTAAACTGAAGGTATGCTTGATGCAGTATCAATATAGTACTGACTGAAAAGTGAGCAGTGCCTATGACTTTTTTGTCATGATGCAATAAGATCACATCAAAAGAAGTATTCCTCAAATGACTTCCATCTAGCTTTTCTAGAGGATGTGAACGCAACACAGCCAGCACCCAAGGAGAATAGTGCAATATGCCAGTCACTAGGATTTTAAAATCAACAAGTGTAAAGAAAAAGAACTTCAATAATCAAAAGAAAATCAGAACTGCAAATTTGTTTACACCGAAGGAAACATTTTTGCTTTTTACCTTTTTGCCTTTGCCTATTAACTTTAGTGTTAAGTATTCTTAGATGTGACACAGTAGGTAAACCAGTATAACCTTCTTCAATTATTAGTGCATGCACTCAAATTATATGCAAATAACATCTAAGATAGTTCTTCCTGAGTTTTAAATTTCCCCAACAAATGCAAGATGAGTAATACCTGTCCAAAGCAATTGTCCATTTGCTGTCAATAAAATCAATAGCAGCAAGTAAAGTTGTTGGCCAAGCCAATGCCGTCACAAGTGTACTTAACACAGTCAACATAGCCCCGCGCTTCATCAATTCAGTAGCAATTTCTAGAGAAAGTAGTATTGAGAAATGTCAAGATTACTCGTGTATCTGTCTTTCATGCTAATGCTAACAAATAATTAGTAAAAGAAGAGTTTTTGCTTACTTGAACTAAGCCAATCCTGGATTGCAGTGCTAACCGCAATTAGATGTTTAGACTCCCACTGTAGTGCATACCTAGAGAAAATGAAAGGGGTTGTGAAGTACGAAGGACACAGCTAATTAAATTGCATCCTGCAATACTTTCACCAAAAACTTAAATTCATCATTATGGTCTAAGGGAACATTCTTTTAAGTATTTATCCTTTGATTATTGGAAATTTGACAAAATAATATCCAATTTCTTTTGAAGAAATTTGTATCTTGCACAAATTCATCTAAAGATAATCCTCCATAGGCTTTTTCTGTGAAACCTATTGAGGAAAGACTACAGTAAAATATGTACTCAAAATTTCTAGCATTTTAAAGATGCAAATTGGAGATGGTGTACCTTTCCAAGTTTCCATTTATTCCTTCCCAAGGTTTTAAAAATCTCCCTCCTCACACACAAATCCAGATATCAAGATCTCAACTGCCAGCCTCTGAAATTCACATCAAGAGAAGACAAACATAAGACGTGAAATCATCAGGAAGAAATTGGATGTTTCTTGATGATGACAGCCTTTTAAGTGGAATGAGACAATAAATAATACATAGCAGAAAGATAACATAATTGCATTTCCTGTCTCTTATACACATCTAGAGGGTATGAGACAGGGGTAAGGTTATGGTTTTTTCCTGTAGATGAACTCAAATTCATCCACATCCCCCATCCTCCTGGCCATTTTAGTCCCTGTAAGTCCAGCTCCAGCAGCTGGGTTTGTCAAAGCATCAGTTAGAGCATTTTGATAATTAAGCGAAGAAGGAAAGTATGAACTTACAGATTCCTCTTTAGAACCCGAGATACAAAAAAGTTAACTTTTTTGGCCTCCTTGACGGAAGGAGCAGTACTCACTGCTAGATGTTGAATTTAAAGTTTAAACTGAATTGCTTCAAAAGAACATCACAAATACAGATCTGTAAAAAAGAATTCAAGAGCTAGTATGCATTCACCGCCAAATGATGCAGCAACAGCAACAGATCCGGCTACACTTCCTGCAGCACTTGCAACGGCAGCAAACCCGCTTGAATTACAATCACAGGGACAAGGGTCCCTAATGTGGGTGCTAAAGCACTAAATCCTGCAGCAATTGCTGGAGCAGCTAAACCTGTTGAAGAATCAAAATAAGCAGAGAAATCAAAGTTATTGTTTCAGAACTTCAAAAGAATACTAGTTCCAAATATAAAAAAAACACAAACAAACTAGTGCATGGTCCTCAGTTACGATTAACATGGGCTGAGGATGGCAAATATCATACCACCAGTGATTGCCATTAATGTTCCTCCAGTTAATGCAGCTGCACCTATGATACCTCCTCGTTTCCACTTAGACCAGGAGCTTTCTGGAGATTGCGTCTCTTCCTTTGATTCTTCATCTTTTAATACAGCTATTGCAGAACAAGCAACCATAGTAACACTTTTGATTCAATAGCCTCCTGCAATTATATACTCCGTTACTAAAACATAGCATAGTTTTTTAAGTATTAGATGTTACCTGATAGAATATAAAACATATATTATTGCATTAAAAGTGAATGAATACAGAAAGAGAGGACATTCATCTAAACTAGAAGTGAAATCCCTCTATAAATCCATTACATCTGCTACAAAATATAAATAACTCAAATTTACATTTCCTACAAATTTCTTTTATTATTTTTTTTCTTAATTCTTAATCTAATATAATTATTTCCTCCATATTTCTTATACGAGTTTCTGACAAAAAAAAAATGATACCAAGGATTAGCACTTAGGGTATGTAAAGGTCAATTTAATACAAAATACTACGCTCACCATTTTAACCCACTGTACATCGAACCAGGTTGCCAGCAACCTCAATGCCACACGATGACGGGCATCATAGCCCTTTCTTTGTCGTTTGACTTTCTTATCATCTTCACTTGTGTCCATCAAACAAGCTGAGAGAAACGGCTCATAGAGAACTAATACTTTCTTTGGGTAGCCAAGCATTGTTAATTCCTCCAAGGGTTTTTCATCAAATTCACCACTCGACTCTATGCTTAACTCTGCAATGGTGGATAGCTTACCATTTATCTCCTGCTGATTTTCAGCAGAGGAAAACTTCTCCCGACATTCACTTTCATACTCGCGTTGCTTTTCCTTCTTAGACTCATAATCAACGGCACTGTCAAAGCTTGATGCCAAGGCATCCACACCTTTGATAAATATAGCTCTTTATCAGCTTCCTCTGAAGAAGTATCACCTGTATCCTCCGAAAGCAGCCTCAAAAACTAATAATAGCACAATATTGAATTCATTATACTTAAAAGCTGAAACACTTTGTAAATTTTCAAAAGAAAGCTGCAAAAGAAGAGATTAAAGAACTAACCCCGCCAACATGATGTTTTACAGGTGAACAAGCAGAAGTTTCCTCGAGTCCTGACCATGCTTTACTATCTATCTCCAGATTACCTATTCATTTCAATAGCAAGCTAACATTCATTAATTATTTATCACCATTATAGAAAAATTTAGTCCAAATTGTCTATTTATTTTTTAAAAGTAGCAATTCCAAGCCGATTAATCTTTTACACGCCAAAATCTTAAACGAGTCAGTGTCGCTCTAAATCTTCTAACTTTTTACGCCTTCAACATATATCACACGTGAAAAGTAATACATACCTGATACTTAAATAATAACTACGTGGAATGCATCAAAAACCAGCTTGTAAAATTAAATTTCTTCGGATTGTGTAGGAAAGATTGATACTTAAATTATTGAAGAATTTAATTCACAAATTATGCAATATGGCTCCGTTTGGATTACTACATTCACATCTAGATTCACTAAGATAAGATTTTGTCATCATTTTTTAAACACGATTTGTGTAACCGCCTTATTTCACATCAAATATAACATATTAAAAACATAACTATAGATACATAGCTGAGTCTTATAACATTTAATTTATGTATCTATTCAAGAAACATTATATATATAGAGTAAATATTTAGATACATTCCGTATTTGATCTCGTTTATAAACTCTGTAATTTGGATTAAATTTTAGAGAATTTATGAATATCAAATTCATTATATATATATATATATATATATATATATATATATATTGTGGATGAATTTGAGAGCGGGAGAGTGGAGATTACTTGAAGATGGGGCGGAGGAGGTCGGAGGACTCGTGGACCCAAAGCAGGGGATCATCGGAGACAGAATCGCTACTGGTGCTGCTGCCGCTGCTGATGCGGTCTTGGATTGGGCCGGCAATTCGACGTCGTCTTTTGAGCACAATTGAGAGGTTTGGAGAAGCTGAGACTGGTGAAGGGCCAGCCCAAACAGAGCTCCCACCGCATACCTCTGCGTCGGTGATAACATCGATGATGATGACGACGATGACGACATTATTTTGGTTTATATTTTTCTTTTTTAGAAAATCAAAGAAAAAATAAAATTAAAAGTAATTTATAATTCCATCTAAAATTAGCATTCAATTGAAGTGATGGAGTGAAATTGTATGATGTTCAAATTTTTAATTTTGCATTTTTGCCACTGTGTATTGTTTTCCTGGGGTGGCGTGGGGAAGAAATGACCAATACGACGACGTAGTTGAGAAGACCAATTCAATTCAAAGCCATCCTCCAATTCTATGCTCTTTTCTGGGCTATACTTGGTCAACTTATACACATTGTATTTGTGTATAAGAGAAAGGATATGGATATCCAAAATCTGTATGAAGCCTTAGTGATGGTCTACGAGCGATGTAAAATTGGAAGGTCAGGTAGGTCGGGCTGTTGAAATTTATTTTTAAAATTTGTTCAAATTTGAGCCTCACAAGTTCAAATTTCGAAATCAAAATCAAGTAAAACACCATTCATATTCAACTCGACTCGTTTACATCTTGTCGTTGATCTAGTGACTCTATCGAATTTTAGAGGTGTTTGGTTTATAAGTATGAAATGGGGGATTGATTCACCATTAATGATACTCATAGATGGTGTGTGGTTGAACACTATGGGAATTATTCTATAAAAATGAATGAAAGTGTTAGAAAACACCTACGTTCATTCCCCACATGTGACATAAGTTTCAAGTTGAGTAATTTATTAATATAATGAAACTCATTTATATGTTAAACTGAACAAGTATGGGGGAATGATATAAATTTATACCAATAGTGGAGTTTATGATTTCCATTCCGATTCTCGAATGTGAACCAAACAGTGACTTTATCTAATCTATTTTATATCTACAGCAAGATCATAGCAATACGCTACCAGCGAGCATTTTCTCTGAAGGTATAATGCCTCGACACTTGTACTAAAGCTTAGGCAATAGAGGAGCTTAAACTACTAAATGGACTGTCACCATGTTCGATACAATAAAAACGTTTCGTAAAATATTCTGGATGGTTAAAAAAGTGAATGGGGGAAAAAAAACCAAACCTCATGGAAGTGGGTTCTGTCTCTTATACACATCTAGATGTGTATAAGAGCCACTTAGAGGAGCTATAACCAAAAGGTTCATGTAGTTTACACGGGAATGCTTCCTGTCTAGCATTCGTAACAAAAATCTAGATAACAAACTAACAATCAAATCCTCGATCTACACAAGGCTCAATAGCCTACACAGCTAACTACAATGGGAGTTCCATCTAACACGAGAGACATTTCACGTTGAGACATAACCTTAAGGGGGAAAAGAGATTATGACAAATCTTTTCCACTAATTTACTGCTTCATTACAATTAAATTATTTGGATAAAAAAAAAATGGTTTAACTGATCATTTTTTTGAAGTTGAATTAGACCATTTGCTATATTAAGAACACCTTCCGCTGACTGTGCAGAAAAATCAGATCCATCATGGCATGGAAACACGACCTCACGGATGGAGATAACCACAGCATGCACCCTTTTTGCAATGTCCACTCTCATAAAATTTGCAAACTCGCTGCCCTTTGGGAGGTGGTCTGGAATATCCTCCCCCTCCACCACCACTACCACCACCACCACCACCATGTGACTGCCTGCTCCACATTGGCCTATACTACCAAATGTGTCTGTCCCCACCTTGGAAACCCCAATCTCTTGGACCACCAAACCTTTCTCCGCCGTATCTCCTGTCTCATATGGTAACAGGATGTAAAGAGTAACACTAAAGGTCAACATGTATATACTACTATGGCTTGGAGGCTGCCATGCCAGTTCCCCAGCCCATGTTCGGAATACCCTGAGGTGATCCTCCCCAACCCATATTCATATTTCCTGGAACTCCTGGCCAACCAGAATCCATGGATTCCAAGCCCCTGTTCCGAGCCATAGTAGTAGCCACCATGCCTTGAGGTGCAGGTACAAGCGTGGACATCTGAACCAGCATCCCTTGGATTAACAGAGGCATCAGCAGATTTTGTTTCTCCCTCACTACTTGTAGCTGAATGCCCACCAGACGCTTTCAAGTGATCAAAGGCATCAGCTTGAGAAACCCCACCTGGATCATCTGACACCATGGGAGGAAATTCTGCATTGGAGCTCACATCATCATTTTTGCCCGCATCCGCAGTTGGGCTCAACTCTACTCTATAGAGCTAAAAGAGGGCCGTAAAAAAGAGATATCCTTTCAATTGTGTCTACCTTTTCCTGTGCTGATGGGCGAAGCCAAGCCACTTTGTGACTCCATAGCGTCAACTTCAGCCAATAGATCTGATACTGATTCCTCACCGAACATGCTGAACTCAATGGGCTCGTTGACAATTGCCTGCCAACTAGAAATGTTTGAAGCAGGCTGGCGTGGAGATGAATGTGGAAGTTGGTCCAAATTAGTATTTGGAGTAATGCGATCCCCCAGTGCCTCGGGTGGTTTATGTGTATAAAGTGAACCCATGGAGACAAGACTTGGATTCCATTCCTCTACAGAAGGCTTTGGAGCAGTAGAAGAATATCCAGCCCATTCATCCGGTATTTCGTGAAGCTGTGCCTCACCAACCCCTAGGCCAGAAGCACTATTCCAGCCAGGTCCTGAATCTGGAACAGAAACTTCAGGTAGCAGAGATTGCTTGGTTTCGACAATCTGTTCTCTGTTAGTTCCATCAGTTGGCATTGCGGAAGGACTTGGCAAAACCTCATTCATGGGCTGAGCTGTAGCACTTGGTAGATCTTCATCAATCGGCTTCACTGCAGGACTTGGCAAATCTTCATCTATTGACTTAGGTGCGGGATTTGGCAAATCTGATTTCTGTGAACCCTGAACAGGATTCTCTGTGCCAGAATCTTGCTTTTCAACAGCCCGACCTACCTGACCTTCCAAGTTTGCATCGCTCGTCTTTGGCGTAGGGCTTGGCAGATCCAAGATATCCATATCACCATGCTGTTCAGAGAGTTGAATCACTTGGCGTGGTATTAGACAGCAAAGTAGAGTTCTTGTGGTTTAAATCTAAATTTAATGGCAAGTGGCTTGAAAGTCGAGATTGTCCAGAAGAATTGCTGGACATAGGGCTGACTAGTGGTGGCTTATCATTGCATCTAGATGTGTTGTCTGATGCATTGCACTCTCATGCGGAGTCTGATTCTTGTGATCCGATACAGGCTTAAACTCCTCACTTCCATACCCTCTTCCCTGATGCAATGGAGATACAAATGTCTGGTCAATATTAAGCGTACGCAATGTACTATTGTCAGAGGCAGGCCCATTTTCCTGAGAATGAGAAACATTATGCAGAGAATGGTAAGATTTATGGCATAGCCACTTCAATGCATCACTCAAAAGTACAGGGTCTTCCAGCTTGTTATTAGTCGATACCCTCATATCAACTGGGAAGTATCCAGTTGTACTCCACTTTCGCAGCTGCACCATGGCAAATGGTCCTTGAATTTTGCCATTTGGATCACGATAATGCCACATTTTCTCCATTTCGCTGCTATTACCAGGGGGTGAGCTTCCTATTGGGGAAGTTACAGTTGAATTTTCAGATCCAGACCTTACCACTGGCTGATTACCCCAGCCACTTTCTGAGCCGCTAACAGTAACCTGAATTTCATGCTTTGCATGACTATTTAATCCACTTGCATCTCTTTTCTCACTCGATTGTCGAGACCTGCTAGGTCCCTCCTCTTTAGCTGGGTAAGATATAGTGAAGATACTCCGATTAGATCAAATCTGAATGAGTTAAGTATTGTAATACCAATTACTATAATACTTTAAAATCTCACCTCTACTCTTTGGAGAGAGTGACTGGCGTCCATTCTTGTTATATGAAGAATACTTTGACCCCAAAAATTCATCTGCAGATGGTAGGCCAGAGTAATTTAGAAAAACTATTTTAGATCTTAAAATCAAGAAAGACAATGAAGAAAAGGCAAATATCACAGCAAATTGCAATGAACCTTGTTTTTTGCCACTAATTCCTGCCACATCATCTTCAGATTCATAATTTGGATCCATTTTCGGATCAGCATGTACTTCTGGAATTTCAGTTAGTCTTCGCTGATTTTAAAGTATTATAGTAATTGGTATTACAATACTCTTCAACAGTACAATTAGATGGAAAAGATACAGTATCTTCCTAATCTGATTTTCAATCTGTCTCTTATACACATCTAGATGTTATAAGAGTACCGTTTTAATTCACAATCCTGTTACTCTAAGTAAGTTACTTCAGAGCAAGGAAGATACAGAGAACACAGTTTAGAAACTTGAGTTCTTGATCCATCAGATATAAATACACCTCTATCATAACTGCTTGACAATAACAACAAAAACCACCATTCGATTTTCTAAAAAGACATTTAACCTACAAGGTCACTAATCATAACTCACTAATGGCAAGATATGATTGAAAACAGCCTGACGATTTCCTTCTGTGTTCCAACCTAAATTCATTTTAGGCATAAGAGACCATGGAGGAGTTGAGTATCTTTTTTCTTAACAGAATGTTTTCATCCAATTCTATTCGTACAACACTAGTTTTTGGCATTACCATTACATTTATTCTAATATAGAGATTTTCCACTCCCCAAGGTAGACACAAGACCTGCAAAAGATATCTATGCATACATTCTAATTTAGCAAGTCATGCAAAAGTAACTATTGTAGACGGGTATAAACTAAAACAGGGATTCTATCTAGAAAGGAAGGGATCTACTATATGTACCACACATTAATGTGTATAAGAGAGGGTATATGAACATCTGTCCCTTCCTTTCTAGATAGCTGTCTCTTATACACATCTAGATGTGTATAAGAGACAGGATATATACAGGCTTGTACGAGTTGTAGGTTTACGGCCCTTCTCATTAGCTCGATCGCGTAGATGATTGAGCCGCAATATTTCTGCTTCGAGCACCTACATTTGAAACAGTGAGAAAGATATACCACTATCGAGCGGAAACATGTTAACTATATAGAAAACAAAAATTCAATAAGCTGTTTGTGATGACCAGGAAGAGAAACAAAATTAAACAAATAAACGTGATGAGAAATCCTAGGAAAGAGACTACTTACATCATCAAGCCTCACTCCCTGGAGTGCTATTGCTTTGGTTTGTATTTCACCCTACATCAAAGCACAATATTAGCAAGATGGTACAAGTATTCCTCCCTAAATCCAGAGTAACAATAGGTACACTTACTACAGTCCACTGTTTCACAAGCCCAAATCTTATACTTTGACGAAGTCGTCTGCATTCCTCCTGAAGATATGATTTCATTAGAGATGGGGTGGTAAAACTTCCAGTCACAATCGACCAATGTTCACATGCCATGGCATACAAGCATAGCCTGCTTAGCTTAATGCACATTCCATCTCGTGGGGCTAATTGCCCCAATTGTTTGAAAATGGACCAATTTGGTCACTCAACTTTTGCCCCCAAAGAAACGAATTTAGTCCCTCAACTTTCTAATTTCAACAAATCAATAAAATTAGACAGAAACTTGCTAACCAGTACTGGAGGAAATTACAGGAACTGATAAATGAACACAAAAACTTCCCACTTGAGAGAAATAAACTTCTCACAGCACCATTTTCTAGATAATTCTCTGGTTTTTTCTTACCCATTACAATTAGAATTGCAACAAAGATTATTGTTTGTAAAACTTCACGGCCCAAAAATTGGTCTACTGTCCAAATACTAGGGGACTAAAACTGCAATAAGTGCTATCTCTTCACTTCTGCAATACTAGGGATTCAACACTATTCATCATTCGTCATTCTATATGACTTCAGAGACTGCTATCTTCTTTCCCATTGAAAGGAACAGAATGCGGTGAATTAAATCTTTGCAGGTTCTAAACTTGGGATGCAGAAGATGATGATTTACAACACACAAGCATTAATAAAAGGGATAATTTCACACACCTCCCCAGTGGTTTATCATAATTACAGGAAGCTCCCCACGGATTTAAATAATTACACCTACCTCCCTGCTGATCACTCAAATTGACTATCATATCCCTCAAGCTATAATACTTAATTTTAAAAGATAGAATTTTTTGGGAAAAAAACAGAGAAATAAAAAAGAAAAAATCCCAATACCCTAATCCCTTCCAAGTTCTAACTCTTCATCCTTAGCCCTTTCCTTCTCATATTCCTTCCTGCAACATTCTTGGTTTGTGTAAGTAACCTTATGAGTCTTCATTGTTTCTTTTAATTTCTCTTCCTGATTTTGCATTTTTCTCACCAACACACAAAACTCACTACCCATTAATATATCCTACACTCTCTACAAGCACACACCCTACAAAGAGAACAGACAAGTCAGCAGACAACCATACACATAGCGCGCGCGCACACACTCAAACACATAGTTCACATACACACCTGCACACAAAAATTAAATCGCTCCACCAAACTGGCTTCAAATGTCCTCTCACCACCAACAGGTAAATCTCAGATTTTTTTATGTATTCGGTATACTCAATCTGTGAGTAATTTGAGCCTTTGTTTTGGAATTGACTGAGGGAAGACAAAATGATTAGTGGAAATTTTTTAGGCCCATTGGTACAGAAGTGATTGAGAATTTACAGGCAAATTGATTTTTGGCGGAGGACATTGGTGATAGTGGTCACAGAATTGGGTTATGTGAAATACTAATAATTAAATTTGTAGTGCGGGTTGGTTTGGAGAATGTTTTTAGCAGAATAATTGAATATGGGTTTGGAGAATGTAGTTGAACACTGAAAATTAGGTTACGAGTTAAAGGTACTTTTGACATTTAATAAGGATTACTTATTTGTTTACTTTTAAAATTTTCTGATTTGATTTAAAAATAAATAAAAATCCATGAGGACATTTCGGGTAATCAATTGAAATTTTAGGCTGACATCAGGCAAATGGGTTTTTTGTTACTAATAAATGTGAAATAGCAGGTGTAAGTGTAATTATTCAAACTTGAGGGGAGCTTCCTGTAATTATAATAAACTTCAGGGGAGGTATATGAAATGTATCCCTTAATAAAATGGGCATTACCAATAATACTTGATTTCTTTCCCAATGATCATAACTTTCTATCAGTACTTCCAAGTTCTTATACATTTTTTGTTGTTATTGTCAAGCAGTTATGATAGAGGCTGTCTCTTATACACATCTAGATGTGTATAGGTTGGAACAGTGTTTGAAAATGTCTCTTTAATAACTGTTAGATGAGACTAAAAAGAGAAAGGTAAGCATCGCATATTACAAGTAAAATGGAAAGACATGACACAATTAACAAAAACTCGAAAACCGCTTACTAGCAGTAACATCAATCACAAAAACTATATGTGCATTTGTTGTCTGGATGCAGATGGAAGTTGAGAAAGATATGCAAAAGACAAATATCAGGAGTTTTTCAGTATTATGCACACAATTACCTGAGAGAATTCTTGATTGGATATTGCCTCAATTGATGTAGTCTCTTTCTTGTTCAAGTTTAGTACTTCTAGCATGATATCTGTTGAGAGTCTTATCACCAAGTTTATAAGGTACAGAAGCTTTGCTGGTACCTGTATTTAAGAAAGTTTTGGCCAATTTGGAATATATCCAACTAAATAGCACCACATAGTTCAAATGAGTTGTGAAGAAAAGTAAGGTACATACCTACAACTCGTACAAGCCTGTATATATCTTGCTTCGGGTCATTACAAGATATTCTTATCCGAACAATTGAGCCAACCACCATATCATGGAATTTCTCCTCTTCACCAAGGAGGTTCTCCATCAAATTTCGCCGCAAATAAATCAAATTAATGTTGTGAATATCAATTGCAGCGTACTCATCCAGATTGGTCTGAGGAGTTTTCTCTTCACCCTTTTTTCGAGTTTTACGTTTCTTACTTTGGTTTAACATAAGACTATTGTTCTGATCAGACCCCATATGGCTTGCAACACTGCCTACAATTCCAGCAGGAATAAAGGCATTCTTCTGATCATCATCTTTTATGAGAAAGTGATATTCCAGAAGTATGTTTAGCATTTCAATGTGGCCAACACGTGGTTTCCCAAATAGATTTTTGAGCCTTAAATCACATATAATTTGACTTTTCCGACGAGGATCCCGGAGATTGTTTCTCTTTATATAGTCCAGCAAAAGAGCTTGGACATCAAACTGAGACAACATGGACGTATCACCATTCTTCACATGTGCAACCAACTCCAAAAGCTCTTTAGATGCCCATTCCATGCATCCAGCCAAATTTGGACCATTGTCACTGTTTATCTTTTCTGTATTCACAGAGTCCTGGTTTAGTAATTCAGATTGTTCTTTGGGAATATTCAACTCCAAAAGTTCAGAGGACGTGGCAGATATAGACATCATTCCACCATTTGGCAAACTATTTCTACCAGGTGAAAACTGTCTAGAGTCCATCATAACCACCCCCCTCCAGGGATTCTTCGCCTGTATGAGCTCATTTATTGTCAAGGATAAATTGCCTTTCAAGTAAAGCCAGTATACCTTGAAAAGATACTCCCAGCTAGTTTTATCATCAAAATCTACTTGTACCTGCACATCACATAGAATATATAAATGGCAGCACAAAACCATATCTGAGCCAATTGTCTCTAGACGTAAAATAATAAAATTGCACGAGCATGCAGGCCTCATCTACTAGGCACATTCCATAAGCTTCATCTGCCTTCAGCAATGCTTAAAAAAATAATACTCATGATATGAGACCAACAGGTCAAAAGCTCGTATACATTTCACTTGCTTATATTTATCTCATATTCTCATTTCCCGTGCAGACTCCATATCTCATATCCTTAAACAAACCAAGCCTTATTTTCACTAAGTGGGGTCGGCTGAATGAATCCTTCTCATATCTCATATCCTTACTGGAAAGAAATGGAACTGGTAGCCCATATTCTAATAGTTAACAGGTATAATTTGTCTTTGCCCAAAATTGTGAAAAATAATAATCCATGTCCAGGCACTATTTTAAAATTCAATATTGCCTATATGTTTTTGCAAACGAGCAAAGGCCAATTATTTTATTCATCGAACTAAACAACCTCTTATCCAGCTAATTTATGCAATGAAGATTATTTGCTGAAAAGAAAAATAAGCAGCAAACTAACTAATCTCTGGTTCTAGAAGAAAAGAAGGTTATTGCACAGGCGCACACACCATACACGCATGTAGAGACTGACTGATGACAAACAGATAGAAAGAAACAACTACCAATAATCAGGTAGATAGAACCAGAGAACAATCTAGAGATTAAGGAGTCCAATTGCAGTGACGAATATCAAATGTCTTGTGAGTTCTCAACCCGTGATATTCTTCTAGCTAAACAGAAAAGTTCGAGGAAAAAGAATAGCTCATACCACTTCACTATTTCCAGCATCTTTGTTTTCAATCAGCATAATGGTTTTCATGCATGTTGTGCAAAAGCCTTTATTTCCTCTAACGCAGACATACTCCGCATCCTTAGTGCATCCCTTGCACAATGAGTAGGTACAAGTGTAGCACATATAACAAAAGTGAGCAGCCTTCTGACAAACACTACATATATGCCAACCTGAAAGAAATACGGTCATTAGGATCTTGAATGGTGCATGGTTTCAGGAAAGGATAGTAAACTGTGCTTATTTTCCTGCAGAAACTTATCTGAAGTTGCTGAAAACCAAATATTGATTTTCAATGATGTGTTACAAACCCAAGTTGTCATGCAAACAAATAGATCACAGAATGCTCCAAAGTCCAAATACATCTTTAACTCAAAAGTGAAAATGCAAATGTAAACTTTTTCACCTTTGTATAGTTGCCAATGTAGAGAACTATCTTTTAAGCAATTAATGACTCGTAACAGCAATTGCAAGACAACTAAAGCTAAAGAATCCAATTAGGTTTGAGTAAGTAGGTGTTTCATATCTGAAATTATTTCATTTCTAAGTGCAATTTTCAGGTTATTGAAGCATTATATGGCTTTCCTACAGCGGATCACTCAACACCCTTCGCCAACCAAACAAAGCAAGACGAAGTGAAGTCCACTCAAACAGTTTTCACTATTCCAATTCAATTTATTTACAAACAGGACCTTAGTACTACCATCTTAGGAAGACTTTGCATGCAACAAGTCCCAACAGCAATCGAAATGAAAAAAATAAGTCCATACCATTCATACTAATGACAAGAAACACAGCATACAAGGAACAATTTTTAATAATACAAACATAATATAAATGAATGGGCATGCAACGAAATATAAAAGCATGGCCATGCAACAAAATAAAAGCATGGCCATGCAACAAAATAACTGGATGCTTTTGTTTCCATGACCAGTCAAACACAGCAAGATAGCTGCTTCAGCAGAAGAGTAGGCATCTTATAACAAGAATACAGCAGCAAGCCTGGCTCAACCATAATTACTATACTTATGATCAATACCATCTCATGTGTTCAGAAAAGCTCAGCTTGAAGCTTTCCACTCACAGTGAGGAGAACTTCTTTTAGAGAGAATTACCATTTAAAATAATGTGAACCAGATGGAGTTCAACACAATTAAGAAAACAACTACTTTGCAAGATAATAGTGATATTAAACTAAATATTCAAAGTAAATTTTAAACATTTATAGTACAAGCATTATATAAAGATTTACCTTTTCCAAATGCACAACAAAACTTGACATTTTTAGACTGTTTAATTTAGTAATTGTTCTCATAATTTACCATCTATGAACCATGTCATGCGATAAAAAGCCCGATGACCAGATAAAACTTTCCTCTAAAAATATACAATCTTTAATATCACACAAAGACCCAAATGACATGCCATGCAGAAGTTAGCTCATAACACACTAAAATGTTAAAGCAGGAAACGAAACCACAAAATGCAACAGAAAGAATGAAAATCAACCCAAACAACATTTAAATAAAGCAAAATAACAACATACCGCAGTTCCATTTCGCCTTAGATCGGAAAAATGCCTCGTCACGCTTAATACAAGCTGGATGGTATGCCTTCGGACACCCCCTGAATATTAATGTCAACAGCAAATAAACAAACCTAAAAACCAATTCTTGATAACTAAATTTAAACGAACTTAAACTGCATTTAAAATCATAAGCACTTATGAAAGGGAAACAAACCCCAAATTTTTACTTGATGCTTGACAAAAAAAAAACAAAAATGTCAAAGAAATTAATCACTCACTTGCGATCACATAGCACGAGAGAACCACCATCAAAGCAAATAAAACAGACGTCCTCCTCCTCCTTATTTTACTTCGCCGGCGGGGGTTTAAGCGGCGGCGCCTGGCCCTTGGGCGGCCTTCCACGTTTCCGTTTCTCGATCACTTGCCCTACCGCCCCATACACCGGTTGGGGTTCCCCAACTTTAACCTGCACGGAAACATCTCCGGCGACTTCCGAGGGAACTCCACCATCCATTCGACGAAACGAAGCGCACTGGTCAAAGGTTTGACTATGAGCTGTCGATTCTACACGCGGTGTATGTAGGCCAGAGGAGGACGAACAATCTCCACCGTCCATATAGATGTGTCTAGAGAAGGAGGAAAAAAAAATGAAAAATTGAGCTCGAAATCGAGCTTTATTGAAACCCTAGAATTGAGAATTGCGTGGTGGTTTTAAGTTTCGATGATCGATAATTGGGAAAAGATGTAATCATTCACCTAACTACGTCGTTTTTCAGACGGAACTAGAGAGAGAAAAAAAATTAGACAGTGGGTTTGATAAGATTGGCTGGGTTAGGCCAGTTGTAGAGAGAGAAAGTGGGGTGGGCTGTCTCTTGTACAAGTTTATAAGTTGGCTTTTGTTTAACCTTTGTGTGAGAAGACAGAGTGTTGTCTCTTATACACTATGATGTGAGAGTGTTTTATTACAAAACAAATGGAGCGTTAAACGCGGCAGATACCTGTCATAATTCTCTCTCACACAATTCACAATTTGTGGGCACGTGAAAGGTTCGGGACGTTGAATTGTTGTTAGTTACCACGAAAAATATTCATACCGTCTAAGTTTTTTAAATAACGACAAAATAGTGATTGTTAAAAGTACAGAAGTTCTAAAATTTTTTAAAACTTTTAAAGAGACTAGTAATACACACTAATACGAGGTATTAAATTGTATACAAATTTTTAAAGTAAGTATTGTAAAAATTTTAATAGTAGGAGTATAAATAAATTATCAAGAAATTATTAAAAATAAATAAATAATTATGATTTATGAATTTAACGAGATATTTTGTGATCACGTGAATTGTAATAATATCACACGATACTACTACAATTATATATATTTAAGTGACACGAGATTTGTAACTAAGAATCATAGACAACATATGTCCATCTAAATTTTTCTCTCAATAAATTACTTTTGCCGAGACTAAAACTTTGAACCTCATTCTATTGAAGTATGACTCGAGCAAACTTTTAAGGTTAGATTTTTATTTTATTGGCTGTATTTTAGTTGGGGAAGTGGGGAAATATATAGTGTACTACTAAAGAGATGCCTGCTCAAAGTGTTAATGTTTCCTTTTACCAGTTCTAATTCAAAGTCCAATGAGTTAAACTTTTGAGTCTGCAGTCTCCATGCATAAGTCCGCGGCTCTTCAACTAGTTAAGGGAAAGAAGTGGAAGAAGTCGAGATTCTTCCCGGATGACTAAGAATAAAATTAGATAGACTTAGTCAAAAGGTAATAACTAGTGGTTATATCATTTGGAAAACATTTGGACAAATTAGACATTTATAAGGCTTTATGTAGCACAATGATGATAATGGAATTCAAATTCCATTTGTTTTGTACATGGGAAATCACTCCTGAAAAATTCTACAATTTATTTAAGAAATTATCCCATTAACGACTTGTACGTTTTAATATCATTTGCATTAAAATTTTATAACGCACAACCATTTAAAATTAAAAGAATAATTCACTTAATAGTATTGTAAGAATTCCTCGTAATCTTACATCTCTCACGAAATTATATTTCTTTAGTTTCAAAATAATTGTCGATTTAATCAATTTGTTTTGTTTCAAAATATTTGTTACGTTAAAAAATTAAAAGAAGAAAGTATTAAACTATATTTTTTTAAATTTTTATTCTTACAGTCGTATTAATGAAGAAAAAATTATATAATTAGAATATTAATATAAAAGAGTATTTTATTGATTTTGAATAACTTTTTTATAAAATTAATTTAATTTAATAATTTTTTTAATCTGTATACACTAACCAAAGGCGATAATTATTTTTAAATTGAGGAAGTATATAGTTACATGTTTATATGTTAGTTACTTAGAAACTTAAAACTCCCAAAAGAAATCCGAGTACAGGATATTATGATGATTCTTAAATGACTAGCAAATCATTCTTTTGGCCTTGGGCAATTCTATCCGAGCACCGATCATTTGATTTTAAATTCTACAGACGTCCAACACGTTGCAAGTTAGCTAGGTCTTGGTATAAGCTTTTTAAATATGTAAAAATAACTTACACTGAAAACTATTTTCAAAAAAATATTTTTCAGAAAATTTTTTGGTGTCAAACACTCGAAAATATTTTCTGGAAAATATTTTCCAATTTTCCTTCCTGCGGTTGAAAATAACTTACAATTTTTGTTGTAAGTTATTTTTCTGATAATTCAGAGTGACATTAAACCTCAAATAATTACTTTGAATTTCATTTACTAAACTTATTTTCGTTTTAATTCTTTTCATTCGTTTCAGGGGGCTGTCTCTTATACACATCTAATATGTGTATAATTAGACAGATATTAGTAGTAAAATTGTACTATCATTTAATTTTGAAAAATTAATATTTTATTAATTACAATTACTTGTAAAGTATTTATTACCATTGTTATGAGTTTTTTTAGCTTGTAACCCATAATAAAGATGTCTCTTATACATTTCTAGATGTGTATTTTTATTTTGTCAACCGAACACCGGAAAATTGTATGAAAAATAGATTTTTTCATGTAAAATATTTTCCAATAAAATATTTTCAAACGAACACACCCCAAATAGTAATGAATTTCTGAAGATAAACCAATTCCATTGGTTGTCAATGATTTCAAAGTTTCTTTTTTAACAGCAATCTATTGATCTATTTGATGATGTCAAAATAATACACCTAATAATAATATTACACATAATTTCAGACTCGAGTCCACTAAAGATATTTTAATAATTATATTCATGTGGCTCAAATGGGTCCGAATGGGTTAGATATTATATATTCGATCCACGGATCGATCCGATTTATTAGTTTCAGGTATAAATAACAGGTCAAATTCAGGGAAACCAACTTTCGTAATTATTTTTTCTATTGATTCAAGCTCTGAATTTCTATTGAATTTTTCAGATGGACGTGAATACTACGCGTGGTCCCAACTTTTACTTTAAACCATAATACACAAGTTAACCCTAGCCCAAAATTTTTGTATCATAAGTATTAAATTTTGTTCTACCTTTTCTCTCTTTATTTTTTGCTTTTGTTGTTGTCGTTGAACGACAAACAGTTTGATATATTATTCAGTGTCATGTTCTATTAATGTGATAGTCGGTTCATCATGCTTTAAGCTTCATGTTCTAAGGAAAATTATTTGTCTCTTAATTTTTTTATTTGTTTTGTTGAAAGAACGGCTTATGTTAGTATAATTTATACTGATCTGTCAATGCCAATATGCAAGCATAGTTTCAAGTGCTTTTAACTCAATTTATTTTAAAAATAATAGAAGTCAACTTAAATTTAATTCAAGAAAACTCACACTTACGAATCTCATACTCATCAAATTGAATGACTTTTAATTTAAAGTCGGGTAAACATAATCTCAAAATTAAAATAAAAAAAATCCACATATTGTCTATAACATATAACTCTATTTCTCCAACATCGATATATTACATGTTAAAACTAGAATATAGCAAAAGAGAAGTAGTAGCATCACTATTTTTAAAGTCACAAACACTAATATTAATTATTACGACAGAGTTTTAATTTTAACGGACAAGTATCTATAAATTAAGAGATGGGATCAACCTAAAATATAGAAATGAGAGATAAGCGTTGATAAGTATTTATAAGATTACAGACTATGAGTTTCTTATTTTTTATACATCTTCATAACATTTGTCACTTTTGATCGAGTCTTTTGTGTTGTGTTGTGTTGTGTTGTGAGTTTAGTATGATCTAAGTTTAGCTCACAATAAAGTCGATATAATTGATAAGTCTAACTCAATTCACTATATATGAATCGAGCAGATTGAGCTCGGGCCAACTTGACCCAATCTATATTCATATTATTCATTGCTCGGAAGGCTAATATCTTAAACTGCGAAGAAAAAGAAAAAAAAAAGTTTCTTAAACTGAATTTTTTTTTTTTTTTTTTTTGCGTTCTAAAAGTGAGAAAGTTGCATTTGAAAAAAGCAACCTAAAGGTCGCTTTCACTAAAAGTGACATTAAGTTGCTTTTTCCAAATGCAACCTATTGTCAAATATTTAAAAAAAAAAAAAAACTGCACATTATTTTAGTTAACAGGTTGATTTTCTTTTGTTTTTTTAGATGTGTATTAGGGTTTTTTTTTTTTTTTTTATAGTTTGTAATTTAGAATTTAGACTTATAGAAAAAATAAAAATAAAAATAAATTAAAATATTATAAACCAAAGCAAGTAGAAAAAATATGGGAACATTTTAAAATTAAGAAAGTACATAAAATATTTAAAAGTAGACAAATTATTTTAAAATATTTTAAAAAAGAAAATTTTTTTTTAGTGTTTTAAATTTCAATTTTTTATATACTTAATTTTGATGTAAAACTAAGAGTATTTCTTATACACATCTAGATTTTATAAGAGACAGTTTTTAAATGATGAATATTGTCTAGATTTTCTTCTTCTCTTCTTTGTGTTCTAATTTTATATTGGGATTGGTTGGAGTCAAGTTAATCATATGGTTAAAAGTATGTTTTAATAATAGTAATTTATTAATTTATTTTTATTATTTAATATGTGATTTATTTCAAATGTTTAATTTAAATTATGTATATTTCATATTGTGTAGGGTGTAGCTAATATTTATATATTTCATGTTTCTTTTTTATATTAAAGTAGTGATAACTTATTTTTATATTGCATGTTTGTAATTTAATAGTTTATTTTAAGAATCTAATGCATTTTTATTATTTTTAATATCCATGTTCAGTATTTTTTTAGTATAAATAATTGTTTCAACAATTTGTATCTGGTTTAAATAAATGTTAATATTTAGACGTGATGCATGTTTGTTGAATGCTTTGATAATTAGAGTTTGGATAAATAAGTGAATGATTTATACTTGTTAATATCCACATATCTATTCGAGTTTAATTAATTTTTTATGTTAAAAAGTGTTAACTAAATGTTGTTGTTAGTTTTCATCTCTAATAGAATGCGTGTTAAGCTTAGATGGATTTAATATGCATATAAGTTTAACTTTTTTAATCTATGTATTAAAATTTTAAATTTTATGTTGGTTTGGATAATTAAAATATTGAGGGCAATTATGATATTTTACTATTCATTTTAGATGAAAATTTTAAATTCATTAATTTTGGTGGGTAATTTGAGGATAAAATAAAGGGATTAATAACACTTTGCTCATCTGAACTAGATGCTAGTAATTACACTTTGCCTCCTATACAAAAATAATACACATTATACCTCCAATGAGAATTATTCATCATTTAAAAACTTTAATATTGTGTTTGGATGGAGGGATTTGAGTGGATTTAATTTGAAATCCTAATCCTTAATAATTTATCCAAACAAGTTAATTGATTTAGTTATGAATTTGAAATTTACCAACAATTGAGAGTGTGATTTTAATGGTTAAAAAAGAAAATTTGAAATTCACCCAAATTCATGCATTTCAAATCCACTTAATTTAAATATATTCATTTCAAATACTTCATTCATTTCAAATCAACACATCCAAACACAAACCTAACATCATTAAAAAAAATCTACTTAACTGACTAAAATACCCCTAATGTTATATTTCAATTTTGTATGTATTGAATTTTAATGTTCTACCACTACAGCTAGACATTCAAATTTGAAATATTTTGTCTACTTTCATGCATTTTGGCTACTTTTAAATATTTTATATACTTTCTAATGATTTTAAAATGTCCTGATATTTTTATACTTACTTTATTTTATAATATTTTAATTTATTTTCATTTTCTTCTATAATTCTAAACTCTAAATTCTAAATCATAAAAAAATCCCTAAAACAATTTAAACAAACAAAACAAAATTTGGCACCTAACAATTAAAATAATATAATTTTTTTAAATGTCTGACAATTGGTTACATTTAGAGAAAATAACTTAAAAATCGCTTTTGTTTGCTTTCTCTAAATATATATAAATTATTTTCAGAATAAAAAAAAAATCTTCATAATTTAAATTTTTTTTTAATTTTCTTCACAGTTTAAGAAATTAATCTTTCTCGGAAGCCTTCATCTTTGATACCAAAAAGATGGTTAATGCGGAAGTTAATAAAGTACTTACTACTCCTGGTAATTATGGAAAGAGACGACATTTCGTTCAATTAAAGAACTCCGCCATGTCCACCCACGGAACTGATGTGGGGCCGTTAAATAGAAATGAGCTTTTTACAAAATTCATTACCAAACTTTTGAGCATCGGATTGGGACTTTTGTTGTTGCAACATTAAAATAATCATGCACACATGCGTACCGCACTTGAGCTTCTTCTGGTCTGGATTCAGCCGATGAAATAGTTGATTTTTTTTTTTTTTTTTTTTTTGTGACATAAAAAATTTATTTAAACTACACACGTGACATTGCAAAAGCACACTTTTTTTTTTTTTTTTTAATAATTATCTTTGGGGATTATAATGGTTTTTCTCATTTAAAACAACCTTAATCCGATCCAATTTGGAATTGCAATATCCAAGTATATAAACAAATTAACATAAGGAAAAAAGGTTAGTTATTCCATAAATAAGTTAGCAAAATTTTATGTCTTGCAACGGAATTATTTTTTGTTAAACATAACATTCTGCATTTTAAAAACTTGTAACGCAAGAGAGTTATTAAGTTATTTGACAATATGTGGATTTTAAGCCCTTAAAACTTCTAAGTTGTGGTTATGTATTTAGTAACAAGGTACTCACTGCTAATTAGTTTCCAATGGTCACACGTAAATATAACTTTTGCTTGTTATTACCAGAAAAAATATAGTTGCAAATATGTTTTGAAACCAACGAGGCATTGAATAGGTCATTCGTCTAAATTGAAGTAATATTCTCTACAAATTTTAAAGGGTAAATGACGAGATCATTACACCATTTCCATCACGAAGCTTCGTTCACTCACTTGTTTACACATTACAGTCTAAACTCTAAAATAACCTACCAATATAAATGTTTTTAAAGAGTACATTTCATGTCATTCTGTCAATTGCGAGCTCTTATTCATATCTAAACAGAGCCATCACTTGCCATTGCAATGAGATTTTCTATCGAACTCTATGTCCAAATCAGTGTTAATTAACACTTTTTCCTCCCCTATTTCTGTATTAGTATTCACGTATTGAAACACAATACATTCGCTTATCAACATGATTATAGTAACGTTTTTAATATTCTATCATTGAAAAATAATTAAATATACTTAAAAATTTTAATAATACATTTTAAATTAACACAATTAAAACTATAATATAACTCAAATTCCATTACAACTAAGTAATAACTTATTTGTATATAATATAGATACTACGAATTATGAAATAAATTAACTCTGTTTTCGTACCTATATCGCTTATCGTTACAAATCGCATATTATGTAACACTGATTCAAATTAATTAAATGGGTGAAGTTTAGTATGGACAAATTGAGATTTCATCATTTTAGTGTCATTTTTGAAGATTTAATTGCCATATAGATCGTATATTTATTTGCTTGTCTTATCTCTCTCACTTTTTTTTTTTTTTAAATAAACAGAAATGTCAAAGCAGGTAACATATGTACAATCCTAGTATATTTGATATATTCAAATATAATCTCACACATTTCGAGACTGATAATTCATTTATATTTAATTTTAACTCAAAATTTAAATAAATGTAATACAAAAGATAGAACAAACTAAACAAGTTACAAAATTGTTTCAATATCCGTTTATCAACAATACAGTAACAAAATCTCTTAATTTATAAATAGAAAATACTTATATAGATTCGATTTTTAGTTCTATCCGTAAATTCTATAGTTAAAATTAAATTTTATAAAAATTTAATTAAATAAACTTATATTATAAATTTCATAACATTTAATTTATATCACAGTTTATATACAAATTATATCACAATATAGATGTGTATAATAGATCTTTTCCTATATAAATAAATATCCGATAGTATTAGTCACTACAAAAATATCTTTCCCAAGACACGTGGGTGCCTAAAACCAACCCCCTCACAAAATTACAGCTTACACTATAAAAAGCCTACATTTCTTGCGCAGGTGAACAAATTACAAATGCCGCCGATTCTCTGATCTCATCACCAGCCAGCCGGTCCAGCCTCCTACTTAAAGCAATCCTTCCTCCCCCGAGTCCCCTTTCTCTCTCTCTTCTGAACGAGAGTTCTCCCGGCGAAAGCAACGGGACCCGAAAATCCAATCGGAAAAATTCCCAAAATCAGCGGGATCGTATTTGTTTATATCCAATTATTATTAATTCTAAAAATGTTGCAGAGACCCAGACGCAGGTGCGAGGGCAAAGCCATGGGCGCAATTGTTCTCGATCTCCGCCCTGGTTTCGGCATCGGCCCTTTCTCCCTCGGTAATTTTCTAATTTCTCTATTCTTTCAGTGTTTATTTGTTACTAATTTTAGCTAATTTCGCGACTGATTATTCATTTTGATGATGCATGATTATATAATGTTTTAGGGATGCCGATATGCGATGCCTTTGCTCAAATTGAACAGCAGCCTAACATTTATGATGTTGTTCATGTCAAATACTACGACGAGGTTTTGCCCTAATTTTATTCTGATCCTTTTTGTTTGATGTTTACTCAATTACTCGTATGCGGCTGAGTATTTTGATAATTTTCTTTGCATTTTTGCTACTATGTCTATCTTGTCAAAAAATGTAGAGGAATAAGTGTGAAAATGGGTTCTTTTTAGTAGTATTGTGGTGAAACTTTATATGTTTTCTGTAATCGAGTTGAGGGTGTAGTTCCAATGTTGTAGGAGTTAGAATGTTCAACAATTATATAACAAATTTTTAGTTGGAGGAGAATCCTTCCTCTGCAATGTCTAAAGTTGTTGGTGTTCACTTGGGTCATGGTATTGGAAGTATTTGCTTGGTTAGATAGTTATGTACTTCAGAATGTTAATCGAATTCCACGTGTCATTTTGGCTGATAGTTGTTTCTATCGGCGATCTTGTCGCTTTTACGTTGTCTTTTCTCCAAATTAATGAATTTTAATGCCGTTACACTGTTTTACGTGGTGGCACATACTCGTGAAAAAGTCTAAAATTGTCTGCCATTCAATTATGATCTGAGCTGCACTGTTTTCTTGTTGTCGGCTGGTTTAGACTACTAGTATCAAGATTCTCACATCGTATGTGGTCATGATTCGCAACCCAGCTAGCTAGTGGTGTGATCCTGTAAATAGTTATTTATCGTTGTCTTCTTATACACATCTATTGAAAGGTATTGTAAAAGTATTTACCACGACTGTTGACCATTCTTTGTGCATTTGTCAGATCTGTACCCTGGAGTAGTTACAATTTTTTTCAATAGCTTTGAATTCATGCTTGTTTGAATTGGTTCTAGATCCTGTATACTTTTGCCTTTTAGCAAATTTAATTTGTTAGATTTTATTTTCTGTATCTTTTTATGATTTACTACAGGAGCCTCTGAAACTTGATATTGTGATAAGCTTCCCAGATCATGGATTTCATCTCAGGTTTGATCCATGGTCACAGGTATTATGTTTTGTCCTTCTGAACATCAATTAATCGTGGAACTATTATTGGTTGGGCCATGTGCATCACACGATTATTGAAAATCACTCAAAATAACAACGTATATAATTTTTCTCAATGAAATTACATGGAATTAGGTTACAAGGAATCAATTGTACTGTTGGTATCTTACACTCTTTTCCCTTTAGCTTTGGTGGCTTAGACCTTGTTGTTCTGCAGTTCTGCATAGTTTATCTTGGAAAAGATGTATAGATATCTGTTTTAGATGCTTTTGTGTTGTTCAGAGATAAAATAAAGTAATATCTCATAATAGCTCAGTAGATTTTTTGGATTATGTGTCAAACTGTTCCTAAGTAAGTGGGTTTTCAATAATACGTAAAGGACAAAGGTAAAAGTACGGACTTTTTAAGTTTATGATTTTTGTTTCTTTGTAACCCCAAATCAATTCCAAGTTTGGTGCAATGATAGGGTTGCTCCAGAAATCCGCAGAAATTCTTCTCAATGTCTTATAGGTGGATGGCTGCAATTATGTATAATTTAATGTCTTCACGAATAGTAAAGAGTATGACATTCATAACCCCACAATTGAAAGTGTTATGATATTACTCATAGAATTTCATAAATTCTTTTAATTAAATAAATCACTGTTTACATCAAGTGTCCCTTTTACTCTATGGGTGTAATTATATATGGGATGTTAAATTGAGCCTGGTCCATTTGTAACCTAATTGGTTCAACTTTTGAATTTTGTGCATAGAATATTAATGTATTATCTCTAGTTTTATGGTAGTTGACTGTAAATGTAATCTGTATCAGAGACTACGCCTCATTGAGATTTTTGATGTCAAACGGCTTCAAATGCGCTATGCCACTTCATTGATTGGGTCAGTATTCTAATCCCATTCTCACCCCATCCCAACCCCCCACATCTCCCCAAAAACCCTCTTTCCCTCTGCTTACTGAACAGCTTTTGATGCGATCTTTCTTTCAGTGTCTCCATTGTACTCTAGTACTAAATAGACAGACTTATGATCAATTTGTAGGACATTTAGGGAATTTATGACAAAGGAAGAAAGATATATACTCTATTTTACCCTGTATGTCTGGCTTTTACTTGCCTTTTTCTCTTTTGTCCTCTCCCACAAGTTTGTCTCTTCGACTTTTACTTGAAACTTCTTCTGTGGGTGATACTTGATAGCACTTCTTCAGGGCTTATCTTTTGCTTTTCCTGTTCCTGTCACAATATACAGAGTGCTGTCATGAGAGAGAAGGTATTTTATTCCAACTTTTTGTTTGAATATCTCCATATACATCAATAGATAAGTGCTTATTAGATATCTATGCTCTTCATTGCGAAAGCGGAACTGCCATTAGAGTTTCCAGATGGCACAACTCCTGTGACATGCCGTGTCTCAATATATGATAGTTCTACAGACAGTAAGGTTGGTGTAGGATCCTTGATGGACAAGGCTTGTGCTCCTCCATTAGCTGCTGGCAGCCTTTACATGGAAGAAGTTCATGTTAAGGTTTGTACTTCCTTAACTGTGACCAGCTTGTGCTTCTCTATTGTACGTTTTATTCACACATGGTTGGATGTATTTTTTCTTATTCAACTGTTATCATTTATTGTTTTAAGAAATCAAAGTCCAGCTCCAATTTTACAGACTTTTTAAGAGAAATTCCCTTTTCTTTCCCATTTAATGGGATATCAAGTATGGATTTTCTTCCTTGATTTGCAACTTGAAATTGCGCCTTACAGATAGTTGGTTCCCCACCATGGGTAAATTTGACACACATCATACATACTTCTTAACTGACTTGTATCATAAATATGCGGGAAGGACACAGGCTGCTGTCAGGAGGCAGTACTGCCACCTGGGTGTGGCATGACAAGTATTGAGATATTATAGTTGCTTAATTAGTCTTTCAAATGTTTCAACATTGAAATTATGAGGAACATGCTAAGTTATATTCTTATTCCAACGCTGAAGTCATATAACTTTGTGAAATATTTTTCATTAGTATAAGGTAATATTTTAGAGTACTGATTGTTATAGGATTCATGTACACTTGAACTTGAGCCTTTTTTTTGCGTCCAGCTAGGGGAAGAATTATGGTTCACTGTTGGAGGGCAGCATATCCCTTTTGGTGCTTCACCACAGGTAACATTGATGTATATATTTTTCCTTAATCATGGTATGATTGACAGTGCTTTGTTTCCCTGTTATAATTCATTTGTCAGTTCTAAAAGTTGAATCTGTCTCTTATGAATTTCTAGGGCATAAGAGACAGGCTTTTTGGGGGTGGGGGTGGTTGGTGGGGAGGAGGGGTTAATGTCCTCCTTGCTCCTCTAATTTTTCATGTGTAAATCCAGGATGTCTGGACTGTATTGGGCCGACCATGTGGAATCCATCAGAAGCAGGTATGATCAAATGGTACTGTTACTTGCTATAGATTGTTGTTGTTTACTGTTGGGTTTGACATGATTTTATCCAATGTACAGGTGGACCAAATGGTGATTCACTCTGCTTCAGATCCTCGGCCGCGAACGACTCTCTGTGTGGATTACTTCTACAATTACTTCACTCGAGGCTTTGACATATTGTTTGATGGGCAGGTAGTTTTTTTTTTTTCTTGGGTTTTTCTGTGCTTGTTAATTGTTGTGAATGCATTAAATTAGCGGTCCTTTTGCTGATTTTGCAGACCCATAAGATTAAGAAGTTTGTCTTGCATACCAACTACACCTGGGCATGCAGATTTCAATTCCTACATGAAGTGCAATTTTGTTATCTATGGTTCTGATTGTGAGTAATTGCCAGTATAGATTTTGTTCATTTTGCCAATTCAATATCTTGAATTTTTTTTCCCTGTCCATAAATTAAACTTCGTGCAGTTGGTGGGTCTTTTCATCAGGATGACAACACCACCAAACGAACCATCACTCCAAGCACAAAATGGGTGCAAGTTAAGGTTAATGACTTTCGAGTTCATATTCTCTGTTTGGCCTTGCTGATTGGCATCTGGAATCACTTTGTGTAGCATGGCCATAGGCCCTTATCCATAGATGTCTTCTAAAATTAAATATTGCTTATATGGTGAATGTACTTCCTCTTTCTTATGGTGATGTTTTTTACTGTTTTGACTTGGAAAATTCCTGTTGTGTAAGGTAGCTGTTATTTTTTGTGGAATTTGACATGTGTGCATCTCCAGCTGTCATTGATTTCCCATTTTACTAGTTTCCGTTTATAACAAGGCTAATGCTTTGATATCATGGGAGATATTTCTAACATATATGTTGCAGGAGATTCTGGGCGACTGTGGCCGAGCGGCTATCCAGACTCAAGGCTCCACAAGCAACCCTTTTGGATCTACTTTTGTGTATGGCTATCAGAACGTTGCCTTTGAGGTGAATATTTCTGGCTGATTTGTATGATTTTCCATATATGAAGTCTTTGCCACAAGGCCTTAGTTCCTCTGCTCCATTTCTCCAACAATGTTGGCTTACTATACTTTTGCTGATGTTTGCAGGTCATGAAGAATGGTTATATTGCAACTGTGACTCTCTTTCAATCATGATGACATAAAGGTGTGCGACTTTTGTGCATTTTTTATAAAGCTGTTCTAAATATACTGATCTTCCTGTTTCCTACCTTTGACCTAAGTTTATTGATGATAGGGTTTCTTTGTGGATATTCTTTAAATATTTGCTAGCATATTATACGTGTGTAATTGAAATATCCTGCCTCAAATGCAGAGTGCCTGATTCATGTATTTAGAAGCAAAGAAACAGTACGTCTGCATGGGAATTGTCTCCCTTTGATAATCTAATTCAGGTTAAGGGTGTCTGCAGCGGTAAATCATGCAAGTTGTCATCACTTACTTGCATGAAGGTATCTGCAGTGATAAATATCAAGATACCATAAATTGCTTTCATACTCTGAGTTCCATTGTAAATGTGTGTGGGTGGTGGTATGTTTGTGCACTTTAGTTGGATTTTTTTTCCTTCTCTGTAAAATGCCCCTTTTAATTATACTATTCTGGGTGTCTTTCCTGAGTTTTGATTTCATATGAGGTGATCTTGTGATGCAGGGTGCAAATTTGTCATGTACAGTCCATTGGCACTGGAGTGAAAAGTGAATCTGCTCTTTATATATTATGTTGATGTCTAATGCTGATGTACATATTTATGTCTCAAATTGTAAAGTTTATTTGTGACATTGTTATGTAAATCCCAGAGTTCTGTATCATGAATATCTTGTACAAATGTATATATACTCAGAATGCCATTATGCTTTGCATACTTACTCGGTTTACTTGATTAATGTAAATGTTAATGTTAATTACTGCAGTAGGATTTTGATGGGGGCCTTGTTCAATTGGCGGCTGACCTATTCTTGTTCACAACCTCATGACCTACTCGGGAATGGGAACTTTCTTTGTTGATATGTATCCATTCTTCCCCATGATGTATTCTCTACTATTGGTGATCTTTGAAGTAAATGAGTTATGGTTGCCGGGTAATGTTACTATGTGCCAGGAGAAGATAGGAGTATTGGCTGCAGAGATTTAGATGTTCAGTTAGAAAGGCCGAGAAAAACAAAGGGGATGAATAAAAGAAAACCCAACCCCTACAAATCATCACAAGTTCGGGCCATTCATGGCCATCATGAAGCTAAGGAAATAAATGGCTTAGCTTCTTGTTAACTCTCTGGACCATGAGATCCTTCCTCCGAAAGTTGCCGCTGGTCCTGAACCCTTGGAAACTGTCTATAAAATACGGTCCGGCAATAAATAATTCATTCTCTTGGATTGGATGATACTTCTTAGCAAAAAAAAAAAAAACAGAAAAGCAGTTATGACCATAATTTCAGTCTTGAATATGGAAGGAGATGATGGTCGACTTACATTTCCCTTTTTTTTTTTTTATCTCCCCAGTCATACCATCCTCAAGGGGTGCTGATCTTGTCCATGAAGTATAAGCAAAGACTACTCAGAAAAAGAGCCCGGGCTTCTCCCTAAGTAGAATGCCCCTGATTCTGCAACATAATCTCCCTCTTTTGGGCACCGAAAGGCCCTGCAGGTCTTTGTTTAGCATGAAGATGACAATTTTCCCATCACCAAATATAAAATCTACAGACCTTGAACCTAGCAGTCCCTGAAGTAATGTTTTCCCTTGTGATCATAAAGGTGTCTTGCGCTTCGATGAACTTAACAAAAGCCGTAGTGTCGGCTGAAATAAGGCCCTGGTGTTATGCCTGGAAGTCTAGAAACGTAAGTTCATCATCCAAGTCGTGAGAGAATTAGTACGATGAGATGAAGGGTATAGTGGATAAGCTTAGCCGCAAGACCTCTAAACTGTCGGGCAAAGTGGAATTAAAGAAGGGGATTGTCCAGTAATTGTTAGGAAATCTTGAAGCCTGAGTTGAAGGCAAACTGGTCAGACTTGGAAGATGAATATGAGGACATGTCCTTGTTAGAGGACCTGTTCTCCAAAAAAACATGCCCTCATCTTCTTCATCTAAGCTTTGAGCAGCTTGCCTTCATTTTTTGGACAGAGACTCCAAGATTTCCTTATAATTCCTGGACAATTCCCTTCAAGGTTTTTGCTGTTAAGCTCATCCTCTATGCCCTTCATCTCATCTTACTTGCCTTTCACGAGTCACGATTCGGAACTCACGTTCCAGTCGTCGCACCAGTGCCTTAATCTCTCGTTTTGCACTTTCAATTGTTCCACTTCAATGGAAAGTCCTCTCCTACGATATTGCAGAAATCGAATCTCACAGTTGGATCAAACTTACAGGACAAGTAAGGGTCATTCTCCGTATCAATAGACCTTGTAAATACAATGACGCCTACAAAGCAAAACTTATAGTTAGTTCAACCTAATTTATTTGAGGTTCACAACAGGAGACTCAAAATTCTATGTAACATTTTAATGCTTATGGGTTCTAAATTTAGATTCTGATACCACTTAAATTGTCAAATTATACATATATGTATATTTCATACATGATGTTGATTAGACAACATATACATCTCTAAATGTGTCAGATGTGCCTAAGGGCTGTCTCATTACACATCAATTATATAATTTAGCCTCAATTGAACTAGCATAGTGATAGCCTCGTGCCTTCTCATGTACATCTGTAAATAAGGAGGTTGGATGCTACTAAAAAGGGATCGAAACTCAGATAATCAAACACACTCTTTATACTCAATTCTTCCACTTTCTCTCTTTCCTACTAGAATCTAATTCTAGCTTTGTCATTTGGCGCCATCTGTGGCATGAATCGACAGATTTCCAACTCTTTCAATCAATTCTCAGTCATCTCAGTTGTTTGTTTTTGCTTTGAGTTAGGTTGAAGAACCGTGGAACACGCCGAACTGCTAGCAAGGACGCGGAGACGAGCAATCAACACCTCGTGGTGCATACCGATAAGCCAGAAAACGTCGGTACACCAGCCGAGGCTCAACAAAAGCAGGATGATGTCCTGAAGTACATTGCTGATCATTTCGAGTCTTTCCAAGCGTTTGTGGAACAGCGCGAGAGCCAAACTCCATCCGAGCGCTCGATCGAGCAGCCACTCCACAAGTCGAACAGCAACGCGTCCCTGGCTGACGACCTGGGAAACAGCCAGTTGACGCTATAAGCCTAACCGTCTTATACAAATTGACAGATGTGTATGCTCGAACAAACAATTTGATGAGTCACACTCATCAACGAGTAGATCAAAAAAGTTACCAATGCGCGAGAGACTCGGTGCACATTTCTCAAACAAATCTGAGACTTCAAGAGGACCCTCAGAGCCTCGAAAATAAGATTCAAGAGATTTGAAAAAAAACGATTTACTTCTGAATACTCCTGCTACGGCAGAGATTGATAGAGATCCATTCACAAATCTCTATCAAGATTGAACCTCTTCTAATGCAATTCAAGCTACCGGACCTCAACCACTACAAGGGAAAATCTGATCCGTCTGATCACCTTCAGTACGTGGTAGCGATCACTAGCCTTTATGGCTATAGTGACGCAACCCGCTGCAAGTTGTTTGCCACCACTCTTCAAGATCCGGATTTCAGTGGTTCTAGGAGCTTCCGATATACTCAATCGCCATATTCAATGACCTGGCGATAATTTCTTCCTTGGTCACTTCCGGAGCAAATCAATATTGCAAAAGGACACGTCGCACCTCACGAACGTTCGACAGAGGTCCGATGAGTCGCTTAATAAATTTGTTGACCGCTACAATGATGAGCTGGTCCAAATCAAAAATGTTGATGAAAGAATTCAGGCGGCTGCTTTCTGCAGCAGCATCCGACGTGGCACCTTCAACGCCGACCTGGCCAAAAGGATGCCGAGCTCCTATTCTGAACTCCTAGAGAGAGATCAGAGTTCATACGGTGCGAAGAGTCAAACAGGATAAAAAGAGAACCTTGCGATACACAAAAAGAAAAGGTCCTGAAGACTTCAAACCCCTTATCCTCTAAAAAGTCGAGGGTCACAGACAGGTTGAGCTATCCTAGAGCCGGACCGTTAGCGAGCCGGGTGGTCTACCTGAACAACAATATCGGGAACCGACCCCAGCGAACAAGGAGCCATCCATAGGCTGACTTCACACCTCTCAATACATCGAGGAGAGAAATTTTATACCAAGTACAGCACCTGGGCCTCTTAGAGCCACCCCTCGAATGGTTTCAGCCCCGGATAAAAGAGACAGGGTAAAGTACTGTGTTTTTCATGGTCAACATGGCCATGATACAGAGGCCTGCAACCATGTGAAGGTTGAAATCGAGAGGGCCATTCAAGAAGGAGCACCTGCAGCACTTCATCAGCCGAACTGCTGCAGAGTTCCAAAAAAATGCAGCCAATCGAGGAAATCTGGCACAATCTCGCCCGCATCGTCAACAGAATCGAGGCGGCCAAAACAGAAACAATTCCTGGGCAAACCAAGATGAACAGATCCATGTAGCAGGGGTGATAAACACAATAGCTAGAGGGCCTAACAATGTCAGAAAAAAATACGCCCTCTAACAATGTCAGAAAAAAATACGCCCGAAATATTTCCCCAGGCTAGGATCGGGAGAAGCGACTGAAGCCATTCATGAGCCTCGGATACACTTTCGAGGACCCCGTTCCTAGCTGAATGCCACACAATGACCCCCTAGTAATCCATGTAAATGTGGCTGGCTATGAAAGTGCATCCAGGTGTGGAGACAGGCTTCAGAACGGGGTCCTCGAAGATTTTGGGACGCTTGGGTAAAAATGCACATAGCTTCCTTAATAAAACCTTTTAAAACCATATTGGTTGGCTTCACTGGGGACTCGGTCATGCCTGAGGGACAGATAATGCTCCCTTTGTGCCTTGAAACTCTCCCGAAACACAATTGAGATGACCAATTTCATCGTCAAAAGGGAGAGTTCCTACAATATGATCCTTGGCCAACCCACACAATATAACTACAGAATCCTTTCCCCCATGTTCTATATTAGAATAAAATTCATGTTGAAGGACGGATCAGAGAGAACAGTCATTGGGAGCCAGCAGGAGGCTCGAGCCTGATATATGATGTCCTTACGGTCCCAGTCTAAAACCATGTCCATTGCTGACAAGGCTTACTTACAAATTTTTGATGCCTCATTCACCTGGGATGGCCTCAAAGAGCCTTTGACAAGTCAAAGGAAGGGGAAGAATATGTGGAGCCTTGGAGAAGCGATACTGAGATCCCCGAACCTCCCAAACCAAAGGGGAAGGGCAAAGCAAAGATTGAGCCCCAAGACGAGGTCCCAATTGAGGAGGTACAACTAGATCCAAGCTTCCCCGATCAAAAAATTAAGATCTGTGCTACCCTCCCAGGTCTGGGAGGAGAGCAGAGTTCAAAACCCTTCTCTTTAGGCTTTTAGCTAAGTACAATGACGTGTTCGCCTGGACCGTCGAAAACATGCCGTGCATCCCTCGGGAAATAATCAAGCACAAATTTGGAGTGGATCCGGAATACAAACCAGTGAAGTAGAAGAAGCTCCTATTCGGTCCAGAGCGCAGTTTAATAATTGAAGCCGAGATGGATAAACTCTTAGTGGCAAGATTGATTAGAGAAGTATTGTATCCCAATTGGCTTTGTAATCTAGTCCTTGTAACTAAGCAAGATTCTTCTTGGCGAATGTGCCAAAATTTTATTGATTTTAATAAAGCCTGTCCAAAGGATAATTACCCGTACCCCCAGATCGATACGATAGTAGATTCATTTGTCTGAATTTTATAATTTGTACTTTTTAGATGCATTCTAGGGCTACCATCAAATATACATGGCCAGAGAAGATGAAGAGAAAATCTCTTTCATCATTGACAAAGGCACGTATTGCTACACTACGATGCCCTTCGGTACTCAAAAATGTCGGAGCTACATATCAACGCCTCGTCAATAAAATCTTCAAGTCCCAAATAAGACGAAACATGGAGGTATATATTGATGACATGGTGGTCAAGAGCCGAACCTATGAGGAAATCCTGGAAGACCTCAGGGAAACATTCGAGATATTAAGATCCTTTCGAATGAGACTGAATCCTAAAAAATGTACATTTGGAATCCCCTCGAGAAAATTCTTGGAATTCATTGTCTCTCGTTGGGGAATTGAGGCGAACCCTGAAAAGGTGCAAGTTATAATTGATATGAAAACTCCCACTTCGGTAAAGGAGGTTCAGAGACTCACCCGTAGAATGACAGCCCTGAATCGATTCCTATCCAAGCAGAAAGAGGCTTGTCGTTCTTCCGGCTCATAAAGAAGACTGAGGGCTTTCAATGGATTGAAGAAACTCGTAAAGCCTTTGAAGAGTTTAAAGAATACTTGGGCAACTTGCCGAAGCTCGCATCTTGTTGTGAGGAGAACCGCTATACTTATAACGGTTTCTCAATCACTGAATTGGCAGTCAGCTCAGTTTTATTGAGGCAAGATGAACAAGGCAACCAATGCCCTGTCTATTTTGTAAGCAAAGTGTTTCAAGATCCAGAAAGAAACTACAGCCTATCGAGAAGGTAGCTTTCTCATTGGTGGTGTCGGCTCGGAAGCTAAGACTTTATTTTTATGGCCACAGAATAATTATTTTGACTAACCTCCCATTGAAAAATATCTTAAGCAAGCCAGATGCTTCGGGCAGAATGCTAAAGTGGTCTGTGGAGCTATTCGAGTTTGACATAGAATTCAGGCCTCGGACAGCAATCAAAGCACTGTTACTTTTGCATTTCATTACAGAAAGCTGTGACATCAAGAAGGTTGACCTAATCATGGTGATTGATCCAGTAAAAGAACGAAGAATGAGAGAGGATATCACATGGGAACTTCATGTTGACGGAGTTTCGTATGAATCCAGAGCCGGGACAAGGATAATAATCCGATCCCCAGAAGGGGAGCTATCTTACTTATGCCTTAAGGTTCAGATTCAAAGCAACAAATAACGAAGCTGAGTATGGGCCCTCATCTGTGGGATGGAGATAGCCCACCAGATGGGAGCCCGAACGTTAAAGATACATTCAGATTCTCAGTTAGTTGTCAATCAAAACCTAAAAAATTACGAGGCTCGAGGCGTGATCTTGAAAAGATACCTAACCAAGGTGAAAAGCTAGATTGAGAAATTTAAAAAAATTGAACATCATCAAGATTGCCCGAACAAGAAACACGTATGCGGATGCTCTATCAAAGCTAGCCTCGGTAATATACTCACATTTAACGAAACAGATTTTGGTAGAACTGCAATAGCGCAGGTCTGTTGACTTCTCTGAAAAAAATCTCTTGTGTTCAACTTGACATCGGTTAGAAGGAACCCATAATAAGTTATCTGAATAATAAGAAGATCCCTGAGGACCCAGTCGAAGCTAGAAAGATCAACTACAGATCCACCAAGTATACACTTATCGAATTCGTGAGACAAAATCTTGTATAAAAAATATACTTGTGCCCCCTATTGAGGTGCCTCACGCTTTTCGAAGCTGGCTATGTTCTACGAGAGGTGCACGAGGGCATATATGGAAGTCACGTCGGTCCTCGGAGCTTAGCTTGCAAAGTCTTGTTGGCCGGGTACTATTGACTGACCTTACACTCTGACGCAAACACCTTGGTACCGGGTGCCATAAATGTCAAATACATGCTCTAATACACCGGAGACCCGGATGTGACATGGTCCCTATTCTCTAGCCCATGGCCATTCGCTCAGTGAAGAATTGACATTTTGGGCCCACTTTGCAGTGGGATCGGCAAGCTTGAGTTCCTTATAGTGGCGGTTGACTAATTCACCAAGTGGATCCAAGCCGAGTCCCTGGCTACAATCTCGGGAAAAGCAAGTATCCTTGATGTGCTCATTTCTGATAACGAGAAGCAATTTGAAGGGAAGCCTTTCAAGAGCTTCTGTGCTAACCTCGGCATCAAGCAGAACTTCACCTCGATCGGTTCATCCACAAGCAAATGACAGACTGAAGTATGCTACCGATACTCTACTGGCAGAATCAAGACTCGACTTGAACGAGCCAAGGGCGCTTGGGTTGAGGAATTGCCTAGTATCTTATAGGCATACAGGACCACGCCTCAAACGGCTAACGAAAACACTCCGTTCAGCTTGACTTACGGGTCTGAGGCTGTTTTCCTTGCAGAGATTGGGCTACCCTCGGTTCGAGTGTCCTTGTGTGCCTTAAAATTCAACGATGAGCCCCTGAGAGCTAACCTGGATCTACTTAAGGAAAAGAGGTTGGATGCATTCATCCAGGAAGCCAAGTACAAACAGGTCATGGCTAAACACTACAACGCCAGGATCAAGCATCGGTATTTGCTGCCGGGAGAATTGGTGCTTCGGAAGAATGAAGCAAGACGTGTAGAAGGGACTAAAAAGTTAGATCCAAACTGGGAGGGACCCTATCGTGTAATAGAAGCTCACACCTTGGGCTATTACAAGTTGGTTGACATGACACACCTAGGGGATCCTGTTTCCAGAATGTGGAACATTATAAATTTGAAGAAATATTATCAAGGAATGTAATGAAAGTCCCTTCTCAAAAGATAGATGTTTGAACTGCTCCAACTCTCAGAGGTTCGGATCAAGTTAACACAAAAGTAAATGATTGAGGATTGAGGATTGAGGCTTAGCAGTCCCCCCTCAAGGGCAGAGGCTTAGTAGCCCCTCCAAGCAAAATCAAGCTGCGTCAACCCTCAGAGGTTAAGTCAAAGCACAAAATAAATTCGTGCTGTTCCAACCCACAGAGGTTCGGATCAAGTTCAACACAAAAGCAAATGATTGAGGATTGAGACTTAGCAGTTCTCCCTCAAGGGAAGAGGCTTAGTAGCCCCCCAAGCAAAAACAAGCAGCGCCAACCCTCAGAGGTTCGGTCAAAGCAAAAAATAAATTTGAGCTGCTCTGACCCTCCGAGGTTCGAATCAAGTTCAACACAAAAGTAAATAATTGAAAGCTGAGGCTTAGCAGTCCCCCCTCAAGGGTAGAGGCTTAGTAGCCCCCAAGCAAAATCAAAGTGCACCAATCCTCAGAGGTTCGGTTCAAGTACAGAAAACAAATCTTGAGCTGCTCCAATCCACAGAGATTCGGATCCAGTTCAACAGAAGTGCAAATGTTTAGGGCCGAGGCTTAGCAGTCTTCCCAAGGGCAGAGACTTGGCATCCCCCCTCCAATCAAAATAAATTTGAAAAGATCCAATCCTTGAAAAGGCTTGATAGCCCTACTTAAGCAAAAATATTATTTCTTTGACCTTGGAAGGTCTGATTCAAATTAAATGGTTAAGGCAAACATAAGGAGCTCAACTTAGTTCTTTTGCCTCAGCTCGGAAGGGTCTAAACAAGGCCTGAATTCAAAATAAAAGGGAAACTTAGACAATATTCTATGCTAATATTCCTAAGTGTTATAAGCTTATTATCTGTTTTTATCATGAAACTTTTGCTTTGAATACAGGAGATAAAAAAAAATTGAAAAGCAGTTAAAGGCCAGAAGTAAAAGAAAAGTCGAGGCTTTTGTCGAGAAGACAAAGTTATCAAAACTTGAGAATTTCATTGAGAAATCCTAACTATTACATAAAAAGTTCCTAACTATTACAATAAAATTATATCAGCCTATGCAGCAGAAGTGGAAGGCTCGGCGGAGGAAGTGGAAGCTTGATTCACAAGTTCAGACTCGACTTCGGTATTCGCATTATGGATCAGTAGAGTTGCTTCAGAAGTTTCAGAGATCAGAACGGGGGCTTTAAATTGAACTTCTAGGCCATTGATGACCTCCTCGGTAACAAAAGCGTCATATGACAGCCCCTCGTACAAATCAAGATTCTTCACCAAGTGATCACAAGCCAATGTGAACCCCATGGAGAATTCCTTCTTTGTAAACTCCTTTAGCATCTCATCTTCTTTGATCAAAGTCACGAACTAGTTCCTTCCTTCGATCCACAGTTTCACCTCCCGAGAAACGAACTTCGCCTCGGCCAGCTGAGCTTCTTCTTGAATTTGAAGAACCCTTTGGCCGAGCTCTAGATCAACGATCATCTTGTCACGATCGCTAACATCCACTTCGAGGGTATTCTTTCCTAGCTCAGCTTGACCAAACTTGTCCCTCACTTCGATCAGCTCGGCCTCCACTTATCGTATTTTTTGCCCGCCTCGATATTGTATTTCAGCTCATTGGCTTTAACAGCCTGTCTCTTATGCCTGCTTCACGCCAGATTTGGTGTGAGCCAAGTCCTGTTTCATGGAGTCTTAACCTTAGAGTTGAAGGAGTGACTCGCGTTCGGCGATGGCGGGTAAGATTGTGATAGCCAGCAAAAGTGTGAGTTGGAGTATGAGAAAAAAAAATTGAAATTTCAAGAAGGGTTGGTCAAACTTACGTTCATCAGGCTGACGAGAAACTCGTCCAGCCTTTGTTGGGGAGTAAGCCTCTTGACACAGGCTACGTCCCAAGGTAAAGCAACCATCTTTGCTTGCTCATGAGCCACCCTTGGGAATTGAACCAGGTCGTTTATGTCGATCGGCGGGGTGGATCAGAGATCAGTGCTTCCCGAGGTGAGAGGAACTAGAAGAGGGTCTACGGATAGTCGATCCCAAGGTACATCCTGTGACCCTGCAGACTTCCTCTCCTCCTTGAGAATGTATTTTATATCACCTGAAAAGAGAAGAGTGTCAACTCTCAACTAGGAAGAAAGAACAAGAAGAGAGAGATCTAGGCTTGACAGTCCTTACCATAAGTGGTGATGAGTTGTTTTGACAGAGGGATATTTCCAGAAGCTGTCCCTGGAGTTCTCACCCTCGCCACTGGAACGGAGGGCCTCGTAGGCGATGAAGCAAAAGAAAGGGTCATTGCCGAGGAAGGACCCCCTGAGGCCAGCGGCCTCCCTTGTTCTCTTTCTAGTGACCCGAGTCGACTCAGGTTCTAGGAGCCGAAGAGCCAGAGTTACCTACCCGACTGGTCTCTCTGGGGTGCTGCTGGCTTCGGTCAGATTAGGAGATGCAGAAGTTGAAGGTATGGCCTCAACACTCCCCGAGGGCGTGTTGGCGGTGGCGGATGAAGATCCGTTTGTTGATGAGGTGGGCTAGTTGGAAGTGCCTGCACCAGTAGCGGGTGTGGCAGGCACTAGCCCCCTGAGAAATGCTCCAAGCTCTGCAGAAGACAAATGATCAGTAAAAAAAAAAAAAATAGGATGACCTTGTTGAGGGTTGTAGCTCTAGAGGATGTCATGGGTGGGGAACAATCCCGCCCAGGCAAGGATGTTGTTGGATAGGATGGCGGGTTGGTTGTTAATGTTTATTCTGAGGTTGGATTCTACGAGCCTCCTGGCGTGTATGGAGTCCGGAGGAGAGGTATTTTTGGTTTTAAGGTTTTCTTTGGCAAGGTTTCATGGAATCCGAGACATTAGAGGGTCGAGGTATCGGATAAAGAAGAACGACTTTTTTCAGTCATGAATGGATGAAGGGTTACCCGAAGTGAGCTGTTTACCCACGGTTCGGGGAGAAATGTAAGAGAATCCCTTTGTAGGGGATAATTTTAACATCATCCTAAAGGTGTCTAAAGAAAGGGGGATGTTGTGTAATCTACACAGAGACAAAGAAAAAGTCGGCAATAAACTGAAGTGCGTTTGGGGTCAGCTGGGATATGCTAATATCCCAGTGGTTGGATAGGTGGACGAGGAGCGGTGCTATTGGGATCCTCAGCCCCGCCTCAAACTGTTCCTGGCAAACTGTATAAATTAGCAGGAGGAGGCAGGTGGCCTCGGTCCTCGGGGGCAGGAGTTTGATGTGCACGTTCTTACAGAAACGACATATTTCCCTGAGTATTTTGATATCCTCGGGGTCGAGAGAGTTTGATACATTTTGTGTTTGGAGGTTAGGATGGTCGTTTTGTGGAGGTTCAGGGGCAAAATTTAGTGGCACTGCTGCCAGAAAAACTTCGTCAGAAGGATTTAGCAATCTGTCAATGGCGTTTACGGGGGAAGGGGGGACCGGCGTGCTAATGAGAGAGGTGGGAGTGAACGTACCGGCTATTTCTTTTATTTGGAAAACTGTGAGATTCATTTGGGGACTTCTGGTGGTATCCGGCGGTGGCTTTGAGCGGCGGTCGACAGTTAGCAACGGAATTATGAAATCGGAGGAAAGGGGAGCAGGAGGGTGATGGTGAGGGAAGGAGAGTATGTGAGATTTGAGTGAGTAAAAGAGCGAAAGATAGTGTGGAGTGAAGGAGGAGTTGAAGGAATGAAGTAGTAATAAGTTGAAGGAATGAGGTAAAATGAGTAAGAGAAAGAAAAAAGATTTGGGAGAGAATTCACTATAAATAGGAGGGTCTCTTATAGACATGTTCAATGGTTGGGGAAAACTTATGGTTTTGAAATGAAAAAAGGCGTCTGGACGGGAAAATCGAGGTGTTATGGCGTGAAAAGCGAGGCATTATGGCATGAAAAATGAGGCGTTTTGCGGGCGTTATGGCGTAAAAAATGAGGCTTTTTGCAGTAAAATATGAACGAATAATGCAGTGCAATAAATGAAAATTCAGTGCATGGGGACTCAGCAAAAACGTCACCCACAGTTAATGTTGCAGTTACGCTTTGCCGAGGATCCCAAGGGTTGTTATGGTCTCGGATAGGCAAAGGTCTTCAAGCAAGTACGAGAGTGCTCTGAAGTTCTGCACCTCGACTCGGTATAAAAGGTTTGGTTGTCATTGTTTGGGGACTGCAAACAGTCATTTTTTGGCTCTGTCCCTGCCGCGAGGCTCGGCACCAAGTCGAGGGGACTATTGACGATGTTGATTAGTGACACATAGCACCTTCCCTAAATTGTTCTAGAAGTGTCTCTGGTAATTATTTAATTTTGTCTGAGATTTAGCTAGCATAGTGATAGCCTGTGTCTTATACACATCTACATAAATAAATAAGGAGGTTGGGTGCTACTAAAAAGGGATCGAAATTCAGATAATCAAAGTGACTATTTATATTCAGTTCTTCCAATTTCTCTCTCTTCTCCTAGAATCTAATTCTAACTTTGTCATTCACAAATACCTAAACCAAATATTTTGTGAAAGCCTTTTCATAACTTGAATGCGGATACAAATTAGTTTGACAAGAGTCCATCCAAAACTTAACTTGACCCAAAATTCAAAATTCGGAGGTCATAAATTTTATTATCTAACATGTTCAAAAATAATGCAAAACTATAATTTTTACCGATTATTCATAATTATTTTAAGAGGATTGTTCATTATTATTACATAACGGAAAATAATTCAAGCAAAAATACATATTCGAAACAAGCACACAAGGTTATAAAATAATAATGCCACCTATTGTCAAAACAAAGTCAAGTATCCATGTATGGTCTATTTTCATAATAAAATACTAATATTTTTATCAAAAAATAATGTTTTATGCAAAATAGTTTTGAAAATATAAAAGGATAATGACTACTTACTTCAATGTAGTAAAAGTCCAATTAATTTCCTCAACAAAAATAATCACATACTGCTTAAGTTTAATTTAAAAGCTAACCTACTTGTAATCTTGTATACAGACTATTATGTCAACCATAATAAATTTATCATTCAATCACAATATTTCTATTTATTGTAAAAAAAAAAAAGGGAATTATGACCGGACAAGGAAGAAATTTGTTCGAGTACAAAGAGAATTATGAAGAATATTCCATAAATAAATTAGATATAAGTACGGGTTAACAGTGAGATAAATATAATACTATACTTACCCAAAAAAAAAAGAAGGTTTTTGTTATAAAAGTTAAACAAAGTATAAAAATGTATAAAATTGAGAGAAAAGATAGAAAAAAAAAATGGAAGATTTTGACAGTCTGTGCTTTTATTTCTTATGTAGTACATCTATTTATAAGAGTACGATGACCCATAAATTACATAATGTAAATAACGTAACTTGTTTTTACAGTTATCAGATACTTAGATATAGATAGATTTCTACTATAACTTATCAAAACTAAAATACATGTGTAGACATCCACAACTAATAGAATTTGTATCAGTTTTCACACTTCTCTAGAAATCTTTTATTTAGAATTAAAAAATAAGCAGCTACTGCAAGCTCCGTTGTAGTCTAGGTGGATAGGATTCTTGGCTCTCACTCGAGAGACCCGAGTTGGAATTCGAGTCCTGACAATATCCGACAATGGAAATCTCTTAAAGGCTTCTACGCTGATTGATTTCTCTAATTGTAAATTTGTGCAAGACAGGTGGGTACCTCTGATGACCGGACAAGGAAGAAATTTGTCGAGTTTTGATGCAATCCTATGGTTTAACTAATAAATTCAGTAAATTTGGCCAGATTTAGAGAAATTCAGCGAGTTTGTTTCTTTAAGGAAAAAACAAATTGTAATTGTTAAATTTTGAACCCAAAAACCTCTTGAATAGAAATACAAGGCCTTACCAATTTGTCGGGTTTTGATGCAATCTGACAGTTTAACTAATAAATTCGATAAATTCGGGAATTCGGTCGGAGTAATTGGAACATATATCGCACAATCAAAAATTCTTAGATGGGATATATTAGGTTCCTGACCAAAAGTCAGTTGTAATAGAGAGAATTTCAAATATATGCAAAATAACATGTCCCTGTGCAGAAGTAAATAATTTTGTTGTCATAAGTAGTAGTCTAACTATTAATTGGGGGCGCTTTATGAGTGAGACAGCATTTTGCTAGACTATTTTGAGTATGAACATGTACTACAGGATGTTTAATAGTTATACTAATTGACATTCAAAAATTATTAAATGTTTGAAACATAAATTCGCCAGCATTATCAAGACAGATTTTCTTAATTGCATAATTTGAAAATTATGCTCTTAATCGAATTATTTGAGCAAGTAATCTCGCCAACGCTCCTTATACAGAAAATAATAAACACACATGAGACCATCTAGTAGATACATCTATCAAAACCATAAAATATCTAAATGGTCCACATGACAGGTGAATGGGTTCACAGATATCACCCTGAATACGTTCCAAAAATGTTGGGGATTCAATTCCTATTTTTAGTAGTGATGGTCTAATAATTAATTTTTCTTGAGAACAAGCAGCACAAGAAAATTCTCTAAATTGAGAAATCTTCATATTCTTCAATGAATGTCCATGTGAATTTGTAAATTATTTTACGCATCATATTATTCTCGGGATAGCCTAACCGGTCATGCCAACAAAATAAAAATATTTGGATTAGTAAACTTCTTATTTATTGTAACATGTGATTAAATTGTACTAATATATGTATAGTACAAACCAGAAGAGAAAGTAGGCAACTTTTCCAAAACACATTCCTTTCCAGATATTATTTTTGCGATATATAGATACTCAATATTTTTCTAATTTATAGTCTTAATATGATATCCATTTTGGCGGATATCTTTAAAACTTAATAAATTTCATTGAGAATAATGCATTATTTATAATGAATTTTATTCCTCCGAGTAATAATATAGTGGCTCTTTCGGAATCATCAATTAATTCAGTGCTACCCAATATTGTACTAACGTTGGCATTACCCTTTATTAAATGAGAAAAATATTTCTTATTTTTAAGTATCGTATGTGTTGTTGCACTATTAGCAAGACATAACTCTCACTGTTCTTGAATCCAATCATTGAATGAGAAGTACTCATATTCTGCACTAAAAAAATGACTTAATTAAAATAAATATTGTAAAAAAATAAATTACATTAAAATAAATGTTGCAATTTAAACTAAACTAAAAAAAATTATTGAAAGAACAAAAAAAAACATAATAAACTAAAAAAAATTCACAGTTTTATTCCTTCCCAACAATTTACTCATAACTCTCAAAGAAATCTGATCCATCCAAATGTGTTATATCGGTGAGGTCATTGAAATCATCATCATTATAGTTTGAATCATCAACTTTATCAGTAAAATTTGTTATAACGATGTCTATATTGATAAGTCATATTTGCGACCAATGTCCTTTTATGCAAATGTATTCAAAATACAAATTTTCAATATTTTTGGTAAGATTATTTTGATCAATCTTTTCTTTCCCTTTCTCATTGTCTTTAAGATTAATCCACTTCTGGTGGTATGAATAATTATTATGACATTTATGACTGAAAATGACCACGACCACGTCCGTGTCCGCGTCCGCGTCCATAACCATAATTGTTTTTAGAATTGTTATGCATAGCATCATTTACTTCAGGGAATAAAGCACTTTCAGACATATTTGCATTCATGTCAGGGAATGGAGCAGTTCTAGTAGGACGAGGTTCATGATTTTTCATCAATAATTCATTATTTAATTCAGTTACAAGAAGACATGAAATTAGTTGAGAATATCTCGAAAAACCTTTTCCACGATATTGCTGCTGCAGGAGCACATTCGAAGCGTGAAAAGTAGAAAATATTTTTTCCATCATATCTTCATCAGTAAATTTTCCCCACATAATTTAATTGGAAACTGATTCTAAACATTGTTGAGTTATAATCACTTATAAATTTAAAATCTTGCAATCTTAAATGCATCCACTCATAACGAGCTTTGGGAAAAATTACTGTCTTCTGGTGGTCAAATCAATCTTTCAGATTTTTTCATAGATCTGCAGGATCTTTTACGGTGAGATACTTACTTTTTAATCTTTCGTGGATGTGATGACGAAGAAAAATCATTGATTTTGTCTTGTCCTAATTGATGTGGTATTTTCTTTTTTTTATGGTGTCTCCAAGACCCATAGAATTTGCTAAATGAATTTCAGCATCCAAAATCCATTAAAGATAATTTTTGCCCGTTATATCAAGGGCTGTAAATTCGAGTTTGGTAAGATTTGACATGATTCAAAATAATAATTGAAATAAACAATAAATTAGTATTGGGACAAGAAAATACCTAAATATCTTCAAGTTTTATTGGATGGATCGTGCTGATAACGTGTTATAAAAGTTAAATAAAATATAAAAATGTATAAAATTGAGAGAAAAGAGAGAGAAAAATAGACGATTTTGACAGTCTATGTTTTTATTTCTCATGTAGTGCATCTATTTATAAGAGTACATGACCTATAAGTTACGTAATGTAAATAACGTAACTTGTATCTATAGTTATCAGATACTTAGATATAGATAGAGTTCTACTACAACTTATCAAAACTAAAATACATCTGTAGACATCCACAACTAATAGAATTTGTAACAGTTTTCACACTTTTCCAGAAATCTTTTATTTAGAATTAAAAGATAAGCAGCTTAGACTACAAGCTCCGTTGTAGTCTAGGTAGTTAGGATAGTTGGCTCTCACTCGAGAGACCTGGGTTGGAGTTCGAGTCCCGACAATACCCGACAATGCAAATCTCTTAAAGTCTTCTACGCTGATTGATTTCTCTAATTGTAAATTTGTGCAAGATGGGTGGGTTCCTCTGATGATCGGACAAGGAAGAAATTTGTCGAGTTTTGATGCAATCCGACATAAATTAACTAATAAATTCACATAAATTTGTATAATTTGACAGGTCATTCAAAATTTAATGATTTACCTCCTTAAGGAAAACTTTAAATTGTATATCGAAAGGTCTATATCTTCCGTCTATTTTAGACACATTAAAATTCCTTAATTGGCCAACTTCGGTTTTGATGCAAGCCGACGGTTTAACTAATAAATTCGATAAATTCGGGAATTCGGCCAGATTTAACTAATAAATTCGATAAATTCGGGAATTCGGCCGGATTTAGAGAAACTAGGCGAGTTTGTTTCTTTAAGGAAAAATTATCAAATTGTAATTGTTAAGTTTTGAACCCAAAAACCTTTTAAATAGTAATAAATGGTCTTACCAACTAACCATATAAGTTTTTGGTTATTATATGTCTCTTTTTTATTTATATATTTTTCAAACTCCACTCTATGCATTAACTCCTTTTTAACTCTTCATAAGAAAATGTTATGTAAATATTAAAAAGTTACATTTATATTAAATTTTTTAATAAAATATGTTTTTATCAATATTTTCATTGTATATTTTGAATTTAATAATTTGCAGATATTTTATATTAATAAAAAATATATTTAAGTGACTTACCGGTTGAATCAGTAACCCGTTGATCCACCTCCCTCGTCGGATTCCTCCCCGAATCGGGTTTAATAACTATGCGCATAAGTCTTTTTAAAAGTTAAACTGACACCAATAGTATAATATATTAATAGAATTATAAAATTACCTTTTTGATTAATGAAGTAAAATAATCTCTCACTTCAACGTTAAAATGTATTAGATTAAAGAAGAGAATTTCGATAGGATAACTAACACAAAAAAGGAATCGTAAAAATTACCTTGATAATTAAAATCTTGACAATCAAAGTTAAAACGTGTTAGCATTATAGTTTACAAGCAATTCCCGCACAATTAAAAGTTAAACTAACATTACAAGTATAATATCTTAATAGAATTATAAAATTACCTTCTTGATTAATGCAGTAAAAAAATCTTGCACTTCATCGTTGTAATGTAGTAGATAAAAGAAAATTTCGATAGGGTAACGAGCATAAAAAAGGAATCATAGAGATTACCTTCATAATTAAAATCTTTACTATCAAAGTTAAAACGTGTTAGCATTATAGTTTACAAAACTTACAAAATTTAGAAAAACACCGACATGTTTAACGATAGTAATTCGATTCAATACAATTATATGTAACTTGATGAAAAATTTAATAAATATCGAGTTGTAAATAAATTTGATAAACTTCATAAGTAATTTACAGTTTTATCCGAAAATATGATAAATTTATCAACAAAATGTTTTGAACTTAAACTGATAATGAATAATATGTAAAAGTTTAGAACAAATATAAAATTTTAAATATTTAACTTAATTGTTTGAATAAATTTTAATCCTAAAGGATGCAATAACAAATACATTGCCTTATACTTCTGAATTGTTAACTTTAAACTTAACATAATTCGACTGAATTTTTAAATATATACTCGAATTAATACCTTTCAAGTCAACTCTAAATTTTTATTTTTAAATATTGGTTGACATTAAAGAAAATTTCCATATAAAGCAATAAAAGGTCAAAAAATGAACGGTAGAAATACTTTGATAAAAAAGAGAAAAACTTTTATTTTAAACTTGAAACATGTTATCCTCAAAAATGAAATCCGACATAGAGCAACAAAAGGTTTAAAAAAACAAAGAAGAAGAAGAAGAAGCAGCTTAATTATAGTTTGTCACATGTAAATAGAAGACAGTCACAAATTACCCCCTATATTTATTTTATCTATAATAAATTACCTTCAAAGTTTAGTGAAGTTAAAATAAAATCTCAATGAAGTAGTAGAATGTCATAATTTCCCTCAATATTTTATGTTACACTTTGTGAATTTATTTACAAGAATTATTTTCTTAACTGGAAAATGATAATAAAGTTAATTTATTATTCTAAGTTTTTTTTTTCTATATAGCATGAGGGAGAATTAGTTGATCAACTTAAATTTATTGGAAACGCACACACACACACACGCATATATACATTGATTATATCGCAAAATAGTATATGTACTCAAATAACGAGATTTTTAAATACAAAAATGATAAATTAATTATTGATATTTGATAATAGAGAAAATAAAGTAAAAATTATAAAACTCAAAAATAATGTGATTAAATAAATAAAGTAATTTATTCTAGATATAAAAATAATAATAACAGAACAAGTATGTAATGGCATGCTAAAAATATATGCGAAGAAGAAAAAATAAAATAGCAAACTAATTCATACAACTAATGTAGATGGTAAAATAAAATTCAATAATGTTGAATGAAAAAAAAAAATCATTACTTTTGAATGACAAATTGTTTATCAAATAAAATCAAATACCAAAATGTTAGCCACCCTAATTTATGTTGGTTAAGCGATTAAACGAATGAGGGAAATTATGACATTTTACTACTATTTAGATGGAAATTTTAATTTCATTAAATCTTAGGGATAGATTGTAGATAAAACAAATATATGGTGCAATTTGTAACTGTTCTCTGTTTATGGAAGGCAAATTGTAATTAAGCCAAAAAAAAAGGACGGAACGGTATATATTTTCGATATTGAACAAAAGGCAAATACTTAGGTAGATCCGGTTTTGATCCCACTTGTAGACATTGGGGTGTGGATTAAACTTTAGAGAATATTCGGTCTTTGACCTTAAGATCGGGTCTTCCTAAATATTTTCCTAAAACAAAATGGTAAACAAAAGAGGAACAGTATATAATTTCAAAATAGAACAAAATAAGAGACTTTAAAGTTTAATCCAGTATCACAAGAACTGAAATGGGATCGAAACCAAATTTTGTTACGTATTTTCCTAAAACAAAATGGTAAACAAAAGAGGAACTTACAGATGGGCCAAAAATCGAGTCTTTTTAAATATTTTCCTAAAACAAAATGATAAATGGTAAACAAAAGAGGAACGGTATATAATTTCAAAATAGAACGAAATGATAAACAAAAGAGGACTCGAACCCGGGTCTTTCGGGTGAGAGCGGATTATCCTAACCATCTTCTTTTAAATAAAACCTGTCTCTTATACACAAAAGACGTACACTAAATCCTCTGGTTCGGCTTCTTGTACGCTAAGTGCTTCCATACACCTTTTCTTGCTGCTTCTATCCGTTGCTCAAACTCAAAACCCAAGTGGGCCCTCCTCAAATTCTTCGAAGACAACTTTCATCATCATAAATATAGCTAGTTGTCTACTCTACTACTATCAGGTACTTCATCTCTATTTTTTTTTTTAAAAAAAAAATTAATCTCTCCTTCATGGACAGCTGTTAATTCTGATACAATAAAAGATGGGAATCCATACATCAAATTATCATAAATAACATGACTTATAAAGGAAAATGTAAAATTAAGCCAATCAATATAAGTAAAGTAGGAATCTTTTTTTTCTTTTTTATTTTAATTGAGTCTCCAGCATGTTAGAATTAGAATCCATAATAATGTAGCGGTAGCTAGTTGACACTTGTTAGTTGGGGTTGAAATTGAATGATGGAAACTTGTGGGGTGGTTGGGGAAAGGACATATTATCCGTAGGCTCTTTTACACAAGTTATAATTAATTGATAAGATCTTATTTTGGATGAAATGAAGGGGTGAAAAGAAAATCAATTTACTGGTTATCAAGAGTGCAGACTGTTGTTACAATGGAGATTGTAATTCAATTCTAATCTCCATTATGTTCGTACTGTCTGTTTGTGTAGGAATCTTGATTTTGGAAGAGAAAGTGTATTTCTTTTATGCGCCTGATTGCAACTATAAGAGTTCGGTTTGTCTCCAGATTATAAAAGGTTTAGTATGTTAGATGTTTATACGTAAAGGGTTCGTTGCATTTGTTGTACTAATACAGAAGCCAACAATTGGAGCATTCGATTAATTGGAAGGTCAATAGGATGGCTTGGTTTTCATGAGGATTTGGTCACTGGGATGGGCATTAGATTTGAACTGGTAATGCTATCCTCTTTTTGCTATATCAAACAGATCAAGTGGATGGATTACGTTGGATTCTGACCAGGAGAGGTCTTAGAAGTTTCTGAGCCTTAGTAGACTGATTGGGCTCGGGTCTTTGAAATGGTCAAAGTGAAATTTGGTGGATTAGATGGATAATTTAATTTGTTCATATAATGAAACTTAAGTGCTTAACCACACTTAGTTATTCTATTTTCTTTTTCATTGGCTTCCAGTTTGCTCCTTTCAGTTTCTAGTTTCGTGTGGAAGTTGCACTTTTTGTTACAAGAATACCTCATTTCTATTAAAAACAATTGAGATTCAAGTGGAAGTATATTATAGCTTTATACAAGCCGATTTTGATCTTTTTTATCTTTCAACCTCGGAAATTGTTTCCTCGCTAAAGCTAGCCTCTGTAAACAGCATATTTTATTTGTTTACATTGCTGACTTTCATTTATTCAGACGCATTAAACACAGGATAGCTGCTTAAGAGGGTTAACGGGGCATCTAAATGATGGCACTGTCTGGAGTAACTTGTTGCCCCATAAGATATATACTTCAGATACCTGCCTATGGTCCGTTGCATGGACAACGAGCTTCACTGTCTTCTCATACTGTTAAATCTGTGAATTTTTTCTACAAGCAAAGGTACTGACATACTCTGTTAAATACAGTTGGATGAGGGATTATTTCTCATGCATCATATTATTTGTATTTTTTTCCCATCTTGCAACATGTCAGAATTGGAAGTGACTGGGCTGCTTCCTCACAGAGATCTGTGCTACGAATAACACCCTTGGTGAGGTGTGCAATGGATGCTTCTTATGGTGATGCTGCAAATGATTCTAGTGGTAATGTTCAAATTCTGAGCATTTTTGTTAATTTCTTGCTTCTCCATTATTCTATGTTGTTCGAAATGTAAAATCGTTTTTTTCTTACTGTGTTCTTAAATCTAGACCAATGAGTAATAGTAATTGACTGTTGCTGATCTGATTGGACTGCTCAGTCCTTCCCAAATGCCAAAAATTCGTTAAGAAGAAAATGTAATTCAGCTTGTTTGAATGGTCAAGTTTTTGCATGTTTAAACTGGTTATTCTATGACTTAGTTTGGTTGGTTATCCTGGACCGGAAAATGAACTGCTCCCCGTTGGATACTTGAACTAGCTTGTGGTGAGTTTGCCGGGTTCTTGTTGAGACAGACATTGGATGGTAAGGAGTGTTAGATCTGCCCACCATCTTCGGAAGGACAAGGATTTCTGTGACCAACAGATTGCAATCTCCAGACCGTATGGATAATGAGCTTGTAATGACATCTCCAAATTCCACCTCATGCTTGCTCTTGCAAAACTTAATGCATTCTCTTTACTTTTCATATAAGACGTTACACTTTTACATATTAATGGTGGTTAGATGTGTCGTTTCAGTTGCTTTTGATACTAAATTTCTCTATCAAGATTTACACTCAAGTATTTGCCAAGTTTGTTCTCCTCGACTTATTTATCGTTTGCTACATCTAGTCTTTAGTATGGTCTTCCTGTTGCCATTTTATGAACAATCTTGGATCAGAAAATTTTAATCTTGTTTTCACTTTTCCAATTGCAGCTACCTTTCCTAGAATCAATTTTAGAGATCCTTACAAAGTACTTGGAATCAGTAGATAGGCTTCTGCAGATGAAATTCAAAGCGCAAGAATCTTCCTACTACAGAGACATGCCAGCCATAAGCCCGGTGTGGATGCAATTATTAGAATCAGCCCATAATAAAATAATCATGCAAAAGTTTTTTGAAAGGAAGAACCCGAAAATCAACATTAAGAAAAAAATTAGGGTGGTAACTCAGTCACGCTATGTGCAGGCTGTCACAAGGAGGTTCCGAACTCCTGCTATGAATGTCATCATCAAAACTTCCATTGCTTTTGTAGTTCTTGGAGCTCTTACTGTTCTCTTTCCTACTGAAGAAGGTCCGACCCTTCAGGTTGCAATTTCCCTAATTATCACTTTGTACTTCTTATATGGCCCGATTGAAGAGCGAACTATGGGCTTTCCTTTATGGGTATGTTACAGTACTATGTCCTCCAATGAAACTTATTATTGCCATCTTAAACCAGTCTCAAGTTGCAAGTCAACTGTGAGAAATTGGTAACTTATGAGCGCAAGTTATTTTCCGAATAATTCAAGAGTGACATTAAACCTCAAATACTTACTTTTATAAATTTATTTGCTAAACTTATTTTCGTTTTCAATTCTTTTCCATTCGTTTTCTCTTAATCATGGGTTTCACACTAATATAACTATCATTATATATATTTTACTACTACATTATACAATCATTTAATTTTAAACAAAATCAATCTTTTATTAATCACAATTACTTATAAGGTATTTATTACCATTGCTATAAGTTTTTTTAACTTGTATTCATAAAATTAAAGATGAAACCGTTAAAAATTTTTATTTCAAAATATTTTCAATTTGTCATCCGAACACCGGAAAATTGTATGAAAAATAGATTTTTTCATGTAAAATCTTTTCAAAGAAAATATTTTCAATCCAATCGAACACACTCAATTCCAAACGAACACACCCAAGTTTCCCTGCTTTTCTTGTTTCCAATTTCTGAGTTGATTGCTGAGCAGGGCTTGGAACTTTCATTTTCTCCTGGTTTGTGGGGACATTCTTGATGGTTTCTGTGATCCCACCCATATTCAAAGGGCTCAGGAGTTTGGAAGTCGCAACCTCATTGATATCCTATCTGTTCCTATGGCCTTCTTCTACTTACCTTAAATAGAGTTGATCAGCTGACTTTTATGCAACGTCACAATTTTGTCAGGTAAAAGTATCCGAGAATGTGGTTCGCTGGTATCCTCCTTTATGGCGGAAGATGAGGCAATGCTGTTATAAGAGACAGGGGTAGAATACCAATTCTTCTAGTGAATGAGTTTCAACAGGTTTGAAAGAGTGTAAAACAATGGAAGAAGTCCTGCTACACATCTGAAAGGATTCTGATAAGAAAAGTATCATTTCTCTCTTAATTGATAGGCACCAAGGAGCCTGAAAAGCACAAGTTGATTTCTGCCGTCGGACAAATTAGTATGCAGTTACACTGCAGTCAATCTCTTCTACCTGTCCTGGAAGTCACTGATGGACTAAACTATTTCGTCATATGTGCTCGTCTAAAATTTTGTTTTAAAAAAAAATATACATAGAAGCCCAAAATATGAACGCATAGTTCAAATTGAGCTGCCCTTGCACGGTTGCTATTGTAATTGAAGAGGCATTGGATCTTTCGATTCAATGAACACGAAAACCACACATACACACACAGACAGACACATGCATAGATCATTGATGTGTGTGCATGCAATTGAATTGTTCAAATCTTAGCTTGTGGTTTTATGAATGTTGAGGGGACCATGGTCTAACTCAACTTCCCTGTCCACAAAGGTTCCCACGAAATTCTTTTAAGGGTGAATGGGTTGCCCTTCGTCTCACTCCCTCACCTTTTATGAAAACAAGCTTCAATGACGCTACTAGATCTTTCTTGGCACAATTGACCAAGAATGATGCTCTGGTGGTGGTTGTTTTGAGGTCTTTTAAGAGCCTGCCCTCAAATGACAAGCGATTGAAAGGCATATTAACGACAGCAGTTATGTACGAAGGCATAGAAGATCTCTTTGCCATTTTGCTGAGATTTTTGTAAGGGCCCAGCCAGATGTCATGTCTGGGCTATTCTTGTCCGGTCACACAGTTTTTTTGTCACATTATGCCAACTCTATGATTTTTATCAAAATTGAATGATGGGCTTTGTTTGTTTCGCTGGAAAATAAGTAAAAAGAAAAGACAGACGGAAAAACTGCAAAATGTTACTAGTACGTACTACTACTATTAATTTGCCTCACTTCTGTCCTTTTTCAAATGCAATTAACATATACATAATTTTATTTTGTTCTCTGTTCTTTTCCATTTAGAAAATCTTGAACGTCAAATATATGGTATATTTTCTCCCGATTACTTTGTTTTGAGAATAACACATTTGAAAAAACATGGAGCTCGGAGTTCTACTCCAATTTAAGAGTATCAACAATGAAACATACCTCCTAGTAAGATATTTCTTTATAAGTAATAAGATCTTTCTTTATAACTAATTCGTAGTTGTGAGTTACTATTTGATGTTTCTTTATTATCTATTAATTATAAATTTGAGTCCTTGAGAGATAAATGGAGATTTACTAAAAATTCTCAAAAGACTGTAGAGAGTGAGAATGAGAGCCTCAAGAGTTTTGTACACCGGACCTTATGTTCACTTGCTTATAATCATACTTCCCAAAACCTTGTTTTCTCCTATTAGTCGTAGTTTGACTTGTAGCAATTCCTAGATTTTATTCTGGTCCTGCCATAAGTTTCTGTCCTAATAAAAATCATAAGCACAATATAGAGGCAAAATAATAATAATAATAATAATAATAATAATAAAATAAAGCAAAGAAAAACCGAACCATCAATTCCACACATCTTATGCCTACGCAGGAAGCCAAGTCAGCAAATTATCACCCCACTTGGCACATATTGATTGGTAAACATATTATGGCCTTAAAAGATATATCTGTACCAGATCTATATAAGTGGTGACTAGAGCTATGTGGCCATAGTCTAAGTTGAGGAGGGAAATTGATAACACTACTCTTTGTTTTTGCCTTTTGGTCCAAGAACACTCAACTAAAAGAGAGGAAAAAATGGCAGCATCAGCATCTCTCCTTAAGACTTCCCCAGTCCTTGACAAGTCTGAGTTCTTGAAGGGTCAGGCCCTCCGCCAGCCTTCTGCAGTTTCTGTCGTTCGGTGCCAACCGGTTTCACCATCTTCACTCACAGTGCTTGCCAGCTCCTATGCTGATGAGCTTGTCAAAACCGCGGTATGTACAACATCATCACTCTTGGATTTCAATTCCAAGAATGCCTTATACTTTTACATCTGTTTGAGGTTATATATGGTTGGGTTTCCGTTGCTATTACATGCATCAAGATTCAATAGGTTATAAGAGGAACATCTTATCACTTAGGCTTCAAACTTGTGTACAGATTATAAACTCCATGCTCCTAAAAGGCCATGATATTATTGATTAAGTTTCTTTGTGAGTGCTAAACTTAATCTGATATTGAACTTCGATTATTGATATCAGAAAACTGTTGCATCTCCTGGCCGGGGAATTTTGGCCATGGATGAGTCAAATGCTACCTGTGGGAAGCGTCTGGCCTCAATCGGCCTGGAGAACACTGAGGCTAACCGCCAAGCATACCGAACCCTACTCGTTTCAGCTCCTGGACTTGGTCAGTACATCTCAGGTGCTATCCTCTTTGAGGAGACACTCTATCAGTCCACTGTTGATGGCAAGAAAATAGTTGACATACTCATTGAGCAGAACATTGTTCCTGGAATTAAGGTTGACAAGGTAAGTTATTCTCTTTTCTTGATCAACTATTTGAGGCAACTATTAGAATGGGAATTCATATTCTAACCAATAAACTGAATACCAATATCTAGTGCCACACAGATTTCAATTTATAATTCCCCTATATTGAAATCCTCCTGCGAATTGAATTATATCTCATGAGACTATTGACACTTATTCTCGTCTAGTAGTCATTTCAGCTTGTATTTCAGTCTTTAGTATAGATGCACTGCTATTAGAATAAGCCATAATTCAGTTATTCCATAATTATAACATAAAGGCTGGATTGTGAGTGATGCAGGGTCTAGTTCAGGACTGGATGGCTCAAACAATGAATCTTGGTGCCAAGGTCTTGATGGCCTTGCCTCGCGTTCTGCTGCATACTACCAACAGGGTGCCCGTTTTGCTAAATGGTACACAATACGGCTCTTCACTAATTTATCAAACTATCTTTCTATTATCTTCAGTTGTCAATTGAAATCATGGTATTATCTAACCCCGTAGGCGCACTGTGGTGAGCATTCCCAACGGTCCATCTGCACTTGCAGTCAAGGAAGCAGCATGGGGTCTTGCTCGATATGCAGCTATCTCCCAGGTATAAGATTCTATGTTGAGTGCACGACACCATTGGTAACTAATTTTGTAGGCTTTACTATGCAAATTATGAGTGAAGTCTGAACTAATTAATGAACTTGTAGGACAATGGATGTCTACGATTGGTACCAATTGTTGAGCCAGAGATTTTGCTTGATGGTGAGCATGGAATTGAGAGAACCTTTGAAGTTGCTCTGAAGGTGTGGGCTGAGGTTTTCTTCTACCTTGCTGAGAATAATGTTCTGTTTGAGGGTATCCTCTTGAAGCCTAGCATGGTTACACCTGGAGCCGAAAGCAAAGCCAAGGCCACCCCACAGCAAATTGCTGATTACACACTTAAGCTCCTTAAGCGAAGAATCCCCCCTGCAGTCCCTGGAATCATGGCAAGTTCTCAAAATCTTATTCCTCAATTTATAGGATTTTCTTCCACAATCATACTGTAATGCCCTGTCCTACATCAAAATTCGATAGTGGGAGGGGAGATTGTAGTGTATATACTATGTAGTACACTGGGTCATGGGCTCATAGACTACTAATAACATGGCTCAAGTGTTTTGAGCTTGTGGTTTTTTCTTAAAAATTATTAGGCCTGCATACTGAACTTAATCCCTGTTTATTTGTGTTTATTGTCATCGACAGTTTTTGTCCGGTGGGCAGTCTGAAGTGGAGGCCACTCTGAACTTGAATGCAATAAACCAAGCCCCCAACCCGTGGCATGTGTCTTTCTCATATGCCAGAGCTCTCCAGAACACATGCCTCAAGACCTGGGGAGGAAGACCAGAAAATGTCAAGGCAGCTCAAGAAACTTTGCTTATTCGAGCAAAGGCCAACTCTCTTGCTCAACTTGGAAAATATACAGGAGAAGGAGAATCTGAGGAGGCCAAGAAAGGAATGTTTGTTAAAGGATATGTCTACTAAGCTATATTAAACAAACTTCGGGGTGTTGCTAATGAATCTTATGATATATAGCCATGAAAAGCAGATTGGTGCTTAGACACTTGACACACTATTATTTTCACTTGACATGTAGTAGTACTTCATAGCAATGTATCAAATTGTTGTCAATAGTTGTCATTAGTGTCAACTTTGTGTGGTACCATTGCATAGAAACTAGTATGTTTGTTTTGGTCAGCCTTTCAAAGATAAAATCAAGGCATGGTTTTCATCCAAAATAATTGGGTTTGATCATAAAAGGAATTAAACCTCGATAAAATGACGTGGATGAATTTAACCAAGTCTAAACTAAATAATTAAACCTCATCATAATAGTGTGTATCTTTTAGATAAAAGAGTAACCATAGACTCAGTCGACCTAATAATTTTCCGTTAAAACATGAATGTGATAAACTTCATGAAGCATGATCTTTAGAATATGCATCAAAGAATAACAAAAACACAAGTGTGGCTTCTGATTGTTGAAGATCAATAAGATGTATTAGTACAAAAACAATTGGGCTTGACTACACACAGAACCTTCTGTAGTTGAAAAGCATTCAGCTAGAGTGCTAACTGATTAGATAGAACACGATTCAAACATCTTATGTATTATGTTCACCAAGAAATATATATTATAAAGTAAAAGTGGTGTTTGTGAGAAACAACTAGAGAATGACAAGTGGCAAGATGTAAAACAAATCTAGGTAGATGATAGAAGTAAAAGAAAAATAATTTAATTTAATAACCACGCAAATTCAAATTACTCACCTAAATATTTTCTTTAACTACTTTTATATATTCAAAATGGTTACTTTGTGCACATATGTCTCTTATAATTATTAATATTAAATGACAACTTAAAATGATTTTATTTATTATAACATATGAAAATATATATTCAAAAATGAAAATCTTTACACTTCTAATATGTAAAGGGATATCACAAATTATTTTATTAAGAACAGTGGAAATTCTTTAATTATGTTTTAACCTTATTATATTCAAGAAGGACTAATTTTATCAAAAACTTAATAATATACTATATTACAAAAAGATAACAAAGTTTTAAAATTATTATTCTTTGCATACTTTCAAGGTCATTTTTGAATGATGATGTAATATATTACATTTAAAACTAACTTGAATAGTCTGTCTTCTCTATTTAAAAGTATAAAAAGATAACAACAGTTTTAAAATTATTATTCTTTGCATGCTTCCAACGTCAATTTTAAATGATAATTTAATTATATTATATTTAAAAATAATTTTAATAGTTTGTCTTCTCCATTTACAAGTACGCTTTTGATTGCTATAAGAGTTCTTTTCATTTTCTGATCGAGAAAATAACTCCTACTTTCTTTTTATTATGTGATATTTACAAATTATTTTGAGAAACCACATAATTTTAAAAAGATTATTCTATGAATAATATAACCCCGTAAGTAACATAGGTTGAATAATGGTTATGGTAGATAAAATACTAAAGCAAATTACCATGCTTCATGAGAAGTTACAAAAAAATATTGCAGATAATATTATTTTTAGTTTTTCTTTTTTCTTTTTATTTTCTGTCGTCGCTAACAAAGTATAGATTTTGATATCTTAATTTTTTTGGACTATCTATGTATATACTATTAAGTTCATTTATTTACAAATTATTACTATCATACACATATGTAATTTTCAAAATATAACTTCTTACCTTTTAAATTAATTTTAATAATTATTTATAAGAAAAAAGAATAAAGATTTTAATAAAATTTAATAATAATGGTCCTAAGTCATGTTCTTTGTTTTAATTCACGGCATTGTAAATTTTTTTGATATTATTTTTTAATTTGGTTTAATTATAAAAGTTTTAGACCATCATTATTATTTTACTAAAATCATTTTTTTATAAAATTTACACACAAATATATACACTTTTAAAATAAAATGGTATATATGTATATAAATATTTTTTTAATCTTTCCTTGCGTAGTACATGTTTTCAAATTATTATATTAAAAAATTAAAATTTTAATATTCATCTTCCTTTACCTATTAAAAAATTACTATAATAAATAACGTTACTAAATCGATACTTTTAAATTTATCTTCACATTATCAAGTAATCTTTAAAAATTAAAATTGATCAATACACATTACTTAAAGTACTTTATCATTATAATTACCAAATAATCATTGATTAGAAAAAATAATAAGAAAAAGTATGATAATATCAACTTACCTTATAAAATTAGCAATATGATTTTAAGTTCAATACTCACATTTATAAAAGTATCACAATTCACTAATATGAATAAAATATGTATACATTTTAGAAAAACTTACATAACTTAAATTTTGGTCAAAATCATTAAGTAAGATTAGATGATTATACTAATTATAAGAGATAACAAACTTATTAATCAATTAAATAATTTATCAATTTTTAATTAATCATCCAATTTAAGCATCTTGATCGAAATTCAAAAAATAATAAGAAAAACTCATTTCTACTTAACACATATGGATAATGATGAGAAATAATATGCAACTTTTAGTTTACTTATTTATATATATTAACAACAGTAGATATCATCAACTATTACTTATATTATCTACATAAATAAAAAAATAAAGTGTAAAAATTCATAATATCTACATTTATTATAAATATTGTTAATTTTGGTTTTTTTATATGATTTAATTGTTAAAAATTGCATGCCATCATCAATTTTATTAATATTATTTTATTTTATAAGTTAAATATATTTAGCATGGATTATCCATGCTAGTATATATATCAAGATAATACTACTGACATTCCAGCAGAATTCATTCAGATGGTAAAGACAAGGTTTCCCAGATCGAAGAACTCAACAGATGAAATTGACGGAGGAAGGGCGGGAAAAAAAAAATCGATGAAAAAAACAATTTAACGCTCGCACTCATTCACGTGCTTGATTAAACGGAGATTTTAACGGATACAATTGACGGAAGGGACGAAATGCAATGTTTCTCGCATTTCAGTGCTGAATTTGACAATAAAAATAATACACTGACCAAAGCTCCTACAAGAAAAAAGTTGTGACCATTTTAGCATTTTGCTCTAAAATGGAGATGCAGAGGAGACGTTTTTGGGGAATACGAACAATTCGGGATATAGCATGTGTGTTTAATAAAATCTGTGGATACCATAAATCAGACAAATGTTAAATTCAACTCAGCAGCTGTGTATCTCGTGCTTGCCTCTGATCTCCAATTCACAATTCCGAATTCAGTTAAACATTGTTGTTCTGTCATGATAACATCTCTTGAAACAGACTTTACAAGACAGATATAACTGCAAACAAAACACTAAGGAGGTATTTGGTTTATAATCGAGAATCGAAATTAGAGTCTCTCTTATTTGTTTGGTTTAAAATAAAAATGAATTTTATTATGTTGATGAATTACTTAATTTGTAAAGTCAGTCTCTTATAGACATCTAACCATAGTATAAGAGATAACACTTTTATTTCCATAGAATGATTCCCATATTACTCAACCAAACATCTTTAGATATCATTAATTTTAATTCCCATTCCCCCTCTCATACCCATAAATCAAACACTTCCTAAATAGAATTGATGACAAGCTCTGTCATCTAAAGGCGATCACTGATCTACGATTTTGTAGCTGAATATATCTGCTTCATTCAACGCATTGGCAAATCTATTCCCAAAGGCTGTTCTAAAAGATGGTCAGAACTTGACAAAAAGACGAGGCAGGAAGAAGCGCGAAAAAAGGAAAAAAGAAAGCATGCAAATCAGAAGAAGCAAGCATCGGATGTTGATCTTCTTTCGTCTTCAAATAATTTAACTCGTGTCCAGCACAAAAAAGATCTTCCACAGCTACAATTCCTGTTAAACATACCACAAAGAGCAGTTCTTAAGAAGATGAGGACAAAGTCGTTGAATAACTACTGTATAGAGAGCCATGTATTCTGGAAGGCTTTTAAGAATTCAATCGCTGAGATCAAACTTGATAAATTCATATAGAGACCCAATGTATAAACTGAAAAAGCCTTTCCATGGGAGTAAGGTATAATAAAAGAACTTGTATTTGTGATATGGCAAATCAGACTTAAGAAAGAACATACGATTGATTAGCACAATTAGCCTGACCTGATTATTTGAAGCTTGCCCATGTAGGCGATGTGGCTTCATATTCAAATCTATCATTTGAGTTTCCATCTTGGTATGGCCATCAGCACTGCCATCTGAAATTGGAATACAAGGGACCTTGTGATTCAGCTGGTTATCTCCAACCATTGGTTTGTATGACTGACCGTATTCCTTCTTGTTTTCACCTTGATCCAGGGGCTGTGTAGCTGGTTCCTCTACATGGGCAGGCTTATCTCCAGGAAACTATTTTCCAAATAATGGGAATAAATTCCTTATGCAGATTTAAGTACAGCAAGATAAACAAAACAACATATATCTGGCAAAGAATGTCAAACCTCCACTCTCTGCCTCAAGAGGAGATATCTTCCATGAGTTCTTTTACCTCCAACATGAATAATCATATCATATTGCAAACTAGAGAACTTCCATCTACCTCACAGTAAAAGAATGCTAGACATATAATCTTATATGAAAAATTAAAAGTTATAATCTCAAGTACAATCCATCAGGCAAGAAAGGAAATAATGGATGAAATGATTACATAAATTAGCATACCAGGCGCATTTTGCACAAATGTCACAGCGTGGAACATCGCTAGGATTAGCAAGCCCAACCCTCACATGCCTACTAGCAAGCTTATTACACATGTGGACCTGCAATCCCAAGTTACAACATATCTTAAACGTGTATCCGCAGTTCTGGAAAAAGTGAAAAATCATAACTTGTTACCGGAATCCGTGGTCATACAGATGACTATAAGACAATTCAAAGAAATTCATGCAGATTATGTCCAAGATATCTGAAACTAACTACAAAGAAAATAGCAACTTAAAGTGTATGAGAATACATCCAAGATACTTGCAGCTGGAAGATTTGGTTTCTAACGTCTGCAATAGATTTTCACCCTATGCAAGAATACATCCAAGATACTTGCAGCTGGAAGATCAGTAAGTGTAAAGAGTATTAATACGCCAATTATTTTTAACAACTGCTTTCACCTACACCATTGACATAGACTTGAAACCAGCAATTACTACAATGATAAAAAGCATTTACTAAGTCTAGGCCCCAGATAGTGAGATGAAACATCTGGTTTACATGCACTCTCTGGCAAACATGAGAACCACAAAGAGAGGAAAAGGACAGGTGAGAGGTAGTCAATGCTATACTGAGAAACCCTTTTAAAGAACACAATAACAGCTAAAATGAGCCCCCTAAACATTTCTTCTTGATGCCTTACCTCCTCTTCAGCTCATTTTTCTGTTCTGCAACAAGAAGGATCCATGGCATACCACACACTTATTGGCTATCCGCACAAGACCAACCAAAGTAAAGATACAACAGCCCTCAGCTTTTCCTTGATAGTGGTTGTATAGCCTTGTAGGAATGTAACAAGGTGCAAAACAGAGAGGGATGGACCATCTTGATCTATGTGATTCATTAGCTGAATCAATCTTCTACAGATTATTGCGCTCATTGCACTGTCTTTCAGATAATACAATAGATTCCTTAATCTAATCAAACTAATCCAATTCTAACAATTGGTTGTTAACTCCATCATTATATTTTATTATGAATTAAATTTCAACCATTAAAAACTGGGAAAAAAAGATCAATCAGTTAAAACCAATGAGCTTTCAAAACCAATACTACTATCATTCAGTTATCAGTCTCCCATTTCTAATACCAAAACAATACTGAAACATGCAAAAACCATTCCACTAATTACCACAAAAATAGATAAATATAATCTGCAAAAGATGTGTACTAAATAATATATTTATTTATTGTTTGTTCAGTATAAATAATTTTCTACTCTCTACATGGGTTTCAAATCTTCTCTATCAAGATTCAATTTATGCTCAAAAAAAATTACTGCCCAAAAAAAAAAAAAAAAATTGACAGAATTTGACCTGCGTCGCAGGAGCGGCAAAGAGCAGCCTCATCAGCGGCACAAAAGAGGATGGCCGCTGCACTCTCACAAACGTCACAAAGCGTCCGCATACTTCATCTCTTCGATCCCACAATAACAGCAATAGCCCCCCACATAAAAAAAATCCAAAAAAAAAAAATTCCAGGAAACAATTGCAACCCAGATACCAAAATCAGAAACTAAGTTGATTTATAAACAGATTGAGACAAGAAACAAAGCAATCCCACCAACCCTTTTTTATATGGAGCCCAATTTCAACATCTGAATATTTATTATACTATTTATAGTGATGATTTGTGTATATTTTTTGGTGGGTATTATGGTGCTGAGGTTGTGGGTTACAGTGGAAGTGGAGGTGGAGCTGGGGTATTGTCGCAATAATGTTACTGATATATTTGAATATTTGATGGCTGAGTGAATGTCTGAATGAATGCGGGACGATTTTTTGACGGGACTAAGAATCAGCAGTGAAGCCAACGAGGATCCCAAACACATAAATAGTACTAGAAAATAGGACCAACCGTGTCTTCTACCAACAAGTAGACAAGTGAAAAAACAAATAAAATCCTTTGTTAATTTAGTATCGTTAATAATTTAATACTAATAGGTAAGACATATTTATATGCGTGTTATTTTAAAAAATTAATATAATAAAAATAGAAAAAGGTTATAAAGAAGTTTCTAGTTGTGGATTGCGTGTTAATTTTAATCGCTGCATTTTTTTTATTTAGTAATATAAATTAAATGTAATAAGAATTTATAATATTTGTTGATATAAATAAAATTTATAAAATTTAATATTAATCACAAGATTTATAAATGAGATTTGAAATTGATTCTATATTAATATTTTCCTTTATTATGCAACGTACAAAGAAATTAAATGTATTTATTTTCTGTTTTCCCTAAAATAAAAAGATGAAAAATTGTCATTCAGTCGATCCAAAAAGTAAAAAAATCTAGTAGCAGTGCAATCAGAAAGCCTAAGCCAGATGATCTGATGAGTGAGGAAGGACGTGGGATAGGGCTGAGATATGTAACTGGTGGCCGAGAATAAATCTCTGGGAATTTAACAGCCCCACCACACTGCCGCTGCTGCCCCCATACACATTTTGATTCTGTGGCCTAGGCTAGCACTGCTCTGACTTGACACAACCCCTACATTTACTCATCATTGTTGTTGTTGCCTTTCCCTTTTTTGTAATTTCCTAGAATTCATAAATTTTTCAAATCTTTTGTGCTTAAACTTCTTAGTCCCAATTCAATAACTAAATTTTCCTTTTTCTATAATATTTTAAAATTTTTTAAAAAGACCTGTCATTATATTATTGTTTATTACGAAATTTTTGCACAAATACATAATAAGAAGGTATAAATTTTTAAGAGTATAAAATTATTTATACTGAACAAACAATAAGCCAAATATATTATTTATAAGAGAGATATATGTTCAGATCATTTTTATTTTAATTCATAATAAAAATAGCCTTTTATTACTAATTTATATATTCTAAATTCACGATAATTATTTTCTTTCTCTAACTGTTCATGTAAGTAAGCTTTTGTATATTAGTTAATTAGATTCATTTTTATTGTTTTATATATTTTCATGTGCCAATAATATCTATATCTATTTTGAGTAAATGTATAAAATTTTGACTCTATTGAAGTACTTTAAATTAGATTAAGACACATTAATCATATATTTAATTTTGTTACAACTTGAAATCAATTAGTTGTTCATCGTCCCAAAAAGGTAAATTGTTAGACTTTCAAATTTATTAGTGCTAATAGTTTTTTTTTTAAAGCTCATGGAATTAAGTTTATCAAATTTATGTATTTTCTATTAAATGTTAGCAGGGTAGACTCTTTTGGCAATTTTGCGTACTTTTCCAATTAATTCCTTGTCTGTTTATTAAATATATACATGAAATTTCAACTTGGAACCTATCAGCTTTAATTTCATTTATATATTTATTAAATTCAAATTTAATTCATAGTAAAATATAATCTCGGAATTAACTACATTCAATACCATTTAGGATGAAACGAAGAGTTTAGAACATCAATAGAATTCTGAAATGTCGTAAGGTTAAGAAACATGAAAATATACCAATATATTCTCTATTTGTATATATAATTTACACAATATGTTAAGAATTAATTCACGTGTTATTCTAGATGATTTAGAACTACATTTTTTTTTTTTAGAGTTGTGTTAAATTTAAAATGAGATAAATGATTTTTTCATCTATGTTTTGTACATTTTAGAACAAGACAAAATAACATATTTTTATTTTCATCTTTTGACAATGATCTTAATTAATATAAAAGTGCGATACTCATTCATATTATAGAGAATATATTAGTTTAATTTATTCAGTTTGATGTTTTTGTTCTTTATATTTTACTTAATTTTCATTATTGATTAATAATATATGTAATTATTACCATATTATTAATTTGATTTCTTGTAAAATATAAAGCTGTCTCTTATACACATCTAGATCTATTAAATGATGTTTAATACTATTACTAGAAAAATTACTATAATAGTGATTTTATCTTTTATTAATAATAAAGAATATATAGATATATCTAAAAGTCCAATATAATTAAAAAAATTATCTTTAAATGATTTAGTTGTTGGTGGTACTGTAATAACAAATTATAGCCTAAGAACCTAAAAGTGAAATAAAAACTATTTTGTATCAAAATTAACCACATTTTATGCTATTCAAGAAGAATGACAAATTCAAAGCATCAATAAATACTGAAAAGATAGTTATCACACAAGTTTAACAAATATAAATAAATACCAACATATTCACTCTATATGAATATATATTTTACACAATATGTTAATAAAAATTAATTATAATAGAAAATTAAATAAAATCCTAATTAAAGCAACATTTAATTTTGAATATCTTTAGATTCACATTTTTTTTTATTAGCATTCATGTATTTTGTAATAAGATAAATGATTATTTTCATTAATATTCGGTGTATTTTAAGGTAACATAAAATATCAATTAATTATTTTACTTTTTTATAATCATTTTAATACACTATGTGATATAAATAATATGAAGAATATATTAGTTTAATTTGGCGTATTTATATCAATATATTCGTTTAATAAAACATCAATTAATTATTTTACTTTTTTATAATCATTTTAATAGACTATGTGATATCAATAATATGAAGAATATATTAGTTCAATTAGATTTTAATTATTTTACTTTTTTATAATCATTTTAATAGACTATGTGATATCAATAATATGAAGAATATATTAGTTTAATTAGATTTTAAATTTTTACAATGATTTTTGTTTGATGTATTTGTTCTTTACATTTTTATTAGATTTATTTTTTCTTATTTTTTGAAATTATAATTATTATTTTTTGTAATTATTATCCATATATTATTTGATTTCCTGTAAATATTTTTTGCTAATAAAAGAATATCAAAATACTTCATCTATAATATTTTTGCTATAGGAAATCATAATCTAGACGCCTAGACGAAAAATAGAAATAAGATGTAAATGTCATATGTTGTTTTCATAAAAGAAAAAAATTGTTGAATCATTTGAGAAGAAATGAAATTTATATATAATCTTCTAACAAATAAAAAACAATAATGGAAAAAAAAGGTGAAAATAATTACGTAGAAAAGAGCAAAGATATTATATATATATATATATATAACTTTTTCATCAAAAAACTCAATCGATAAAATTTTGTATTTTATGTTAACATTCACTGATTATTCATTTATTGTTTAAAAATAGTTTTTTTAATAAATCAGGAATGTTACACATGCAAATCATGCGATATTTTTTTCTAATACGCACACACACATATATATACACACACAAAAAACACACATATGTTCTAACAATATATATTTAGAAAAGAAAATTGGTAATGATATACAGAAGGAAATAAAAATTATGAAAAATAATATAAATCTAAGGGTATTGATAAAAAAATTCAAAAAGTATTATTACAAATGTGGGAAAACAACAATGATTCTTGAACTTTTTTACTGAAGTATTAAAGGTCGTTGAATTTGCTCCTTTATAGTCCCTAAATTTTTCTTGCGAAAATATGGTTCCTCAGTAGTGGCCCAGTCTAAAACTTGCATTTAGATTACCGTTGACCGAGACAGTACGAAGGGCAAAATGGGTATATCATCAATACATCTTGTTTATTTGTATAAGGGAACGACAACATTTAATGGTGTATTCATGATAAAATAAAATATTTTCAACCACCTTCTTCCTTCACATATATCACATTTTAAAAATTACAACAATAATTGGTCCAATAATGATCAAAATAACTATTAGGAGTGCAAATGAATATAAATAAGTTTCTAATGTCCAAATTTGTTTAGTTATTTTAACGAGATTAAAGTTTTGTTTAAGTTTGGTTGTTTATCTTTCGTACCAAATTCAAATAAACTTTTATTGGGGCGAACTCGAATCAGGTTCGAGTAACTTGGAAATTTTATGTAAATTTAAAAATTTTTAGATGTTAAAAAAAAAACCAAAAAAAACTTATCAAGCCAAGTTCAAATCGAATACAAAAAATTAATAAAAATTAAATTTTGTTAAGACTTAATTTGATTATTGATGAACCAAATTTGAATAATCTCATACCTAATTAAATTCAATTCAAAATCAAATAATTTTAATTTATCACAAAATCAATAACAACTATCCAAATGAAACCATTAATATTTCTCGTTTTGTTCTCATCATGTTACATGCAGTACACATGTAAGAGTACAACTCAGTATTACGTGCTAGAATCCCCAACAAAACAAATATATATAGAAATATTAATGAACCTCACATCTAATTACTATATATTGTCCAATAAATCTTGGTGTACTTCAAATTTGATCTGTTACAAAGCTAAAAAGGATTATGCAATGCATGATTAACTGGTAAACAAAATCTAGCCAGACAGGTTTATCCACATAATCCATCAAATTTAGAATGAAAAGTTCATCATTTCCATGTGTCATAAGCTCTTTTATTATAATAGTCTGATGTAATAAAGCATTATTACTTATCCTTGCCATGTTGCCGTAGTCACTGCTGCTGAAATTGGCCTTAAATGGGCAGCTGCAGCCTGCGTTTATGGGAAGAATTGGAAGATTTTCACAATTACAAATTTCAATCATATAGCCATCAGGATCATGGAAGAACACTTGATCAACCTTTATCCCTTCATCCTCCACCACAGCACTCACATACTTCATCCCCATGTCTTCTAATCTCTTCTTTACAAGATTCACATCAGTACACTGCATACATCAAAAATACCCAAAAAGAAAAAAAAAAAATCCCTTATACTTAAATTTCTTAGAAAATTAATAAAACTAGTATATTTATTTATTCAATTTTATCATGTATTATAATTTTATGTCTTAAATTTTCTATCTCACTTTTTATGTCAATCTCTTATCTCACTCTGTATAAGTTTACCACATATACTTTAATATAATGAGTATTCGTAAGTCAATGTATACGTTATAAAAAAAAATATTCAGGGTGTGAAATAACATTTGAGACGAGACATAAAATCCCGATTGTATTTTCATTATCGAAAGAGAAAAAGAGAAGGCCTTTCTTTCCAATTAATTTCTTACCTGAAAGGAAATGTGATAACATCTTTCGGATTAATCGGGCGCGGATTAATCGAGGTGCAGTACTCATAACCACTATTGGTGTCACTTCCAAGCAAATGAATACCAATACCATAATTGTACAACCTACATAGACCAATTAAAATTTAGATTTTGCATTTGTCAATTGTAATTGTAAAATTAATGAAAAACAAAGATTAGTAAAATTAAAGTAAATATAGAAACAAATATTTAAATAGGTAGTAGAATTTAATAGAATTGATGAGAGTGTATGAATTGCTGCTAACCAAGCTCCACGGAAATCAAAAGAAGAAGGGCGTTTTACAACAACAAAGCCTAATACATCAACATAGAATTTGACCGAATTCCAAACAGATTTCACCACCAAAGAAACATGATTCAATGAGAGAAGAGGCAGTGCTTGGCAGTGGCTTATTTCCTCAATATCATCCACAATTGCCATTTTTTTAAATTAAAAAAACAAGAAAAAAAATTGGTGATACGGTAGTGATGGTGGTTGATACGTATATCTAATACAGAAATTCCAATGTCCGAGGGTGTATTTGTACAGGTTAAGGAAACTAAATACAAATTCATTGAGTAATATTCTACGAGTAAACATTAATCATCATTTATTTATTCTTTTTTGGAGTTTTGTATCATCAGTGGTTGTTGTTTATTGTTTATAATTAGGTAGATATGATTTTTAGTTTTATTTATTACGTAAATTTTGTAGTGTGAATTAAATATTATAAAATTTATGATATCAGTTTATATAAATAAAATTTTATTTTGACTAAAAAATTTACAAATAAGGTTCAAGATCGGGTTTATGTTAATATTTTTTATTGTTCTATATATGCAACATTATCAAGTGAAGGGAAATCCTTATATAGATCCGATTTATGGTAGATCAAAAGTTCTTCTTGATCTATATAAATCGGATCTATATAAGGATTTCCCTTCACGAATTGGAGTGATATAGATAAATATAAAATAAGAAATTTATCCCACCTATTATAGATCGAATCACCTATAAACATTTCCGATCAAGTGACTTAACCATTAAATGTCTGTCGATGCAATAGACAGTTAAACCAGTATGGTTTTACACACATCCAGGATCTTCAATATGGGAGAAAATCTTAGGTAATTATAATTATAAGAAATTTTTATATGGTAAAATTATTTCTTTCATACTTTTCAATTAATCATATCAAGTAATATAGTTAGTGACAAATTTCAAAAATGATTCCTAAATCCTTTGATCCAAATGCAATTAAAAGAATTGTTGTTTATTCATTTTTAATACAAATTAACATTTTTGGATATTGAAATGCTAATACCCTTACTAGTATGGGTGGGCAAAAATATTTGCAAATTTGTTGACTTGTCTTATCACGTTCCGATATGAAAAAAAGGTATCCAACCCTCGTATACTAATTGGGTCAATTAAGAATCAGCTACTCGCTTTTGTGAAGGTTAATACAGGTCAAGATTTGAAAAATTATGGGTATCTAATCTGACCGTATATATTTATTTCATATAATTTTTAGGATAAACAAGTCATACATTCAATTTAAAAATATTGATTTATAGTTTTATTGAAATTATCTATCTTTTTCTTGGAGAAGTATTAGACTACTTTTGATTTTTGTTTTAATTTCAAAAAATAATGTGATTTTTTATTTTGAATTTTAAAATTTTTTGGGTATAAGCTAATATTTACAACTACATTTTTTTTATCGAATTTAATTTTAAATAAAATTAATCTTTTATTGACTTATTATAATTTTTTTGAACAAAAACATTATATTTCAAAATATTTTCATTTTATCATCCATACATCATAAACTTGAATAAAATATAGATTTTTATATTTATGATAAATAAAGGAACACTAACAGACTTAGTTTATGTGGACTAGAGTTTTTGTTTTATTTTATTTTCTCTTATACACATCTATACTGTCTTCATTACATTTAAATATGTCTCTAGAATCTCTGAATCTAATATTGGCCACGTGTTTTCAAGAACATAGTCATTAAGATCGATATTTTGATAGTAGTTTTAAGTACCAACAGATTATGATAATGGTAAATACTTAAATAGATTCGATAATTATATAGATAACCTTAAAAGGAAGAGGAATTTTATGCATAAATTAAATTTTAGATAATCTATAAAATCATTGATATAAGAAAATTTTTAAAATTTAATCTTGACAGATTTACAGTGGGGTATATTTATAAACCTTTCGGTCAAAATTAAATCTTACAAAATTTTTCTTACATCAATTGATGTCATAGATTCCATAACATTCAATTTATACCACAAAATCTATAAATGGAGTAAAAAATCAAGTCTACCTAAATATTTCCCTACATTAATTATGGTCCTTACATGTTCAACAAAAGAAAAAAAATTTCTGGATCATCTCGATCCCATTAATTAACGTGGTTATTTAAGCAAATCAATGTCGAGTTGGAGATTTGAGACCACTAAAAACGAAATGTAATTAATGTGGTAGGCCTGTACATAATCTTGTAACTAATCCATTACAACATTTTATATATATATATAAGGACCATAGATTAATACAGAGACATATATATATGATATATATATATATAATAAAGGATAAAATGTTAATAGTGTAAACTTCCGTATGTAGGTTCTAGTCATAATGCGCATAATTCATGAAACCAACTTTAGCAGATAAATAGAAAAATTACGTTGAGCTCCATGGATTGCTGGTGTTTCATGTTTGTCAAATTATTGAAATTTCCTTCATGCAAATATTAGATAGTCTAAAGCTTTTTTACCAGACTGCCCAGCCATTTTGTTAATTAAAAGAATGAAGAAACTTCTTAGTGATGAGATTTTTTTACCATAAATCTCTCCATAATTTTTTTCACAATTCTTTTCATGAATCTCTTTGTAAATCCAGATAGATTAAGAGATTCTTTATTTAATTAGTATCTCCTAATTTAGGTTAATTATACTCTTAATGTTTAGTTAATTAGTTCCCTAACTTGTAGTTTCATTGTATTATAAATATTAGTTATACATACTCATTTTTGTGTGTGAATAAGAATTATTCTTTCTTATTTTCAAGTTAGTATCAGAGAAGCTCTTTTAAACCTTGAAACTTTTATTAAAATGAGTGAGAAATGTATTGAATCATCTGGAACAAAATCGATTCCTGTGGTTGTTCAATTTAAGGTGTTTTTAATATAGGAATTATTCTTAATGAATCAAATTATGATATTTAGTCATAATTGATGGAGATGCATATTGCCGAAAGAGAGAAACTCTCTTATATTCGCTGTAAGAATTAAAGTAACTTAGTCTCGAAAATGGATATGAAAAGTGATATGTTGAAAATCAAAAAGTGAAAAGGTGGCCATTGATATCTATGACACCAAAAATTATGAAGCGGTATTTATATTTGCCTATCGCCCATGAAATATGGAGTGCTTTGTCAAAAGCATTCTATGATGGAAGTGATGAATTAAAAGTTTTTGCTTTAAACCAAAAGGCTTTCATTTCAAAATAAATTGGAAAGTCGCTCTCTAAATATTATGAAGAGTTGGTTGAGATTTTTCGAGAATTGGACAATCGAGATAAAGTGTTCATGAAAGATCTTGATAATGTAACAACATACCAAAAGTCCATTGAACGATTGATTAAGGGTACATAAATTTCTCGCCGGATTAGATGGTGATTTTGAACAAGTTTGTGGAGAAATTTTACGTAAGGAACCAATTCCAAGTTTGGAAGAATGTTATGCATTAATTCGAAGAAAAGCGGTACGCCGTGCAACTTTGAAGGATGAGATTAAAAATTCTGAAGTTGCAGCAATGGTGACTCGAAATAGGTCAAAAACAACCAAAAGTGTCAAAAAATCTGCTTACAAGTGTACCCACTGTGATCAATCTGCACATATTAAAGATTGTTGCTACAAACATGTGAGATATCCAGAATGGTGGGATTATAGTCGAGCATCTCGAAAAAAAAATTTCAAAAAGACTCTAATTGCTACTATTGTTGAAACAAATATAGGTGATGATACTGTTGATATTTAAAGGTTCATCATTGGTAGCAACTACATATGTTTGTGATAAGGTTTTAAATATTTCTACACCTGTTTATAATAGTGCATGGATAATTGATTTTGGTGCTACAGATCATATGGCATTTCAAATGATTCTACACAGGTTGAACATTTTAGAATCTTTTCACAAAAATTCATTTCTACTGCAAATAGTAATGAGGCCTCAATTATTGGGGAAGGATCTTTATCTCTCACTAATACTTTAAATTTTAATTCTGTTTTGGTTGTCCCATCTTTAGATTATAATATTTTATTTGTCTCACAGATAACCAAAGCCTTCTCTTGCGTTGTAATTTTTTGGCCTAACACTTGTGTTTTTAAGGACATCTAAACAAAAGACGATTGATTGTGGTATTAAATTTCTCTAGCATTTGTATAAATATTACAATTATAAGCATGCTGTGTTTGTAAATATTAGCCTGCTTTGGTAGTGGAAAGCTCTATAGAGAAGAAGAATAAAATTGAGATTTGGCTATGGCATCAACGGTTGGGGGCATACATTCTTTAGTTATCTCAAAAAATTGTTTCTAGTTTGTTTGACAGTTTTGATCTTTCTAGTTTCTGTTGTGGTATTTGTAAACTTGCGAAAAGTCATCTGGAACTTCATTTCCTTTGATTTTGAACAAAAGTCTTCTTCCTTTTATGGTTACTATTCTGATGTGTGAGGTCCATCTAAATTTCAATTTTGGGTAGATCACGATGGTTTGTCTCTTTTATTCATCTACTTTTGTAATAGGAGACATGGCTATGGTTAATGAAGTCCAAAAGTGAAGTAAATCTGCTATTTCAAAAGTTTCATAAAATGATTAAAACTCAATATAACACAAAGATTCAGATTCTTCGGGGTGACAATGAAGGAAAATATCAAAATTCTGAACTTCAATAGTTTTTGGAAGCACAAGGAATTGTTAATCAAATCACTTGTTCTAAACACCCCAACAAAATGGGATTGTAAAGCAAAAAAAATCGTCATTTGCTGGAAGTTGTTCATCGTATTAATCGAAACACATATGCCATTGTATATTGGGGAGAAGCTTCTGCTTTTGACACATAATGTCAATTGACATCCCCAAATTAAAAGATTGACTACAAATCTTAAAATGTTATATCAGCTCTTAATGATGTGTGGTTGCTCCAACAGTTCCGAATTTACCTCCTCATGTCTTTGGATGTGTAGTGTTTGTCCATCTTCACAAACATCTACATAATAAGTTGGCCTCTCGAGTTTTATGATGTGTTTTTCTTGAATATGCTATGCATAAAAAAGGTTACAGATGTTATCATCCTCCAACTCAATGCATGTTTACAACATTGGATGTGATTTTTCATGAAGAATCAATGTATTTTTCCTCTGAGTTTGAACTTCAGAGAGGAGTACTAGAAGGGAATTTAGACTCTAGATTATGACATTAGGACTTATGATTATGATCAAAGTGATGCCAAAATAGATACTGAGAAAGGTGATGTTAATGGTATAATTTTGGATCTTGATATACTTGGACTCGAACAGTATTAATTTTAGTTACAAGTGCAAATCACTTGAAGAGTTTGAGTCTCTTATCAATATATCACACCAATCGTCTACTGAAAATTTTCCTATTCTAGAACTGTATGAGTTACCCAGAAAATAGCAACCAAAGCGTCTCACTAGAGGTATTCTTATGCCCATATATCAACCTGAACTTTCTAGCAAAGTTAAATATCCCATGAGTCATTATGTGTCTAATAACAATTTGTTAGAATCAAATCAATCATTTGCAAATCAATTATTCATTGTATCTGTTCCTGTCTCTTAGTACACATAATCTGACTCAAGGTAGACAGCTACTGTGTATAAGAAAAATGAACTTCTTGCAAAAGAATGGAACTTGGGACTTGGTTGACTGCCCAACAAGAAAGAAGCCAATGGGATGTCGATGGATTTACACAGTGAAGTATAAAGCAGATGGCACAATTTGAGCGATTTAAAGCAAGATTAGTGACAAAAGGCTATACACAAACTTATGGGATTGACTACACAGAGACATTTGCACTTGTAACTAAAATTAATACTGTTCGAGTATTGTTATCTTTAGCTGCAAACTTAGATTGTCCATTACAACAATTTGATGTAAAAAATAGGCCTTTCTACATGGAGAATTATCTAAAGAAGTTTATATGGAACTTCCGCCAGGGTGTATGATGCATGAAGGTATAACCAAAAGGAATGTAGATTTAAAAAATCATTGTATAGACTAAACAATCTCCAAGAGCATGATTTGGAAGATTGACAAAGTCCATGATAGCATTTGGATACCATCATGCTGCAACTTAGACTACACTTCTATTTTTAAAGAAACAACAGGGTAAGATTACTGCTCTCATTGTATATGTGGATGACATGGTGGTTACAGGGAATGATCTAGAAGAAAGGAAGGTACTGTAAGAATACTTGTCTAGAGAATTTGAAATGAAAGATCTTGGTTCCTTGAAATATTTTCTTGGGATCAAAGTTTCTAGATCCAAGAAAAGAATTTTCTTATTTTAAAGAAAATATGCCTTAGATTATTACAGGAGACAAGTATGTCAGCATGCCAACCAGTTAATTCACTTGTGGAGGAATGTTTGAAATTATGCATTGAAGCAGACCAAGTGAGCTCCCATTGATAAAGGAAGATATTAGAGGTTGGTAGGAAGATTGATGTACTTAGAACACAGAAGACCAGATCTTGCCTATGCTCTGAGTGTTGTTAGCCAGTTTATGCACAATCTTGGAGAACAACATATGAATGTTGTCATGCGTATTTTAAGGTATTTGAAGTCTGCTCCTGGGAAATGAATATTGTTCACTAAAAATGCAAATCATCAAGACATAGATGTTTATACAGATGCTGATTAGGTTGGAGCAATAGATGATAGGCGATCAACTTCTAGTTACTTCACATTTGTGGGCGGTAATCTCGTCACATGGAGAAGTAAAAAGCAAAATGTTGTTTCCCGCTCAAGTGTAGAAGTTAAATTTAGGGGCATGACACTTGGACTTTGTGAAGCCTTATGGTTGAAATTTCTTTTGCAAGATTTGGGTTACCCACCTAGGTAACCAATTTAATTATATTGTGACAATAAAGTTGCATGTGATATTGCTCATAATCCAATTCAGTATGACCAGACAAATCATGTTGAGGTGGACAGATTTTTCATCAAAGAGAAATTAGATGAAAAAATCTTGAAGTTGCCTAAGATTCGATCTGAAGAACAATTAGTTGATATTCTTACTAAAACAGTTTCAAGTCAAATGTTCTCAAAATGCCTTGGCAAGTTGGGCATAAATGATATCCATCACCAACTTGAGGTGGAGTGTTGAGATTTTCTTATCATAAATCTCTCCATAATTCTCTCCATGAATCTCTTTGTAAATCCCGTAGATTAAGAGATTCTTTAACTAATTAGTATCTCCTAATTTAAGGCTAATTATACTCTAAGACTTGAAAATAACAAGGGCCTTAAATTGTACCTCTAATGTGCTATAAATATTAATTGTACATACTTATTTCTGTGTGTGAATAAGAATTATTCCTTGTTATTTTCAAGTCTTAGATGTTTCCTCCCCCTTTTGGACTCCCCTCTCAAAGTACAAGTCATGTGAATTTTATCAAATTATTGAAATTTCCAATTCGTGCAAATATTAGATTAGGCTTGGACTATAAGCCCGTTCACTCGAGCACAAAATTGTAAAAATAAACCCAATTTACGGTATTGTACCCTTAATTTTTTGGTCAAGCATCAAGTTTATCCTCCATACTATTGATGAGGTTAATTCTGAACTAAAACAATATCTTGAATTCGATCTATCTAAAAATAACTCCTCCAACTAACAAACCTAATCTAGCTATAATGTTGTTCATTTCACATGTCAAATCATGATCCATGCACATGTTTAAGTTGCTTTTCTATATTTAATTGTGGGCGTGAGCAGTGAAAATGTGGGATGGAGGAACACTGAATAATGGTGGGTGAACCTGATCAAATGCCACGAGCATCAAGATGGTAATTGCCAAATAGCTATGTCACAGAATAAATGAAAGTAATTTTGCAGAATGAAAGAATTAATTCAGTAACTCACATTTTGCTTAATATGAAATATCATTCAGAGACTCATGCACTAGTAGTAGTAATCTTTTGAAGAAGCATCATTAATCTATTTCCTTCGGCACAAAACCACTACTCTTAATTCCGATATTTATAGTATTCAGGATAGAATGATTGAATTATATGTAGTATTTTTATGTCTTGGTACATTATTTCGGCTCAAGAACATTAGGCCTAAAAGTTTATATACTAGCCCAAACACATAAAAGCTAGTCTATTTGGAAGAAATTTGGGGGGTCCCCAGTAATGGGCATCATAGGCTAGTCCAGTTTCAGAAATTAATTAATTAAAATCTATTAAGCTAAAAAGTTAACACTCACCAGTTACCCCCTCCCTCGGAGCCATTCTTGATTGAACCCATTTCAAGACATGATGTCTTGAATTTCGAGGTATAAATTAAGAAAATATTTACATTTTGTTAAGAATTTTATATACATCTATTTTATAAATTTATATAATGTAATCTTATACACTTTGAAAAATTTATATTGATACAATTTTAATTTCAACAGAATGATTCTTCATACGTTTTGTAGAATTCGCCCTAAATTAATACATATCACTAAAAAAATTTCCTCCCACCAAAAAAAAAAAAAAAAAAAAGGAAAACACGCCAAAAAGAAAGAGGGAAAAGTAACAAGACATTGACAAATTAAGGAGGTGTTTGGTATGCATTCGAGAATCGGAATTGAAATCGAAATTATAAATTTTACTATTGGTATGGGTTTATATCATTTTCTTTTAATAGTTTGCTTTGAATAAAGAATGAGTTTCATTATATTAATAAGTTAATAAATTTAAAATTCATGTCACAAGTAAAAAATAAAAATAAATATTTTTTAATATTTTCATTCTTATTTATCATTTTTCTCATACTCATAAACCAAACACCTCATAAATTAATCGCTTGGTGGGAATAGTCATCAAACGATTCCTTCAATTAGTCAACTACACCAACCGATTGTAGAAATTACGTAGTAAGATTTGTGAGGAGGTGATTATGTACCTTCACCTATTACTGACGTGGAAGAGTCATAGAACTACTTAGCTACCACAAATTAATGGCATTAACCCCGGACAAAACTAGATTCTAGCAACACAAAACTAAAGTCAATGCACTTGTCTCAAGCTACACATTTGAAAATTGAGATTGTTTTCTTGAAAAATACTTAGTCAGTAATATATGTACATTTAATTTTACTTGTAAATTTTAAGAGAAAATTTAAGTCTCATAAACATATTAATTGTGTATAAGTGATATCGTATATTTCATAAGATTTAATTCACACCTTAAATTTATAAGTAGAATAAAAATCAGATATACTCAAATATTTGCCTTTATAGTTAGGTAAAAGCCAATAACCACGCATTCTTTTTCTCACAAAAACTTTTAGGTACTTACAAATTTTATCCACTTCACATTATTTATTGTGGAGTTTACACTTCTCTTTCATATAGTACATAACTAATCTCATATATTTGTACAAATTTTATGAAAAATATGACCACATAGTTTTTTAAAAAAGAGTATTTATAGTGAATGTTTATATTATTTTTAGCTACTTAAACTTTAAATAATAAATCATAAACAAAATATTTTATCATCTAAATTATACTTTATTATCAATCATACAGTTATCCAGCAAGTATCAAACCTAATCAATTAATGAAATGCTTCCTATAGGGACAACATTAACTCATTAACTTGAAACAGGGTTCATGGTAGACAACTTTGTGATTTTCAACTTGTAAGTTGTGACTTATATCGACTAAATTAATGGAACTAGGAACATTTTGAACCACAGATGTTGCAAACTAGGCCCTTGTTGTAATTAGATCTGATTACACTCTCGTAGAAATTTCTGTATCATGACCAAAGAAAAGTCATTTTTAATTATCAAATGTCAGTGTGTCACGATCTAAACAACCATGCTTTTATTTATTCCATTAGTTTGAATGGAGAGAAAGCCGTTCCTGTCTACTATGTGGGACTGTTTTCTTGCATTGGCCAAACACAGAGACATACTGATACTTCTATTTAGTTGATACAAGCATGGAAAGTCTAATCCCCTCGCGCAAAGAGAAGCCTTCTCAAATGTGGTATCTTAGTAGGTTTCGAACACACATTCACCTCTCAAAGCTACAAATCGCTTATCACTTGACTTAATCACTTTTGAGTGAAAAACATGTTTTTGGATGGAGTAATAGGGGTTATGAAGATGAATTGGTTCGACTTGTTGATATTCCATTGAAATAAAAAATTTACCTGACTGATAAATTAATTAATCAAAGAATAATTGGTATATATACACACATAATAGGGTATAATCCTACTGCTATAGTCCCTAAAGCGAACTTCATGAATCATATAGGAGAATCATTTAAAGATTATTGGGAGGATGTTCGTAAGCTGATTTAGAATACCATCCTAATCACAAATTGGAAAAAAAAAAAGGAAGAAGAAGAAATACAAAGGCAATGCATTTGGAGAGGAGAGCATCACATTTATTTTTATAGGTAATGTCCCAATGTGGACCGTTTTCAATATCTCAAAAGCCACAAATGAGTTTTCATTTTTATTTTTATTTCTAGAAAAGAAGACACATACTATTAAATTGGACAATTGGTCGTAACTAGTTGCCATATGAACTCTTTGAAACAGCAAAACATTGGCAACATGTGATTATGATAAAATGAGTCTATTACTTGATTGTATGGTGCAAACTAAAAGATAGATCTAAAAAAGAAAAGAAGATTAAAAGTTTTTTTTTTTGGTAGTAAAAAAGTTTGGAAGGAGAGTGTTAGAATGATAAATAGAACCGGGAGAAATTATCTTTATTGATAAAAATAGTGTTTAAGTATATAAATATAATAAACTCTATATTTATAGGCATATAAATATAATAAATGTAGACTATATAATGAATCTCGACAATAACTAATATGGTAATAAAATAATTTAATAATTTAGGTAATTATACATAATTGATTGAGTTACACTAATTGATTGACATTAACACTCCTCCTCAAATTCAAGGAGGGTGCAAAAAAACTAACTTGAGGTTGCATATGAGATTCTTGAAACTGTTCTGAAATAAGTGTAAGGAGAGTTGATTCTTATAGAGAAAGTAAAAGTAAAATAGTGTTTAATTATACAAATATAATAAACTTATATTTATATGCATACAAATACAATGAATTATACAATGAATCTTGACAATAACCAATAAGGTAACAGAATAATTTAAACTTAAATAATTATACATAATTAATTGAGTTACACTAATTGATTGATATTAACGGATAATATGTTACCCAATTTTATTCTAGGATAAGTTACCGTCCCCTGCTAACTAAATAAGAGCCAAGTAGCCAACACTTGCTGCCAATCAAAAGTTAAGCATTCATATCGTTCACCACTTCACCCAACATCTTCTCGAAAGGAAAGTCTTCAAGCTCCAAATCAATGAGGACAGCGGGTGACGCTCATGAATTAATTTTGTGTTGCACTGGTCACCGAGGTAGACTGGTAGTTGGGCTTCGTGACTTTTATACAGAGGATTAAAGGCATGTATTCTGCTCGCGGGGCTGTGATTCGAAGTTTCAAAAATTGTGATTCGCTACTTAGATTGATTTTATCCAGCAATATTTCAATTACCTAAAAATTACTGCTTTGATACTTTTAACTTAGGACCATATATAAGTAGCATGACTAATATCGGATGACAAAGTGAAATGTGCAATATAGTTGATAAAATATTTTTTTATGGCGTATTAATTATTAAAAAAAAGGAGTGTTTTAAAATTTAAAAAAAAAAAAAACATTAGCATGATCATTGTTTTTTGGACCCACGAATTGACTTGCACTCGTACACGCGATGTGACGAAAACTAAAAACCACTATACACCACTTGTTTGTAACACGACATTCATATATAATAGGGTAGTCTTCGGTCAAATGTTGCCTCCAATTCTCCAACGTATTACTTCTTTTTGTTATCTTTAAGTCTTCGTTTGGCTTCGATTTCTGAGACTTTGCAAGCTTCAAATTCAATCAGAGTGAATAATTTGGTTAGCAAAATTCTTACCCGATTCATGGTTTTAGTGCTATGAACCCCAAATTAGTTATAGAATTTGAAATAGAAATTATATACAATCGACAGAATTATAATTAGTGTTTATCTGGATGGCTATGATTTTCATACTATTTTTTTTTTACTACTATTACAAAAAACATACACATGATTATTGTGATATCCCGAATTTTTTGGACTTATTTAATTAAAATAAAAAAATTTATTAGAGTCATAAACTAATTAGAAGTATCAGTAAGCTGTCTCTTATACACATCTAGATGGAGTATAAGAGACAGCAATTGAATTAGGATACTACTCTTCAAGTTATTTTCCTGTCTACTGATAATTATCTAGATGTGTATAAGAGACAGATGTGTTATTATATTTTATTTTTTCTTAATTCTTTTATAACTGTCGAAAATTAATTAAGTACATGAAAAATCAAAATAATTAGTTTCGTAGATTAATTGATTATTGTGCTGAGAAATTTTGAGAAATGATATCATAAAATGATGGCCGGAGATGTTGGACGGGGAAGTGTAGCGGAAGATGCAGGAGTTCGTGGGAAGAAGATGGGATTTTTCAAAATTACAAGATTAATCCCTTAGTTTTAGGATATTTATATTATGGCCTAAAATATTTTAAAGTAGAGTCGAATTAAGTCCTTTCAACTTCTGGAAATTATAGATTACCCCTAATGATTTTATAAAGACATTATTAGTCCTTATGGTTGCTGGAAATTACAGAATGAACCTACAGTTTAGGGATATTTTACCAAGACCCATAAAAGTTTCAATAATTGACAAATTGACCCCTATAACTTTAATAAAGTTAATAAATAACCTTCAAAAGTTTTCTAAGGTACCCAAGGTTTCCAAATGACTTTTTAAAGTTACCAAAGTATTATTGCGTGTTTTAAAACTTATCTAATTCCCTTAATAGTTTATTAAGTAGTTACTAAAGCACCCAAGAATGATTTTCTAAATTTACATAAAGGCCTTAATGCTTAGTGATTATTAGTAAAGTTTTTTTTAAAAATAAAAGTTTTGAATCATTGTAATAAGACATTTCAAAACAGTTTCCCGTCAATCTCATAATCCTGTCTCTTATACACATCTTTTTAAAATATTTTTGACTTGATATCTTACTAATAAGAATACGATTTGATTATTTTGGATAAACCAACGTATGAAAATATTATTTTGAATTAGAATTCAAATGTTTTCTAAAAGTTACCAATTCTAATACAAGAACTATTTTAAAATATTAATAGTAAAATTCTTTGATCTCACATAAATAGTCACGATTATTGAACCTAAGAATGGATTAGAGTATTGTCTCTAGGATATTGAAAATAGGGTTTTATAATAATTTGTTAAGGGAATAATTACTTGAATTGTTAGTAATAAGATATTGTTATTTTATTTTTAAGGATTATCGATAAGGAACAAAAGGCAAATAAAGACACGATTATTCGATCTTTTAAGATAGGTGGTGCTTACTTCTGTACTTTCAAAATTGTATTTCTAAACTATGTATTTTAAAAAATTATTTTATGACTGTGCATAATCTCTTGGCTACGTTTGTGAAAATGTGTTTTGCTCAAGAATTATTTTGTTATAAAATTCTGGATCATGTATCCGTTATGTGAGCTTCTGGTTTTATAAGTGTATGGAAATGCATTATATGTATAGTTTTGACTACGCGTGACATGTATGTGTTGTATGGGTAATAATAAGATATTATGGCTCTAAAGGAACATGAAATAGTCGGTAGAGGTTATAATCCTAAATCAGAGCCAAGAAAGACTTGACACCAGAGCCATAAGAGACTTGGCAATACAAGAAAAAGGTCAAGAAGAACTGCATAACTTCTTGACAGCCTTTTCTAGTGAGGTTAATCACTAGACAGTCGATGACTGTGTAGTTTTGAGCCATTTAAATGGATACATGTTTTATGATATGGAAATATGTATGTATACATGAAAGTACAAGTCATGAAAAAATGTTACATGATATATGAAGAATGCCACGAGTATGTGACTTTATTTTGTTACATGTTTTACAAGAATGGTGTTACATGTTTTACAAGAATGATTTGGATAAAAGCATGAGCATGTGATAGTGTGATATGCATGGATGAACTGTATATATATATGTATGCTTTCGAACACTTAGTCCTTATCTTCAACTAATACATCACTTAAGCTCCTTTCTTATATTTTTGTACAAAAGACGAATACAACTATGTATTAGTTGAAGATAAGGACTAAGTGTTCGAAAGCAAGAAAGGAGCTTAAGGTGGTCACTATCTTAGGGATTTGTTTATAGATTTATTATAATAAGTTAAGCCTGCTTGCTGTTAACGATTATCCATGTTTAACGGTTGTACATTTGTTTATGATTTGGTAAAAGCCGCTCTATTTCAAGTTAATATATTTTTAGAGAATTGCTTCTGCTATTATAGTTAGATGTTTAAAGTAAATAGTAACGCTATGATGCCTTATATTCTTGGGATTTGCTCTTGAGAATACGGCGAATGACACGTGCCTGACAAAATTATCTTATGATTATCATGTTAAATTCACTAAGTAGCAATTTAAGCATAAGATAATAATTGAGATTTTTTTTTTTTGGTATATTTTGATACCCGTTGTTTTAAACGCGAGAACTGAGACCCCAATTCTTACCGCGAATTCAACAGTCTATTTAGCGCCCCCCACAAAAACACACTAAAAAAAAAAAAAAAAGGCTAAAATTTCAGTTATACATAGCATGCCTCTTTTCCCCAAATTTTTTTGTGTCTTCACATTTTTAATTTTGTCCCTAACTTTCAATTCCTAATCAATTGGGGTACAAGATCGTGGTACTTTGTTTCACATAATTAATTAAGAAAATAAGAAGATTAAAGTTTGTGACCTTCTAATAAATTACAAACTCTTATAAATACTCTCTTATTATTAAAAGGTTTAATAACACTTTGCCTTCCTAAACTATGAGTGTATAAGAGACAGGTCACGTTATCTCCTAAACTATAAAAATATAGTTTACCCCATTCACATTATTTATCTTTTAAAATATTAAAAAAATTTAGTTAGATGACTAAATACCCTTCTTATGATATTTTGATTTTTCATGTACTTAATTAATTTTCGACAGTTATAAAAGAATTAAGAAAAAATAAAATATAATAACACATTGATATCTTGAATTTTAGGGAATGAAAATGTAAGAAATTGTTGAATTATATTATATCTAACATTACAATTTGCACATATTTAGTCAAATATTAAAATTGTAAAATACTAAGAGATATCGAAAAAATTATAAAGTTTTATAGAAATTGTATTTTCATACAATACCTTTACAGAAAAAATTTTCATAGAAAACTAGCTCATTTGAAAATATTCTATCAATATAGTTAAACATTCAAATTTAAAATAATATAAAATGAAATCTAAAAATTTTAAAAATGTAACCAAATAATATATTGATATAGATTACATTGAAATATTATAGAGTTTATATTTGTGTTTACTTTTAAATAATTATCACATTACTATCAAAATTTAAATACATAAAAATCAAAATATAGTACTAAGGGTATTTTAGTCAATTAACTAAAATTTCTTGATATTTTAAAAATTTTAAAAGATGAATATTATGAATGAGAAGCAAAGTGTATATTTCTATAATTCAAGAGGGTAAAGTGTAATTACCCATATAGTTCAGGAGGGCAAAGTGTTATTAACCCCTACTAAAATGTAAGTATTAACTGAACCCATACTAATTCCTCATTTTAGACACTTAAGCGTTAAAGTAGAACTCTTTCTATAACTAATGTCTGTTATTTTAAAAATCATAATGTCAATGATATAATTACTCTTCTTGTTTTAAAATAACTGTTACATCACGCAATTTATTTTGTTTCAAATTATCTGCCATGTTAGAAAATCAAGAAAGTATTAAATGATGTTTGTCCAACTTTTACTCTTAATACTATATTAATGTAATGATGATTATATAATTATCAGTATACACATCTATCATGTTATATAAGAGAGCATTACTCAATTAATTAATAGCATTCTTCCATACGTTTTCTTTTCTTTCTATCTATCCTTTTTTTTTTTTTTTTTGGGTGGGGTGGGGGGCTCAACAGGAATCTAAAGGTCTCACCTAACTGAATAAAGATTGACAGGTATGGCCTAGTGCATATACTGTCTCCATGTTTCTCTGTACTGTAACACTCCTTTCCTTAGGCTTAAGGCACATGCAGTGATGAATACACTACTAAATCTTGCATGCATGGTCTTTCAATGGAGAGGAATGATGGAAAAATGGGCACTGCTCTTTCCAAGCACGTGGGTTGTACTATTAATTTTTTTTTGGGTCAAAGAGGTCCCGCAAAAACCTTTCAGTTTCAGCAGCTTTTGCTTTGCATGCCATAGCCTTGGAATTCGGAAAAAACTTACCTACATCTTATTTTTTATTTCATCTGTAATTCTTATTTTTTATTTCATCTGTAAATTCTGCAGTTAAAATTAAATCTTATAAAATTTTGTTTATATTAACTTATATTATTAGATCCTTATTTAATTCATCTTACAAAATTTACAAGTAAAATATAAAATCAACTCTATAAAGTCTTTCCTAAGACTTCACCACAAGAATTCGATGGTCAGTCGGTCACCACTAAAGCTTTACATTGGCAGAAGATTTATAGAGACTCCAACACTGAAATGCCACGTTGTTCATTGCATTTGGATGTGGCTTAATCTTAATTACGAAGAACTATACTTTGGTTTATTGGAGTAGGAAAATGATTCCAAAAGTGATAAGAGACATATCGAGTGTATTTATACAAAATAATAAATACAAATAATAAATAAAAGTAATTGATATGTTATTAGATTCTAAAAAAAAAATCTGATTAAAGATCTAAAATCATATAGAGATCGTAATTTGATAAAATAATTTTGACAATTAACTATAAATTTATAATTTTGTAAATAATTTTTCGAGATCTAATACAATTAACGTGTTGATTATTACTATCAAATCATTAGTTCTTGGTATTAAATATATTTACTCAAATTTTATTTTATTTTTCAAATTTGGTGATACTTCATCAATATTTTTTTCACTTTATTACTGTTTATGGAAGTATGGATGGAAAGCATCGGAATTGGAATAATGGCACAATTAGGAGGAATTTCAATTCCATTATCTTAAACTTAATTATTAATCATTATACAATCGACAAGAACTTAAAGATTTATTCTTTATTCTCTCTGTCTCAATTTTTTTCTTTTTCATATGTTGTTTATTCCCATGTTGAGGTTTTAAGATTAAATATAGTTTTATAGTCAAAATTTTAGTATGATAATGACAGTTTAGGTTGTTTGTCTGCGCTTGAATGGAGTATACTCAGTGATAATGCATACACAAGACTTTCAATAAGAAAATCTTTCCCAAGTTCACCTGCCACCACTGAATCTCTATTTTATCTGTTCTTTTGATTTTTGATTTTATTCTTTTTTCAACAATCATATTCCCATTTTTCTGTTTGTCGAGGACAAGAGAATTTTTTAGGCAGATATATAGGCCGGTGTATTAATTTTTTTCTCCGATTAAAACTTAAAAGAGGCCATGTGCAGTGGACCAAAAACATTTACTCCTCGTTTGGACAATTTGGGAGGTAAATAAAGGGGCAACCTTGCTTTTTAAAAAAAGTTTTATCTACTAATTCTGTAATGCAAAGTGAGTATGATACATGTTAAAATATTATTACTTTTTAATCATCTAACAGTATAAATACTAGATATAGTGTAGAGTGCATAGCTAGAATTTTTCTTGATTCTAAGAATTAAAAAAAAAAAAAAGTAGAAAAGAGAAAACAACAGGTAAAGGGTAAAAAAAAAAAAAAAAAAAAACTTACAAAGTACTTAAATAAATACCTATATGCATGATGGCAAATACTTAGGTAGACCCGATCTTTGGCTCTACTTGTAGATCTTGCGGTGTGAATTAAACTTTATAGAATCTATGACATCAGCTGATGTAAGCAAGATTCTTTATATTAAATTTAATCATGACCACAAAGTCTACATGTGGGGCAAAGATCGAATCTACCTAAATATTTTCTTATGCATGATTACTAGGAAGTTTTCATGAGATTGATTGTGCATGGTCAGACCAATTAATGAAGAAATTATGGTAAACTTAAACGTATATAAATTTTTACCCTTGAAAGACAAAGGATGGAAAAGATTAACAGTGTATTAATCCCCTTATGGGGGCCTCTTCCCAGTTGTAAAACAATTCGAATTTGAGGCATAGTTGCTTGGAAGGGCAAGCCTTTCACAATCATCCAATTTGCATACTATGCAAGTTATTTTATCTAATAAACTAAAATTTATTTATCTCACATTCAGTTATGGCAAGGTCAGTGACAACTTTTCATTTCTAGCCTGTTTAGATGGGTGGATTTATTTTAAATCTTTAATCTAAATTCATTTATTGTATAAGAGAAAATATTAGTTAGTTAAATTTTAGATTCATCTTAAAATTAAAATGACTTTTAATTAATTCCGCTAAAAACATTGAATTTTAAATCAACTCCAAAACTTAGTCATTTCAAATCTTTTCATTTCAAATTTATTTTCAAATCCAAATTCAAAACCACCAAATCCAACACAATGTTGGTGAATGTGAGGTTAGTTTAGTTGACGATAAAATAGAAGGTAAAAACCCCTCTTCAATCAAAGAACAATAAAAACATGACCTTCCATCAATTACATATAATCACAATTGCATTCCAAAACTGTTGAGAGGGGAAGAGTTTATGGCAGAAGTCATAAGAAGTTTATAGTATAAGTATATAACTTAGGAGAATTTCACATTTTCATAATAAAACTATTTTATCGTGTTTTAAATATTCATAATCATACAAATTTTTAAAATATATGATATTATATTATATAAATAATAACGTATAATTTGATAATTCCGTTTATAATTTTTCAGCAACTTGTAGAAGGAATCATAAATAATCCTTAATACTTTAGGTATAGAATCACATTTTGGACTAGACTATCCACCTATACAAAGAGTGCAATTTCACTCAATTAGTGCAACCCTTCATTTCCAATTAATCAAGAACAACAATGAGAGGCAAAGATAAAGCATGAATGTCGGTTGGAAGTTACTATCAACTCAAGTATCAAAGATCCTCCTCCTCTTATCTTTCCTAAATTTAGTTAACCACATTTGTTGGATCTGATTATTAGATTGCAATTTGCAAACTGCAAATGCCACTTTGGATCTGATTATTAGATTGCAATTTGCAAACTGCAAATGCCATTTTCTGTGACAAAAATGTTAAGCCTAAAGAATAGTATGGCATTCTTTTCAACTTTAATTCACTGAAAAAGTCTAACTATACACATCTAGATGTGTATAAGAGACAGATTTAATCTGTTTTTTTTAGTTTTCTCTCTCTCTTCTACTTTTCCTCCTTCAAACCACAAAAGACTAAGAAACAGAGAGTTTGATAGCAAAATTCTTGAAAATGACTCTGAACCTTAAATTTCTCTCATTTTTCAAGATTCCAAGATTGGATTTTTACAGCAATTAAAAAACATCCTAGGTAAGAATTCTTAATTAACCACTCCATTTTGTTTGTTTACATTACATTTTCAATCAGCCTAATCAAGAATTTTATTACTAACTCATACCAATTTTTACAGTCTGTAAATGGGACCATTCGGAATGAACTGCTATATAAATTATAGGAAAAGAGAAAAGAACAAAGAGAACCATATTCAATGCATAAGACAATACATTGGCATTAACATATGATTGGATTTTCATTGACTTGTCATTATTTTTATTTTTCTTGTTTTCAGATATCTATCATTCTGTCTATCTATCTTTCAATCATCATTATCCGGTGGATTTCTGCCGTTTCTTGGCGACCCTTTTGCTTGTTATGAAGAAAGAAAGAGAGGCTGTGGAGAATTGGAGATCAATCCATACACTTCTTGACATGCAAATGTGTTGGTCCAAAGCATAGCTTTTGTGTGTGTGTATTTTGAGGATGGGCATAATGAAGAGAGGTGAGGAGGTAATTAGAGGTGGCCATGAGGAGGGTATTCTTGTGTCAGTGAGATTGAGGCCTTTGAATGAGAAGGAGATTTTGAAGAATGACGTTTCAGATTGGGAATGTATAAATGATACCACAATTATCTACAAGAATGCTAATCTTTCGGTCTCTGATCGGTCACTGTATCCCACAGCTTATACATTTGGTAAGGAATGTATGACATTATTTTCAGTATGTTGTTGATTGTTACAGTCTTTTTATGTTTTTGACAATTTTTCTGATCTTAATTTTGTGAAGTTCTGCATTTTTGGGGTAACACTTGAATTGGAACTAGTATAAGGAGATGAATGTATGACCTCAAATTTCAGTATGTTGCTGATTGTCATGGACGTTTTTTTTTTTTTTTTTTACAATATTTGGGATATTTAATTATGTTCAGTTTTGCATTTTTTTGGTAGTAATGGGAATGGTAGCACTTGAATCTTCTACTATTTTAAGAGAAATTGAAGGTCACAGGGCTTTGTTAAAAAAACTTTGCTTTGGGTATTTTTCACTTGATTGTGATCTTTTCCATCTTTTTGCTTTTTCTGAGGTTGGTGGTGAGGTGGCAAATCAGACTATTGTACAGTTCTATGTGATCAATCTGGTTTAATGTTCTTGTTTTATCCTAATATGGTATTAGCATGATTAACCTTTGATATGAATTTCATGCATTTCCTTTAACATTGTTTGGAACTCTTTCTAATTTTCCTCTATTTCTCTTGTTTTGCTTCTAGACAGAATGTTTAGGAGTGGTTGCACTGACAAGGCAGGTATATGAAGAAGGAGCTAAGGAAGTTGCCCTTTCAGTAGTTGGTGGAATCAAAATAAGTGCAAATCTGAAATGCTCCCTTATTTTTCTGCCTCAACCCAACTTTTCATGTTTCTTGGTACACTCAAGATGTACTGTATTACTTAATACTTACTAGGATGAATGCATTGTTAGAACAACTGTTTTTACAAATGGATCAAACAAGCAGTGGAAAACGTATACCATGACTGGAATTACTGAATATACCATAGGAGATATATATGATTACATACAGAAGGTAATCTAAATCAGACTTATGATCAACTTATTAGGATTTTGAATTCTTAGTGTTCCCGAGGTTTTGATTTTTTTTTCTTCGCGGCATGGAAATGGTTTTCAGCACAGGGAAAGAGAATTTGTTTTGAAGTTCTCTGCAATGGAGATCTACAATGAATGTGTCAGAGACCTCCTTAGCACAGATACCAATCCTCTTAGACTTCTAGATGATCCAGAGGTAAGTTCTTTCCTGTTATAGTTAGTTAGTATTCATTCGGCAGTTACCTTATTCTTATCTACCTGGCTAGAGGGGGACCATTGTTGAGAAACTCATGGAGGAAGCGTTGAGGGACTGGGACCATGTGACTGAACTCCTTTCTGTTTGTGAAGGTAAGGATAATCTTAGCAGTTTTGGCTTAGTCGCCACATCATTCTAAATGTTGTTGTTTACTGCTTTAGCTCAAAGGCAGATTGGAGAGACCGCTCTGAATGAGATGAGCTCCCGATCTCACCAAATTATCAGATTGGTATGGCTAATGGTCAAAAGTATTTTTTTTGTTGTTTCCATTTTATAGCCTAAAGATTCAGAACTCATCACAATTTCCTTTGGTTGGCAGACAATCGAAAGCTCTGCTCGTGAATTCTTAGGCAGGGACAATTGCAGCACCTTTGCAGCTACTGTGGTATGAATGAATTCTGTAGGAGAACCTTTTAAATTGAAAATGAGATATCAAACAGTTAATGAAGGCTGTGGTAATTCTTTTTGTCCTGTTTTAATTTAGAATTTTGTAGATCTGGCTGGAAGTGAGCGAGCATCTCAATCATTATCGGCAGGAACAAGATTAAAAGAAGGCTGCCACATCAATCGCAGTTTGCTAACCCTGGGAACTGTAATTCGCAAGCTAAGGTAAGTCCATTTTGCTCTCATCTATTTGGAGAGGAATCCCTGATGAGGACTACATAATTAGTGTTTATCAACTAATCCTGAAATTGTGGTTGTTAAATCTGGAGCTTGAGACCTGTGATTTTCTTATGGCACTTTACCACTCACCAGTTTACTGCATGTGACAATGACTAAACTGTCTTTCCATATAAAATGGCACTGACTTACGACAAAGTTAGTATTGTCCCTTGATTCATGTCAATTTAACCCAAAAGCATTACTCAAATTGTTCAAGGTTTGTAAATTCCCGGCTAATGAATTAATGTTTTCTGCAAGCCAATAACAATGAGAAATTAATCACATAATGATACATGATAGTGTTTTTTAAGTCTTTTTACCTCCCCTTTTCAATCTTCTGCCTCATTTTACTTGCAAATCAAAGATTAAACCCTTTAGGCATATTGAAATTCTTTTAGCCGAATCTTGATTTGTTTATGCCTTCTCGTAAATCATACAGTAAGGGGAAAAATGGACACATACCCTTCATGAGACTCTAAGCTAACTCGCATACTTCAGTCATCCTTAGGAGGCAATGCCAGAATAGCCATCATTTGTACAATGAGTCCTGCACAAAGTCATGTTGAGCAATCAAGAAATACACTTCTTTTTGCAAGTTGTGCCAAAGAAGTGACAACCAATGCGCAAGTTAATGTTGTCATGTCCGAAAAAGCATTGGTAAAGCAGTTGCAGAAGGAATTGGCCAGACTAGAGAGTCAATTGAGAAGTCCAGGAACTACTGTCATAACATCAGATTATGCTGCACTACTTCGAGATAAAGATTATCAAATTGAACAGGTAATGATTCTTAATTTTTGCTATAAATGTTCTCCGGAAACATATTGTGCTAGAAATATGGCTGGTTGGCTGTAGATTTGTCGCATTGCTGCACATCTTATTAGTATCCCTTTTATTTGGACTGCTGTCAGCTCAATTTCTGATAGCAATTTATTTGGATATAATCAATTCTCTTCTTTCTAGAGAACCTATACACCCAAAGAAAAAGTATGTTAGTGAAAAATCCATGGGACACGTTATAAATTATTCCTGGGGACACACTAGCTCATAATCTATTTTCTACAATCTGTAGCTTGAGAAGGAGGTAAAAGATTTGACTCAGCAGCGGGACATTGCTCAATCTACACTCAAAGACTTGCTACATATTCTAGGAGAAGACAAAAATTCAATTCTTGGGGTAAGTTTTGTATAAAGTCGAAAAGTTCTTTCAACTAATATGGTTTTTTCGTAAGTTTTGTATAAAGTCGAAAAGTGCTTTCAACTAATATGGTTTTTTCATACTCATGAGTTACCATCTGTCAACAGGTTGGTTTGGGGAACTACCCTAACTTGCGGATCCATGAGTCACCAGATTCTGCACACCCGATACCTGATACATCTAGTCTGGCAAATTCCCCAATATTTTCTTTTGGACCCAGCAGGAGTAGTTCTGAGGATAACTTTATTTGTGTACCAGACTTTGTGGAGAACTCTAAGTTATAAGATAGACAATAATACCTCTCCGAGGCTGGCAGTTCTCTCCTCTAATTCTAGTGAAAGTGAATCATGTCATGGATGGGTGGAGATGGAAAAAAGAAGTAATGGAACATCAAAAGATTTATGCAAGGAAGTTCGTTGCATTGAAATGGAAGATTTGAGTTATGCACAATAGTCAGAACCTCAACCCATTGCCTTATCAGTAATTTGTAGTGAAGATGGGGAAATTCCTGAATTACAATCATCTCCACAGGAGAAAGAGAGAAGATCAGCATCATCTTCACTTAAGGGAGAAAAACAACTGGTGTCACTAACTGTCAAGGAACACCAAGAGCTCACATCACCACAAGTAAACGCAGATGAGCAATTGGAGTCACCAGAACTGAAGGAAGAGAAAGAGTTGCATTGTATTGATTCTTTGTATGTTCCTGCTGAAAATTCATCTCCTCTTCAGGATCTCCCTGAGGATTTTCCTGGATCAAAAGGCTTGATATTGACTAAAAGTAGAAGCTTCGCAAAGTAAACATTACTACGACCAACAATACACCACCGGATGGCTCTGAAAGAGAATTCACTGCAAGGCCTTGCAGGGTATTGAAAGGAAACTATTGAAATTTGATCTTGATGTGGAAAGGTTATCAAGGGAAGGTTCTCAACCATCTGCTGAGAATATTGTTGATACTAAGCTTGAAGCATCAAATGATACATCTTCTAGGATTGATAACATTAACAGCATTGATACATCGGCCATAACAGTGCAGCTTCTTAATGAAAATGAAGTCCCTGACACTTCAGTAAGTTTTGCATTTTGATTCTCTCTCTGAGAAAAAAGATAACCTTTCTGCATTCATTTATTAATTATGCTATTAATGGTTAACTTTACTGCAATACCTTGCCTTTTCAGGCTCACAGAACCAATATAACAAGCTATGTTAGAAATTAGCTTTCAAAATTATCCTCTGGATATATATTATTTTTTAATATTAAAAATGAAAGCAAGGGTAGAATGTGAAGGTTGAATTACAGGTGCAGTTCACATTGAAACAGAAGCATGCCCAAGTTAAGTGTCTCCAAAGCTGTGGTGCCACTGTAAAATATTTGTGCATATAAATTGTGTTAAATGATTTCTAAATATCTTTTTATGAACCATGGTCTATGTACAAGCCTGTTTAGTTGTTAATCCTGTACTTTCGTGGTCTATGTACAAGCCTGTTTAGTTGTTAATCCTGTACTTTCGTTCCACATGATGTCTGTCCTCGTTTGCTTCTTGTAAACAAACTCAAGTTTACTCTCCTAGCAAAATTAAATTCCTAGTCCATGATAATTTGAGGAGGTAAAAAATCTTTTCTTGAAAATTTAACAGTGCAATACAGCAAATAGATTGGGAATGTAATGTATTTTTAGGTCTATAATCAAGATTTCTGTCCATTTATTAGTTTAGCAGAAATGATTATATAGATATCTGAAATTTAGCTGCTTTGAATGATCTAACATCTATGTGGTATTTACAGATAAAAGATGAAGAAGTGAAGAAAATGCCAATATACCCAAAAAGAATGTGAAAGATGTCGGCTTAGATCCAATCGAAGATGAATGGAAAGGTCTTACGAATTGGGCCACAGAGTTCAAGAGGCTTCAAAAAGAAATTATTGAACTTTGGGAAGCTTGTAGTGTTTCACTGGCGCACAGAACCTATTTTTACCTTCTATTCCAAGGTGATCCTACAGATGCCATATATATGGAGGTAGAGATGAGGAGGATGACCTTTCTCAATGACACATTTTCTCGAGGAGAGAAAACTGTGCTAAATGGACAGTCTCTATCGCTTGCTTCAAGGTAAAGTGCTTATTCCAATTTGAAGTTTTAGTAGAAAAGAGATGTTAATATATAATTTCTTATCTATCTATGCAAATGTCTCTCACAATAAATAAGCCTCTTGTTTTCTTCTGCTCATCTGTCAGAATGATATCAATGTTTCAAGTGCTTCGTGTTATTAACCATTTGAGTGAATGCTTACATTTTGTGACTCATTACTAATGATGGTATATATAGGCTTTCAGTTACTCAAGCTAGCTGATTGTCTTTGCTTCTAGTTGGTACTACTAACTTGATTGGTATATTGAGTTACAAATCTAGGATATAAGATAATTCTCTCCATCAATCCATGTGGGATGACAAAGCTGGATAAGAAACTCTCTCTGCCTAGTTTGATCCCTTTTGCACTTTCGAAATGCAGAACAAAGGCACTTCGTCATGAAAGACGCAAGCTAAGCAAGCAAATGCTGAAGAAGCTCTCAGAAGATGAAAGACAGAGCCTCTTCCTTAAGTGGGGAATCGGGCTTAACACGAAACTCAGGAGATTACAGTTGGCTCACCGCTTGTGGACCAACACGGAAGACATGAACCACATTGCTGATAGTGCCTATGTTGTTGCCAAACTGGTCGGGTTTATTAAACCAGGGCAACAGTCTCCTAAAGAGATGTTTGGACTTGACTTTACACCTCAAATCACAACAAGAAACTATAGTTTCAAACGTAGTTTGATATCTCTCTTGTAATATATATGAATATGAATATCAATCGAATGAAGTAGAGTTCATCTAGTGGAAGATTTGAGACAGTTGTTCGGAACATTTGCTGGGCTCAAATTTTTATTGGGTGGTTTTTACTTTTCAGTCTTTCTAGTTTTGCTCATAAAACCTTCCTGTCTCCTATGAATTGTGTTTCAAGACAAGTATATATTGTTGAATTCATTGGTGTTTTAATTCATATTTCAAAACGTCAAAAAGTGCCGAATGGATAATAGCATTATGACTCTTGAAAGTTGAACATTTTATTTTCTTTAATTACTAAAAATTCACCATTTACTAAAAGTCTAACTACCAACATTCACTTTGTCCCTATAATTTAATTACTGTCTAAAGGAACTTTGCTTAATGCATGCTTTTCTTAAAAATAAAAAAGATTTAAACTTTTTTATTTCTTGAAAATTTTGCTATTATTACATCAAAAATTAAGTCAAAAATCATTCATATCCATGTAAATAGAACCATAGATATATATGGTTATTCTACAGCTTTAGATGGAGCATACCACAACTCTAAATGACTTATTGACTAAATATATTCTTATGTATCCATGATACTTTAAAAAGTGGCGTATCTCGTTTACTATTTGCTTATTCATGAAGACATCTTAGAGAGCATTGAAATTTTTTTTTCTTAGGGTGGTTAAGTTTCATATCATCATATGAGATCAGAGTTTCGAATTTTGGGACGATGGTTTCCAATTCTTTTCCAATATATATATATATATATATATATATATATATATATATATATATATATATATTGTCTCTTATAAACTTATAGATAGTATAAGAGGAGAGAACTATTCAAGATAATATTTGTAAGGTTCTTATACATTTCAAGATGTGTATAAGAGACAGCAAAACTTATGTACCTTTCCACATAAAGCTCAAATTTAATATAATCCATATCTTGAAGGAAAAGTAATAACTTGTACTAATAAGTAATGAGATGCAAATTACCTAAAATAATATCTTGAAATATTAAGAGGGAATTTTATTAGGGTACAATAATGATATGTTTTAAAATTTGTATTGTATAAGCACTCAAAGTACATAATGTTTTACGATATAAGCATCTAAAGTATATCGATATGATATCTTAACGGGACAATAAAATTTTTCAATAATAAGTAGTAATTTAGAATAATAAATAATACCTTTGACTCATAAATAATAACTTAAGAGTAAAATAAGTAATAATTTTTTTTAGGTTAATAAGTAATAACTTGGAACAAAATAAGTATAACTTGGTCTAATAATAACTTGAATTATTAAGTATTAACTTTAAATAAAATAAATAATAACTTAAAATAGTAAGTAATAATTTGGCCTAATAACTAATAACCTGAAGTAATAAGTTATAACTTAGGAAAATGTGTGTTAGAATATGTGCTAGTCCTTACGGGCCAGCCTAGGCGTGGCCCGACATTTGGCATGGGAGCAGGACAGAGCCATATTATTTTTCATTTTAGGCATGGACGGGCCCGCCTGGGCACCTAGCTCGCTCGCCTAGGCCCGTGATTAGTGAAAGCCCGCCGGCACAGCTCACTTGCCATGTGCACATAAAACAAATGGATTTTTTGTTAGATTTTTTTTCTGTTACACTTGTATTATATCATTTAATATTTTTTTTATATTAAAAATACACATTATCTTGTCACATGATGTAACACAAATATCACAAAAAAAATTATAACAGAAAACCCTAAACCACATAAAACCCCATAAGCTATAATGGGTTGTTGTGCAAGTCACGAAATGAGGGTACTTAGTCAGAGAAAATTATGGTAGTTTAAATGAACCTTTTTAGTCTTTTTATTTGATTAAAAAGTATACAGGTACATAAGAGATTTTTAAAGTGTGTAAATATTATACACCTTTGACAAATTGTATATTTTTGCACTTACATAGTTATATATAATGGTGTCCATGGTTCTGGAACCACCGGTTCCGGTTTTGAAAACCAAGATAGAACCGGAACTGAAATTGTGGGAGCTGGTTTCGGTTCTGGTTCGGAACCGGCAGTTCCGACTGGTTCTCTGTTCTGTTCCAATCACGGTTCCAGTCCCGATTTCCATTTAAAATTTTTAAAAATAAAAAATTAAATAAATTATAATACAAGTTAATATGAGAAACAAAACAATATATTTATTTATATGTCAATTGTAGATTTTGTTTTTAGAAAAAAAAAAAGTATACTTTTGCATTATTTATTGAACCATTAAAAATTGAAGTAAATATACATTTTGATAATCTATAACTAACAATAATTTAAAGAAAAATTAAATGTATCAATTACATTGGCCTATAAGACTATAATAGGCTAAAGTCATTAAGAATTTCTTCAACGTCCGAATTTATTCCACTTGAAGAAGCAACTATAGTACTCTTATCACTTTTGTTCATATCTGCTTTGGTCTTAAGATCGATCTCCTGATCTCTTATATTCGCATCGTACCAATATGCTAATAATTCTTTGCTTATATATAGAATTTTCAAATGGTTGGGGCTTAATTGAGACCGTCTTTCGTCCAAAATGCTCCCACCCACATTGAAAGCTTGTTCGACAGCTACAGTTGCTGCTGGTGTAGCTAAAATCTACTTTGCAATAAGAGAAAGGATGGGGTAAACCTTTGACTTATTACCCCACCATTCCAATACCGAGAATTCTTTGCCTTTCACTAGTTCCTGGCTATCATCATCTTGGAACTCAAAAGAAATAGTTAGATAAATATCAAGTTTTGTACTACAGTGTCGCCCCTTGACCTTTTTAAAGTATGTAATATTTTTTTAGACGGGTGGCTATTTATAGTACGAGTAGTAGTAGTATTCCGTGGACTACTACTAGCACTATTATCACCACTACCGGCACAAGTATATGGAATTTGAGTTCGATAATCACTATATAATATACGAATATACTCTTTAGTCATTTCAACAATTTCAATTGGATCCACTACGGTGTCTTTAAGAATAATTTATTCTGACATTAATTTTTTATTATAGTATAATATATTTCCAAATATTGCGTCAAACCATCAGTTTTAACACGAGGATCTAAAACAGAAGCAACTAAATAAATAGGTCGAATATGATAATAATAATTAACCCATTTTTGTAACATATCAATAACAGCACTTTGCAAAATAATATCATTTACATTATCTTCTAAAATACTAATTATATCATATGCTTGGGGTATAAATAAATGAGATGTAGGAAAATAAACACCAGATAAAGTACAAGTAGCAGTTTTAAAAACATGTAAAACTTCTACCATTTTTCTACAAGTTTCCCATAGGCTAGGATGCAAGTCAAAATTACTAGGATATATATCTATTTCTAAAATATTCGCATAATAAATCATTATATTTTAAAGAATTATTAAGTAAATCATAAGTTGTGTTCCACCGATTGGGAACATCGTGAACAAATATTTTAGGTTTCCTTCATTTCTCAAACAATATCTAGATTGTTTAATTATTTTTGGATGTGCCAACTAGATAACTAATTGCATCCTTAATAGGCTCAACCGAAGCATTAAGCGCTCTCAAACCATCTTGAACACTTAAATTTAAAATGTGAAATGCACACCTAATATGAAAAAAATTACCACCTACTTGTGGTTCACAATAATTTTTTAAATCTCTAATTGATACAGTATTATCAAAATCGATTGAAAAAATTATATTTACCAAGCCATATACGTATAAAATCTCTTTAATCATATTACTTATATTTATGGCTCAAATGACTCACATTAAATATGTATAAGAGACAATTTGTCCTATTATAACAGAATTATCATCAATCCAATTAGCAATTACACCCATATAAGAATTTTTATTCCAATGATGACCCCAAATATCACTACAAATTGAAATACGATCTTCTAATTTTGAAAAAATATCTACCAAAATATTTTTTTGTTCTTTATAATATTTTGAAATTTCACGTGTAAAAATTGCTCTAGGTATACGTTTAACTTGTGGGTTCACATGTTACGTTTGCTGAAAATGTACATATTTCTTTTTTTCACCAAAACTAAAGGGTAAATGTTCTCCACAAACAAAATTAATTAATCCAGTTTTATATTGTTGATCAGAAAATTTTAATATAAGATTAGAGTTAGAGGATGAAGATGCGTACCTGGGTATTTGAGATTGCTTCTTGTCAATGCTGAATTCCGTCGGATATTCCTTTGTCAAGTGTTTCGCTAGAGTTCCGTATCTGCTTCCTTTTTTTCAACTGTAGCTAGCCTTGCAATAATTACACATTGCATTAGTAGGATTCCATTTGTTATATATTTTTGTAAACATTTCGGCCTTTGGAGCCTTAGAAATAGGAGGTTTTGTTGATTTACTTGCGAAATCGGGAGTTATTTCAACATCATCTTCAAGATTAATACAAATTTTATTGGAATTTTGACTATCCATTAGAAATAGTAATTTGAAATTTTGAAAAAAAAATTTATTACAAAAAATAACTAATAGAATTTATGAAAATTAAAGATATATAAATGACACTTGAAAATAGTACAATAAGAAATAAATTGAAATTATAAATATAAAGACAATAAATAGAAATTGATAAATAATATTAGAGATTATGAAAAAATTGAGAGTATTTGAGAGAATGAGAGAGGGATTGAGTTGAGAGAATTGTGTGTTGAAAATGGTAAGAAGATAGGGTATTTATAGACAAATTTTAGAAATTAAAAAAAAGAAGAAGAAGAGGGAAACAGCTTATGGTTGTTGGAAACGGCCATAAGCTGCTGAAGAAGTCCTCCAACGGTCATGTGACCGTTGGTGTTGGTGTGCTGCTGTGGCATGGTAGCTACACCAAGACCAACGGTCATTGTTTTGAATCTTTAGTTTTTTTTTTAAAAAAAAAAATTTACCCGGTTCCGGTTCTAGGAATCAAATTGGACGGTTCCAGTAACGGAATCGCCGATTTTCGGCAGTCCGGTTTTGACGATTCTGATTCCAAAACCGGAACCGTGGTCACCCCTAGTTATACACCTTCTTTTTGGAAAACTACATCTTCATTTGGACTTGGCAAATCAAGTGTCATCACTTTAGCACAACACTGGTACTTTTCATCTCCCATCTTATAGTATGTAAATTATTGAATCTATACCTATATATTTTGAAAACGTTCAACAAAGTTTTGAAATAACTCATTGTGGTATTCTAATATTTTGTTATAATTAAAATTGACGTCGATATGCACCTTGTCTTTTTAATGAAGTAGTACGACATTCATAAAAAAGATTAAAAAGTTTGTGTGTGGCGTATACAAGGTTCAAAACAGAATTTTTTTAACATGAATACAAGAAAATTTTGTGTTAAAAATAGGGTATAAATGAGACTAATGATATGAAGACGTTAATGTATCAAACTTGTCTCATTAATTTTAACAAATTTGAAATTGAGTTCAAGTTTAATTTGGGAGGAATACAAAGGATTTTTATCAAACCGAGTACTTCAAGTCAAGGTAAACTAACTTATTGAACATTTCATTGATAATTTAAGTTTTAATTTTATATTCATCGAGTTGAGCTAAATGGAAACCAAAACAAATATTAAATTTATTCGTATTTAACCTAGTGAATTGATAATCAAAATTGAACGAGCGTGTTACAATTCGAATATTGAGTCATTTGAATCTTAGTTGAAAATTATCAAAGATCTTACAATTATTTCCACAATATATGAAACCACGATTTTTTATGGGTAAATTACAAGGAATGCCTTGTTATTGACTAATATTCAGGTTTTCCCTAATTTGCAAACCTACAATATGTTTGGATTTCTTTTAGTAGGATGGATGAAAAGTTAAAAAATTAACTAAATTGTACAAAAAGTCAAATACACACATATGCCTAATACCTTGGCAAGAAACCTCTCCATCGAAAAGGAACATTTACGTTTTATATTAAAATATATAATTAACCTTGATTAGAGGTTTAGAATTATCCTACCTAGGTCTATGAATTTCTCTATAAATTCCATTACCTTATCTTACCCATTACCTTAATTTACCTAGGAGTTGTTTGCAGGCATTCTCAAAAAAGAGGTTATTATACACGCCAATCCCATCCCTTGGAAAAAAAGGTAGCACCAAAGAAGGAAAGAGCGAGATGGTGGTTTTCGTTGTTCCAGCGAAGCGAAGATCATTTGACAAATAAAACCCTTTTTAAGTAATTTTTTTCAGCATCTCAATAGTCACTTAATAAAATATTTAACGATTATTTTAACCAATTTATAAGAGAGTGAATTATAAATTTATAAACTATAAAAGACTAGCCTAAATATTAGATAAACTATAAAGGGGTTCCATTGTAATTTATCATTTTTTATTCATCACATGAGGTTTTCAAATGAAAAATATGGTTATTGGTAGTAGAAAATGGGTGATGCATTGAGAAACTCTGTGGCCCTGGACAATGTAAAATCAAACCAATAACTAATCTACCGCATTAACCAAAAAAAAAATAAAAAATTACAGCATCAGAAGAATAGATAATTTCTTTTACATCTTGAACTAATATATATGAAACTAGGAATCTAGTGCAAACAAATAAAAGAAAGAAAACTTTCAAGAGTAATTTGGGGTTCTGACATGTTTTTTTATTTTATTATTTTGATATTAATATTAGTTAATGAGAATAATTAATATTTGTAAATACATTTTAGCCCCCAAAAATATTATAAAAATACACATAAAACCCTTCAATCCATTCTTCGACTCCTTCCCACCTCCCTCCAATCCATTTCTTGACTTCCGCCCACCTCCATTATCTTCTTGCAAATTCACATTAATACTATCATAATTTGTTTACTAATTTAGGTGTTCGGTGATAATTGCAAGTTCCTTTCAAACTCATTGCAAATCCACTAACCTTGACTAGTACATTTTATTTCTATATGGATTAAAGCCCTAAATAATGCATAAACGCTACCCTAATTGACCATCTAAGTTGCTGTTCTACCTATTGCTCAGCTGACAGTCAAGTGTCTATTTATAACCAAAGTAGAAACAGAAATAGCCAATGAACACCAACACACGAGAAGCAGAAGATTACTATCACAGAGAAGACTAAAGAAATTACTATGGGGAAGACTAAGGTGGAGACTGCCACGGAAGAGGTGGATTATCATTCAAAATATCATACATTGCTAGTCGATATATGTAAAGTAAGACTGGTTGTATTGATTAGCTTAGTAACATCTATGCTAATGAAGATACTGGTATTTTAAATATTCATAACAACACCGAACCAAGGTAAGATGGTTGCTCAAGGATAAGGCAAGTAAAGCTGTCGTGTTAAGCCTCCAGAATGTTTAGGCTTAGATATATTGAAGGAGGCTTATATATATATATATATATATATATATATAATATATATATATATATATATTTAAAGGTTAAATGTATACTAATCTCTAATGAACTTCAAATAAGTATTTATATTTCATAGAACACTTTAATACATATTTTTTATGATGTTTTAGATTTAGTAACATTTAGCAATATTTATACGAATTGCTATTAGAATTTCTTAATTGTATTTATTGGTAAATCGGAGTGAATATATATTTTAACAAACATTTTAATGTGTATCTAGATACAGAATGAAAATATATGTAAAAGTTTGATTGTTCTTTGTTATTTTTTTATATATATTTTAATTTGTTAAATAATTGATAAAAATCTTTTTAAATGATTATTCCTTATGCACAGTAGACAGTAATAATTTATTCACTTCAAAGTAAATTTGAACAATTTAAGATGTATAAAAATATTTTTGATGTTCTGATTTGTATTGAAAATTAATATTGTTAGGCAATGAGAGATTGAAAGAGAACTAATTCAATGTTACAAAGTTTCTTAAAAATAATCATTTTGATATTGATGATTTGTATTTTTTTGAATTAAATATTTTAAAAGAAATTGTATGACTAAAGACAAGACTCCAATAATACAAGAAATTTGTTTTCTAATATGTTGCTGTTCGATTTTTTTTTTTTTTAACAAAAAAACCCTCACCTCTAGAAGTGTATAAGATAGGAAAAGTATCATACCAGTGCGCTTTGTTGTCATACTAACTGTTCATGTAATTATTTCTTTGGCATAAAGAAGTTATTTAAAACTAAATTTAATAAAATTTTACCTAATATCAATCATGTATCAAAAAATATTCAATATATTAACTATAATATTCATTGAGAAAAAGAATACTAGAAGAAATTGATTATAAACATTTAATTTTTGCATTTGAAAAATTTATAAAAATAAATTTTAAATGAAAATTTATATTAATTTTATATAGAAGATGAAGGCGAATTTGACTTTAGACTCCAAAAACGATTAAGCCACCCTGAGAGTCTAATAATTGTATCGCCAGCGTTGTTATTCTCTTACCGGTTGGTTAATTTGGTCTATCCTACTCGATTTTTGTGACGCGCTCGTGAAGCTTACGAGTTGGTTGATGATGGAGAAAATTTCTCCAGCCACAACTACGAGTATCGTTGCTGCAGCCAAGGAGCCTCCGATAGCCGATATGGTGTAATTAGACATTATAATTCATTAAATCTTGCATTGGTACGACTAGTGGGAAATTTTTATATGAGTTTTGTCTATGGTAGGTGGGATGAATCTCTTAATTCACATTCATCCACATCACTTTGAAAACGTTTATTTTTAATTAGTTAAAGTGGTGTGGATGAATGTGTACTAAGAAATCTATCACATCTATCGGGTTCATATAAGAATTTTCCCATACAAGCATGCATGTGTAGCATGTCGAGAACTAATTTTTTTTTAGGTATCTCAAAAACTATTTTACTTAAAATCTTGCCAATACATTTAATACTAACTTATATTTTTGTATATTTTAGGACCTTTTCTTTTTAAACCATTAATTGTCTATGTTGCTAGAAAGAAGAACTTTTGGGGGCCAGTAATGCTTCACGATGAAAAGTGTAATATTAAGTTGTTTATGTAATTTTCGTCAGTAATGAATAAAAAGAATTTATTTGCAGAAGTTGTGTAACGTGTTCATCATTTGGCAAGAATATGTAGTCTTTTTCCACGAATTGAGTCCTCATTATTATTATTTTTGGCTATTTACGGATCTAGTTATTAGTTTTCATGACAACATGTTAATAATAATATTCTCTTAACGGTGTAAATTAAATCTCTATATTATTTTCTTACTTTTTTTTTTAATCAATGTAATTTGAAACTTTTTCTTTCATAGTAATTTGAGACGTGATTTGGAAATTGAAGTCGATTTTTCACTCAACAATGAAAATTGATGAACAGAGAAATTTTAGAGAAAGAAAACAGAGAGTTGAAGAGAGAATTTAGGAATTATATTATAGAGAGATTACAAGCAAGTAATTGCCCTGGACCTTGGCACCCAAACCTCTTATTTATATACACATGAGAAGTGCTGGGCCAATATCCTACTAACTGAATCTATGCATAAATTATATATTTGCCCTTAATGGGGTTGTCACTTAAGTACTTCTAGAATAATCATTGGAAATATACCAAACTCTAATCCTAAGCAGGTTACCATCAATAGTCCCCTCGGCTTGGTGCCTAACCTTGGGGTCGTGGCTGAGCCGATGATAATCTACAGAAGTCCCTTGCAACTTTTCCTAGGTCATGGTGCCAAAGCTTAGTTCATTTGTTGTGATTTGCCGAACTGAAGAGTATATTCTTCTGAATTGAATCACATACGAACCCCGAACTGTTCTGAACTCTTTAATGCGGAACTCAAAAATTTTCCTCTTTTCCCATAATGGTGAGTTCCCCTATGAAGCCTGCTGTTTTGTAATGATTACTCCTCTATAATGCCTGTGGCTCACCGAGTCCCCATGCACCATTATTGTATTTACTGTATCAGACCATGATTGCATTTACTGCACAACACTTCGTTTACTTCACCCACATATTTTGCTTCTCTCAAAAGGTATCCCTATTTTGAATTATTTTATATCACAAAGAGTCCTTTAAAATTTTTATCTTTCCCCCAATTAGGGCATGAAGTGAACTATTTAAAAGCCTCCTTTGTAATCTTGTTTTAGGGAATTCCTATCTCATGTCTGGGCTAAGAGGGTCTCTTATACACATCTAGATTAGTGTATAAGAATTAAGATAGATTAATTTAGTAAATAAGTAGAAGATGTCACTGTTCTCCTTCTTCTTCCTACAAATCTTCCTTTCCCTGGCCAGTCATCACTGTTCTTTACCCAACCAGTGTATAAGAGACGTTGCAACTTTTTCTGACAAAGTCCCAGTTCTTTGATTTTTCAAGTTTTTCCCACATTCAACCATGAGAAATGGCTGGTACGTTCACTCATTCTTTTCTCATAAGCACTTCTTAACTCCCTTCCCTTATGAATGAGACTGTCAGGTTGCTTAACCCTTTTGACGAAGCCCTCATAACTGCAGTCCCTTTGAATTTTCTGTCCAATCCTTCTATAGCTGAACCTTCGTATAATGACTACTTTGACCTTTAAACCTTGAATACCCCAAACATTCTCGACCCCGAGGATATAAAAATTCTTTGGGATAGGTACCGATTCCCCATCAGAATGTACATATCAAATTCCCTTTCTCCGAGGACCGAGGTTACTTACCTCCTCCTGGTTACTTAAATGTTAACTAGGAGTAACTCGAGGCAGGGCTGAGACTCCCATCGCTCTTCTCTTGGTACAACTCTCTGATCGTTGGGATATTAGCATATCCCAACTGACCCCCAATGCTATCCGACTTATTGTTGAGTTTTCTTTCCTTTGTAAATTATACGATATACTTCTTTGTTAAGATATCTTTAGAATGATGTTGAAGCTTTCCCCCATGAAGGGGTTTTTTATGTTTCTCCCCGAGTCCCGGATAAACAACTCATCTCGGAAAACCCTTCTTCCATTCAAAATTGGAAGAAGTATTTTTTCTTAATTTTTTATCTGGATCCTCCAATGCCCCAAGGTCCCTGGAATCTCGTTAAGGAAACCTTAAAGACAAAAAATGTCTCACCTCCGGACTCTGATGACGCTAAGAGGCTCATCAAGTCCAATTTGAGAATAAAATTCCGCAACCAGCCGTTCCTCCATCCTTTCTAACACTATCTTGACCAAGGCTGGACTGTTTCCTTCTTATATTACTCCTGAGGACTACGATGCTCAAGATCTGGGTTTTACTTTAAATTTACCAATATATGTAAATAATAATTAGTATATCTTTGTGTATTTTGGGATTTTTTTTTTAAAACCATTAATTGCTATCCTAGCAGAATTATTACCAAAGAATTCAACAGGCTTCAAAAAGAAATTTTGAACTTTTGGAGGCTTGTAGTGTTTCACGATGAAAAGGGAATATCAATGTCTCTTATGTACATCTAGATGTGTATAAGAGATGTGTTCTCATTTTACACGTGTTAGTGTATGCCCTAAAGCCAATTAATTTTAGGGATAAATTACACTTCTATATTTATGTATATTTTATAATATGACATTTAACGAATAAAATATTTATATGTAAAATCATAAGGAGTTATGATGTAATTATATTTTATTCGTGTATATCCCTAATCGTAGTGTATGACACTAGTATATTACGCACATAAGAGTATGTATAATGCTTATTAAGAATAAATGCATCGGATTGACCCGCTAAGAGTATTCCACTTAATTATTATCTAATATGCTTAGTGGATTAGTCTCTTACACATATTAGTGTAATGGTCCACATACAAGTATGGTCATAAGATCAGGCTAGTGTCTGTATACAAGACATCTAGATGTGTCTAAGACACAGCTCATTAAGAGTCGCACATACTGTAGAGTTCGGGTATAATATGAATCATGAGAAGATAAGATATGACCAATAGAGGATTCACCACTCCTTATAATAGGAGAGTATATCCCAGTATGGCCACTTCTTGAAATACGATTCGAAAATTTTTGCGCAAAGTGGAAATAGATTTAAGAGTGTCTTAAAATCTATTTCAAGTGAGTTGTATTTTGGAAAGAAGTAAAATTTGATTAATTCGATAAGAGTTGGCATTATATCTGTAAGTTGAATTAATCGGGATATAGGTTGGTGAACGGATATTAATTACAGGAGAACTCGAGTCACGGATGAGTGACGTCAAACCACTTGACATATCTCAACACTTGGGTGGTCATGATGCTTTGCTAGAAGCCAATATTGATCTATAAGTGTAAATAATTAATTGGATAATTAATGATAAATTAAAGGTGTTTAATTTATCTAATCCTAATTGATTTAGGATTATAATTTACACTTATTACCAACGTGATTGGGAGCCTAAAGGGTCACACACTTAAGGATAATTAATTCAAGATTAAAATGATTTGATAAGTATGAGATACTTATGGGTTAATTTATGAGATAAATTAATTTTTGGGTTTAATTATAATAAGTTATAAATATTAGGAGTTAATATGTAAGACATATTAAGAGTTCTAATGGTTTTATAATTATTGATATACCCATAACCTAAACTGATTAGAATTTCTAATTCCCTAAACCCAATTTGATTGGGATTCTATATTATTATATATATGATATATTATAATATATATAAAAGGAAGTAGTACTATTGGTAGGTACAATTAGATTGACGGCCAAAAGGCCAAAATAAAAAAAAGGACTAGTACTTGTCTAGAAAAGCAAAACTACAAAAAGGACTAGTACTTACGGTTTTTTTTTTGAAAAAAAGCCATGAACAAAATTTGTTGATAATATACATGTTCAGTCATGATTGAGAAATAAGGGAAAAATAATTTAGGAGCTAGCACTCCGTAGTTTGGGTCAATCAATCTTGTGAAGATTCTTGATTTAATTATCTGTGTGGATACCATTAGAGGCCGGACACCTGTGCGGCTTGTGGATCGACGTCCCAAACATATTAAAGATTTTACTGCAATTTTAAGGTATGAGAGACAGACTATACTTTTCTTGTTCTACGTATAAATTAATCAAGGTGATCCATGATAGAATAGTAAAAATTTTAAATTTCGCTGCGTTATATCTGATTTACTTTCTAACAGGACGAACATGTAGCGTCTTTTTGCATGAATTGATCAGTTCCTCCTCTTCTGTTTTTTTTTTTCCCCTCCTTTTAGGTATTAGACGGGATTTACTGATTAAATTATTAGTTTTCATGACAACATATTATATTATTCTCTTTCCCTCTCCTTTAAAGGTCTAACGTAATTTGAAACTTGATTTGGAAAGTCAAGTATTTTATTTATATATATAATAGATGTATAGTCTTACCATTTACGTTAGCCTTCATTTTCAAGTTTTGTTAACAATAATGAGAATAGATCCAAGAGCATTCCATACTAATAGTATTAGTGAATAATTAGAAATACTTATGGTTTTCTTTTCCAAAAAGTAGAAAAATAAAATTAAGCTTGTGCAAACAAAACTATAAGAGTTTAGGAGAACGATAAAGGAAGAACTGAAAAGCAAGATTGTAAGAAACAATTGGCATGTCTTTCCTTCTTTTTCATATGAAATATTGCACTAGTTGTATACAAGACGTGGCTCAATTCAGTATTCTGTTTCACCCCAACAAATTGATACCATATCGAAAATCGGTTGTTTTGTTAGTTGCGACTCCTTTTGTCACTTTTCATGGACTTTCATTTTGTAGTTCATTTTCAGTCCATACAATTCTTTTTTCTCTTTTCCTGAAAATTCGTAAAAGCCTGGGGGGCAAATTTCACACTTTTTAGTACTCAATTCTTATAAATACACATAATATATGGGTCCTCAAAAAAAAAATTTGGGGAGGAAGGGCAGGGTACATATATATATATATACACACACATATATATATATACCCCAAAATTTTTGAGGACCCATGAATATTATGTGTATTTATAAGAGTTGAGTATTAAAAAATGTAAAATTTGCCCCTCCAAGATTTTTTTTCCTCAAATGTCATTTTACGCAAACTTTCACACATCATATTTTTTCACTTTAAAGTTGAATTTCAGTTGCACCCTTGCAAAATTAGACTTTAGATTCCTAAATATTATACAATTATAAATTATCCTAAAAGTATGTCTATGTAATCTTATGGCAAAACTATTATAACTAATATTTATGCCAACTGAATCAAAATTAAAATAGTACTGATTTAATCATTTCAAGACCATTTTTTATATATAATATTCTTATTATCTTTATAGTTTTTTCTTACTGTCATTTTTAAATAGAGTATCATCCTCAATTATTGTAGAAATTAAGTTTTTTTTAACATTATTATCATTTTTCATGTCAATTGTTCATTAACTTATTTATGTTGAACTACTTATTTTATTTATAAAGAATTCATTATTTTAATAGTAAATTTTTCATATAAAATTTTCATGTTTCCCACTTTAAATTAAAATAAGTTAAATATATTTTACTTATATACTATTTCATACAAAATAATTATTTATATACGAATAAAATATAAGAGACATATTTATTAATTACAAGTGTCTAACATGTTTTAGCAATACGTAGTGTAAATTATTTAATTAATTTTTATTGTTAATAATTTGTAAATTAAGTTTTTTCTTTTTGATTGTTATTAGAATATGATTAAAAACTTATATCATTAGCTGTTAAGGTGTTCATAAATTACGTCAATTAGATTAACACTATTCCAAAATAATTTATTATTTCTTTAAAAAATAAGTCATTAATAGAATTTTAATTAATAAAAATATATATATTTGATGTTACTATTTAAATATTATTTCGTAGAGTGATATTTTAGTAAAATATTTTTCGATCGTCTGGTATGAAGGTCATTCAAGAACGTGTCTCTTGAAAAAAATGCAAGATAAAGCTATTTACTGTTAATCAAATAATCTGATATTCCGAATCCTACACATAACTTTATGCAGTGGATGGTTCGTTCTCGTATACTTTTGCCCTCCCTAAATTCCTGCGTCCACCCTCGTATGTTATTAAACACATTTCCTCTTTTTTTGTGCCACAGGATCTTTAGTCTCACTATCTATATTAATTTTATGTCTTACATTCTGTATATTTGTCACGTGTACTTTGGCATAGTAGTCTATACTGTATATAAAGTATGAGGGGTCATTTGGTGTGATATCATTATTTGATTTGCCAAATTTACACTTTATTAGTGTAATAGTTTTTCATTAGTACCATTTTTAAATAACCACCAATTACTACTTTTTTCTTTCTTTTTTTTTCTTTTTATCTTTTAAAATTGCACACACAAGAGTGTACCTCTCCCACTTGTACTTATAAGGCTAGAGTACAAGTAGTAAATATCCATAATATATGATAGGAAGTTGGCATAAATAATGAGACAGAATATTCGAATTACTTTTGACTCGTTTGTTCTAATTCAGAGAACACTTCTTCCCCAGGAACGATGTTCGAAGAAGACATTTTTTTTTTTTTTCATTAAAATCAAATGAATAAGGACGATTGATGATTTTGTTTTATAATCAACTTTCTTTTCACCTATATTGCAATTTACTGGTAAGTTTACTTTTCCTTAAGAATGTGAACATGTATATATATCAACAAATTGTGTTCATGTATATATTTCTAATAACTTCAACAAATTCTTTAATTTGAAGTGCTCAGGTGTTGTTAAATTTCAAATGTATACTTCTGTGTTTGTCTTTCGATGTTTCATTTTGTAGGTTATACATATTGAGAGCAGTGATTAATTTCTACAACACAACACTGTCACTATATAAATTCTTCTCTTAACAATCGATAGTTGTTGCACCTAAGATAGCCCATTACAGTTAACTATGGGCTCATAAATCCCACGGGCTTCATGTTTCAATCATACCTTCTAATACTCGGTTCCTCCTTTGGGCCTCCTCAATAATAATTATTTTCCCTTCTCATCCACTCCAATATCCAGCAAGAGACTTGAAGCCTCAACCCAAATAAGAAAACTCCAGTAGTTTTTTTTTTACTAACCTTACTAGACAACAACTATTGATCTAATAAGGAAAATATTTAAATAAATTTGATTTTGCACTCACTTGTAAATTTTGTAATTATAATTAAATTTTATAAACTTTTATTCATCCGTAGTTAAAATTTACAAGTAAAATATAAAATCAAATATACATAAATATTATCCATCTTGTAATACCAACAATTTCAAATTCATTATTACCACATTCTGACAATGTAGGCTGAGAATCATAGAAAACCCACATAATCCGGGTCAATCCACATTAACTATCTCCAAAAATCAATACAAGCTAAAACCAGATAGTCCGCTTAGAAACGTGCATTACCATTATTCTTCGACACGAGGAAAAATAATCACAATCCATTTGTAATTGGGGAATTTTCATGCACAAATTTTGCTAAGTCTTTTTGGGAGGTTTGACCAAATTTTTAGTTTGGCAACGGCAGCAAACCCAGTAGTATTTGCTGGGGCATGATTTTTTCTCACAGTTTCTATACCAATCTCATATTTCACATTTTATAAATTTGAGATGTACAATTTAATATAAGAAAATTTTACAGTCTGTTTTAAAGAATCATTTCTTTGTGTTTTAATGGATTATACAGTACAATACTATGTGTTTTAAAATTTATACTGTGCAAGTTCTTAAAGTCAAGAAAATAATTCGATTATAGAATTCCTCTTTAACATAATAATATTAATAAGAGAAAACTGTCAGAGCACGCAAACCAATTATTCCGATAATAAGACTAAAAATTAGTACAAAAAGTGAAACATAATATCCTTAGTGGTATTTTGTTGCCATACAAACTCATTGGCTGATGGACATGGTGACATTAATTTTTTTTTTTTTTTTTTTTTAAAAAAAAAGGGTCATGAATTATGATCATAACCATGTCTTTGTTTTCCAGTATCTTAATTATTTCTGTTGTTTATGTGGTTATTATGGACTGCCCTTATGGTGGGCTTCACTGTATATAAGGATCTTAATCATAAACATATGTCAACTACGATCACAAACAATCTTTAATGTAAGGTTTAAGACTATCTCTAGACTGTACATTTATGTTCTTTAACATCTGCTTAAATTTCGTGCCTAATTTAGGTTTGAGTCTTCAATGGATCTTGTCTTGTATATGTAAATTCTTCTTCTTCTTCTTCTTTTTTTTTTCCTCTTTTAGGGGGACTAGCATTTTATGGTATGAATATGGTAGTTGATTAGCTGTTTAATTACGAAATAAAGGCTTCGTAAAGAGTGTTTTTATGAGTATTAATTTCTCTAGTCACACTTGATATAATAGATAGGGGTATGATGAGTGGATGGATTGAATGACAAAAACTCGGTTTATAGCTATTCTAGATAGGGTTCTTGTATTCTATCCACACAAAAATATTAAAAAAAAAAATCATATCATGGGGTTCTTTTTTTTTACTTTTAATGGGTTCCGATCAATCGGAAGATATTTGTTTATACAATGAGAAATAACAGTAAAGGAGGTTAAGTTCATACTCACCACAGTTTTAACCATTCTCCAATTTAATTAATTTTGGTGTTGTTTCGAAAATAATTTATTACCGTGAATTTTCCAGCACTCAAAACTTTCTTTTCAATGAGAAAAAAAGAAAAAAATCCCAATTTCTAGTCTAAATCAGAATTTTTCTTTACTAGTTTTTTTGTTGTTATTGTTGTAATGAAACTTTTAATTCGGGGAGCATGGGACAATCTTGATAGCTAGTTATTTAGAAAGATTTGTTGCTTTTGAACAATTACTATTCGGAGTATATTTAGAACAACTACTATTTGGAGTACATTTAGAATAAATACTATAGCAAATTTTTTAATATGATAAATATAAGATAAAAAGGTAATTAAAAAAATATATCAGAAAAAAATTATAAAATATTATTCAGAAAACAACGAATAAATAATTTGTTCATACGGAGCTATTGTTTCAAAATAACTAGTTTATTAAATCAGGGTGTCTTTGTTTAAATTAAAAAAAAATAGCAGTAGTTGAAAAATACTTTAGTTTTATATGTCTTTTTGCAATAATTATATATGTTATTCCTTTTTATTTCTTCTGCTTTATTTTATTTTTATTTGGATTTTGGCGACACATTTTCATGTGAGGGCTTTAAAATTTCTTTTGGCAACCACTCCCTTAAGTTCTACTTGGATTTGAAATGGACAACAGTTTAAGTAAGTTATTTTCTCCTGGTTGAGTTGAATAATGATAGAGGGATTAAAAATAAAATTCAATAGACAATCAAATGATTAAAAAGAAAAAATATCTATATATAACATATACAAAGGGAGAGAAAAAAAATTTGGTATCTATCATTTTTTTATTTGTTTGTTATTCTCTTCTCTTTAAAATATAACTACGCATAATTTTCTTCCCACCTTCCACTCCCCATTACCACTACCTATATTTATTCTAATCTTTTGAATATTTTTTTAAAAAAATTCCATTACTTTTAGTTTTAAAAAAAAATGATTGAATTTTTTGAAAAAAAATAAATAAATAAATTCCACACCTCACGAGTTGTAATAAATGCATAGTAAATTACTAGGCTGACCCAAGGATTTGCAAAAGAAAAGCAAAAGAAAATCAGCCAATGTGATTCCAATTGAAAAGAAATTGGCATTGAAGCAATCCCGCCAAAAGAATAAAGAAAACAAAATTCCCAAACATCCATATCTCCGTTTCACTTTCACCAAATTTAAGTGGAATTGGCTACGGCCGTCGTCCAAACGGCCTATTAGGTTGAGTCTTGTGACTCTAGATTGGAGGATGGCCCACATGTTTGAAATCCTACAACAATAATACTCACTCCTTGATGTCTTATGCGGCTTGCTTCGCGAAACATCTGGACGTGGCAAATTACACATCTTTGTTTGGCCTTGGACACATCCGGAAAAAGTTAAAAGCAAATTAAGCTGAAGAATACACCCATGTTTCACCAAAAGAAAAAAGAAATAATTAATTTACTAAAAGAATAAAAGCAAAAAAAAAATAAAATCAAAGCAATAATAATGATAATTGTTGATACTAAATTTTTTCAAGTACAAACTCCAAGTGCAGAATATATAGTTTAGTGCTTAGGTAATATGTTTGGTGTGGCGTTTACGTCTGAAACACTTGTAAAAAATTAAAGGACGAGGCTATGTCATCTGAAAAAAATTCCCAAGTTCAAGTCATTGGTTAGACTAGAGTGTATGATTCCCACAGAATTCATACATTGTGAAATTATGAAATTCAATAATCTAAATATGACTTGTTATTTTGATATTTATATTTGTAAAAAATGGGATTAAATCGATACACATGATTGAAATTAATTACTTTACCTATTTATGCTTACTCTTTAATTGTGAAGATAAAATTACCAAAATATTCTTGATAAGCTCTAGTTCAGAGTCAGGTGTATAAGATTTTGTGGGTGTATTAATTAATTTAATTTGGTATTGTCAATAATAAAAAAGCAGCCTATAGTGTGTAAATGGGCAAACATCATTGGTTTGCCCTTGTGCTTTGGATGGAATTGGAATCCCCACAAGGCAGAACTCAGAAGCACATTTGGTTTGACCACAAAAACTAAAAAGAAAAGAGCCCAGTACAACAAAAGCAAAGTCCAAATCAGCAAATTAAGGGGGAAAGATCAAAAGGGGAAGTCAAAAATACCCCAAAAAGGAGATCCTTCCCTTCCTGGCAATCACATTTCTCATTTAGATCAACCAACCTTTATGAATTATCACTGTTAAATCAACTTAATTCAAACAATATTTTAATTGTGGGCTCTAATTAAAGATGGAGCTTCAATCAAGTTTATCATCATAAATGTCCTTGTCATTTCTTTGTCCCAGTCCAAAAGGCAGCTTATACTGCTAGTCCTTGACTCATTGTAAATGTTTCAATTTAGTTTTGTCATTTCTTTCTCCCGATTCCAAAAGCCAGTACAGTTTTCTCTAGTTACAGTATAGCCATGTTTAGTGGAAAGGAAAATACTATCATAGACTCGGTGTTTGATATCACCTGTAAACCCTACGATCAAAATTAAATCTTATAGAATATTATTTACATCATCTGATTTCATAAATTCTACAATATTTAATTTATACCACAAGATCTACAAATTGGGCCAAATATCAAGTCTACCTTTGTATTTCCCTAGTTGAAAAATATGTTACACTAAAGTAGCTTTAAAAGACAAATTAAGCTAATTAACTTTTCATTCAAATTTGGTTCGTCAACTAATTAAATTAAACTTGAATAAGACTGTAATTTTCGCTAAAATTTTGATCTAGATTGAGTTTGGCTTCACAAGTACAAAATTTAAAATTTATATATAAAATATTTAAATTACTCGAACTCAATTTAATAACAACTTATATAAATTCAACGAACAATAAACAATTTCGAGTAGGACATAATTTCAAACTTATTAATGAACAAACAAATCTAAACACTATAATTTCAACTAGGACATAATTTCATTAAACTTATTTACTCCTATTCCAAAGGTTTACTTATAAGTCATGTAGTCAATGTTTACCCAACTCATTGAGCGTGAGAAAACATTTATGGTATAGTACTAGCTTAATGTTATCTAAATGGGACTCAATAATTGGTAAAATAGGTCTTATACAAATCACTGTTGTATAAGACACATGTTGTTAAAAATCAAGACAAGACTTAAAAAGAAATTATCAAATAATCTTTATTTATTTTTGTTTTTTGGTAAACAAAATTGAGGAGGAAAGTAGGAACTAAGAGTAACAAGAATTGAACATTGAATGTTTTGATAATTTGGGCTCCGTTTGGATAGTAAATAATTACTTGTTATTTGACAAATTTTTATTTGGCCTTTGACTTGAGTGGTATTTAAAAATAATGTTGACTTTTGAAATAATGAGAAAATTGTTTGGATAAAAAATAATATTTTGAAATACTCGTCTAGATTGTAAATAATTAATGTCTATTATTTGTTTTTTATTTTTTAACCCAAAATAATTATAAATTATAGTAATTAGACATTATGGTCCTCTTATTTAACTTTCCAAGAATTGACGAGTTTGGAGAATCGGATAACTGAATGGTGATCCGAATGCAAGCAAAGCTGCCAAAAATGTATACCGAAAAATAAGTAAAAGTATTCCTAAAATCAAATAATGAGTAAAGGTTTCAAGCTATCCACAACAAGAAAAGACTCATAATAACAACTAACACCAATACAAAATAATTAAACACAAGCCGATTTCTATTACATAAACGTTATCTGGAACGAAGAAAAAAACATCACTAAAAGTTCCTAACAAAATGCAGTATTCTAACATAATACATAAAATCATAAGCCTAGTTCAACAAGTGTTTGACAATAGTACAACAGACTATAGCCGAAGCCAAATTGATTGCCTCACACCTATGGCCCCGCTAGATCTAGCAGCCACTATACCTCTTTTTCCTCATCCTCTCAACTCACAGAAACTTGTCAGGCATATCAAACTCCAAGAACAATGCCCTGAAGGTATCATTAAGGAGATTCTCCATGAGGTCCATCTCCAACTCACGGTCACCCAAGTTCAAGTCCTTTATGGCCTGTTTTGCAAGGTTCATAGACATGACTATACTAACCTTCTTCTCTTTCTCTTTAGTTTGGATTTCAACCAGCCTATTGAAGTTATTTATTCCTTCAAAATATATCTCATTCCCACTCTTAACTGATTTGTTTGCAAACCTTGAGCTTTCCTATTCAAAGTTGCTTTCGAGGGGAGAAAATGGCCTCCTAAACTTCATTAAATTTTGACGTTGAAGTTTGGTTATCGTCTAACGAAGGGATGTTGAGGGGTTGTCGACAAATGACCTGGAGACCTTTTTCTTTCCATTTCTACACTTTCTTACTCACACATTCCTTGGTGGATCAACACCATCTTGGTCGACTTGAGTGATGGATGATTATACAAATGCCCTACTGGCTGTTTTCTCATGTAGTGTCTCAGTAAGAAATACACAAATATCACACCCACTGCCTATTTCTAAATGAACTGTAGTGTCTGTTGGACTGTTTCACATTAACACAATATGAAATGAGTGAACAGAACCAAGTTACTACTGAGCAAATAAACATAAATCGTATTCACCAAGAAGATTTCAATACCTAACACAGGCCATCCCACTGCTTCTGGTCTATAGTAAAGTACATTTTATTCTTTTCCCAACCAATTTTTGTCTCCTTTTGACCAGATAAGCCTAAAAGATGATTGAAATATTGCCATTTGTCTAAGAGGCGATAGTACTTGGATTTGAAGATTGTTCTCCGGTCACTTTGAAACTATTGGTCGTGTTCATAAATTGAGCGAGAGAGTTATAATTTTGGTATAATAAGGCATGGGAATCCTAAAGTCCCTCACGTTTCCAAACAACAAGTGTTGTAACAAATTGCATCATTTGGATATCTTCCATTCATATTTATTGTCCATCTAATCACATTCGAGGTGAACTTTTAAATATTATATTTAATATCATTTCGAGATTTAAACACGATCTAAGGTATAAAAGAATAACATAAAAAATAATTACCTTAGATATGATAAAAGTGCAAAAACACAAGACTATATAATAAAAGTACCAAAATCAATGGACTAACATCATGCAACCATAGACTGTATAACAAATAATTTAATTAATTCTAATACCTCAAAATAATTCAACAAACACTGCTTGAAGTCATTTGAATCAGAAATAGAGTGAACAAATGAGGGGATGTGTCTCTTGTTGGAGTAGTTATAAAACATAACCATCACAAGTAGGTTATATGAGCTTATAAATGGTTAAAACAAACTAAGTTCTATTAATTTAGAATAAACGTTTGAATACCTAAATCAGCTTCCCTCTTAGTTTTAGGTATTATGCAAAGTATTTTTATGTACATTAGGTTAATGTATATAACCATTCAATTTCTTAACTAAATTACACGTTCAACACCCATTAATGTTGTTACATTTGATTTTTCATGGCAATTGAAGTGTTTAAAACAAAAAAATTAATTATATAAAATTTGTTAAAAATGAATAGTATCAAAAACTAAACATTACATTTGTATGTTTTTGAAGTCACTCATCGACTAAATATGAGATACTAATTAGACTGTGAAAATATAGAAGTATATTGAAAATTGAAAGGTAGAGCAAACAACATATTACCAACACGCAATCTTACTTGTTTAGTTGAAATTAAGTTGTGTAGCTTCAACTTATACTTGCTTTTAAGAAAGTCTTGCACCACTGGTGGATAAGATGAACCACACAACTTTAATTGCAAGTAAATGAAATCCATGCATAAAATTAGTAATGTGCGATAATTATTCTAATTAATTGCACAAGTTTTAACCATTTCCCAAAATTTAACAGCAAAATGATATAAAAGCCTATGCCCAAACCCTAATTCCATCTAGACAGAGTGAAATCCCAACAAATGCGGATGAACTAACTAACATAGGCATGATCCGACATAGGCAAATAAAAAAATGAATAATACAAGGCAAAATAGGATTGAAGGGAGAGGGAAAATAAGACAACAAGTTGAATTGCGATTTGTCTTCAAAATTTACTAGCATCACAATTTATAACCATTTGATTGACATGGATTTTCGATTGTAAAAAACTTGAATCAAGTGGATTTCTTGAGCAAAGAAGTGCCGTTTGAAGGAATATTTGCTGTTCAGTTCATGAATTTGAAGTTCAAAGAAGTATTAAGTTGTCTAAAAAGTGGAAGATAAGATTTAATATAGATAATCTAAACTAGAGTGGAGGTCCGAACTTTTTAATTTTAAACTAATGGTAGTAAAGACTCATTCGACTTGTTTTTAATTCATTGATTTTTGCAATATTATTACTTCAGTAATCCGAACTTAACAATAATTGTGAAAATTTTCTAATATAAATAATTCATTAAACTCACATTAAATAAATAGTACCAATAATAAATAAAATAAAATACGAATAATGTGTAATATTATTTGCTGTTGAATAAATAATATTTGATAAATATTTACTGTACTATTTTTTAGTAACCTAGCGGAACCTTGATCATTACGTTTATAGTCTCATCTACCCAGTTTTCGCCAAACAAAATTTCGAACAGGTAAATTAATACTAGTTGGGATAAGAATGATACTAAGATGGGATCAATGATTCAACCCATAAGAGGTTAAAACTTAAAAGTTGCCAACCCATTCCCCTATGACTTTCCAGTTTTCCCCACCTTTGAAAAGTGTTCCTTCACCAGGTTTTGTAAATTGCACACATCACTACACTCACACAGTCAGTCTGCACACTCTCTGCACTTCACCAGTGCAACAATTAAAACAGAGAAAAGAGAAAAAAAAAGTCAGTGTGTGACTGTGTGTAAAATTAAAAGCACTCAACAGACTGAACTTGAAACCACATGGCTACCACCACCACCAACTCCTCCTCCTCCTCCTCCTCTTCTTCTGCTGCGCACCACCCATTTTCCCTACCACAACAGCAACAATTCTAAAAACCCAAATCACACACTCACACACACACCCTACTGCCCATGGCCGCCACTATTTTAACCCTTCTTTCACTTACTATAGTTATAACCACCCCTTTCTTATACTGCTCCGCTAGATGTGTATGCCGCCGCTGCCGCCGCTGCATCCGAACCGGATATCCAAGCGGAGATCCGAGAGCTCACGGCTTTCAAAGCCAGCCTTCATGACCCGCTAGGCGTGCTCGGTGGCTGGGACCCATCTACTCCCTCGGCTCCTTGCACTGGCGTGGTGTGTACTTGTACATAACAGTCAAGTTAACGAGCTCCGGCTACCTCGCCTTGTGCTCGCCGGCGCGCTCACCCCACAAATTTGTAACTTGCGCATGCTGCGCAAGTTAAGTCTCCGGTCGAATTTCTTTAACGGTAGTATTCCTTCGTCTCTGGCTAAATGTGGACTCTTGCATTCTCTGTTTTTACAGTATAACTCGTTTTCCGGCGACCTTCCTCCGGAAATTTCGAACCTCACCAATCTAGAGATACTTAACCTCGCCGGAAACCAACTTTCGGGGGAAGTCCCCGGTGACCTCCCGAAAAATCTCCGGTACTTGGACCTCTCGTCGAACTCATTCTCCGGGGAGATACCCAAAAGCCTTTCGAATGTTTCGCAGATCCAGCTCATTAACTTGTCCTACAACCACTTCTCCGGCGAGATTCCGGCGACCATCGGAGAGCTTCAACAGCTAGAGTACCTCTGGCTTGACTACAACAACTTACAAGGTACATTGCCGTCGGCGGTGGCTAACTGCTCTTCGCTCTTGCATTTAAGCGCCGAAGGTAATGCCATTAGCGGCGTAATCCCGACAGGCCATCGGGGCTCCGAAGCTCGCTGTTGTTTCTTTGTTACACAACAATCTCTCGGGCTTATTACCCCTCTCTTTATTCTGCAACGTTTCGATTTATTCGCCGTCTATTCGGAATGTTCAGCTGGGATTTAATGAGTTCACAGGTATTGCTGCTTCAGCTGAGCTGTCAGGGAATTATTGTTTCAGTGTTTTGGAAGTTTTGGAGATTCAACATAATCGAATACGCGGTAATTTTCCTCCGTTTTTAGTGAATGTTACTACGTTGGCTGCCCTGGATGTTTCGGGGAATGATTTTTCGGGTTCTATACCCGGAGAGATTGGGAATTTGAGGCGATTAGGCGAATTGAGAATGGCGAATAATTCATTTATACACAGACATTCCTGTTGGGATCACAAATTGTGGGAATTTGAAAGCTAAGATCTTGAAGTCTATCAGTTGACATCCGAGGAGAGCTTCCTGTATTTCTATCTGAGCTCAAAGGATTGAAGGTTTTATCACTAGGAGGGAATCAGTTTTCGGGTTCGATTCCTTCGAGTTTTGGTAATCTTACTCAGCTGGAATCACTTAATTTGAGGGATAATGGTTTGAATGGAAGCTTGCCTGGAGAATTACTTTCCCTTAGCAATTTGAGTATGTTAAATTTGGCTGAAAACTTGTTTCCTGCCAGTTTATACTACTCAAATTTGTAAGAAAAGGAATTCTCCTGTCTCTGTCTCTGAACATGAGTTAGACAATGGTTTTTAAAATACTAATTTCTGCAAGTATTGGGAATTTGTATAAGCTCCTGTCTGGTTGATTTAAGCAAGATGTTTATCAGGGGAGTTGCCGAGTGATCTTGCAGGTCTGCCTAACTTGCAAGTGATTGCATTGCAGGAGAATAGTTTATCTGGGGATGTTCCTGAAGGTTTCAGCAGCTTAATGGGATTGCGGTATGTAAATCTTTCTACCAATTTAGATGTGTATAAGCGTCTGGTAGTATTCCATCTACATTTGGATTCTTGAAGTCTTTAATACTTATGTCATTGTCTGGTAATCATATTTCTGGCTTGGTTCCTCCTGAGTTGGGGAATTGTTCTTCTCTTGAAATTTTGGATTTGCATTCGAATTCTTTGACTGGCCGAATTCCTGTTGATCTGTCTCGTTTAGCGCGTATGAATGTGCTTGATCTGGGTAGTAACAATCTTACTGGTGAAATCCCAGAAGAGATATCTAATTGCTTATCACTAAATTCTCTTGTACTAGGAGGTAATCATCTTTCTGGTCATATACCAGATTCTTTATCAAAGTTGTCGAACTTGACAACCCTCGATCTGTCTAGAAACAATTTGACTGGAAATATTCCAGCAAATCTCACTCTCATCTCAAGCTTGAAAAACCTCAATGTTTCGAATAATAATTTGGAAGGTGAGATTCCTGTGATGATGGGATCACGGTTTAATAACACGGCAGTTTTCATGGGTAATCAGGCCATTGTGTGGGAAGCCATTGGATACAAAATGTGAGGAAGCTGATAAGGGTGATAATAAGAACAGGTTAATCCTGTTTATTGCTATTGCTGCGAGTGGGACTTTGTTGACATTATCCTGCTGTTGCTTCTATGTTTATAGTCTGTTGAGGTGGCGCCAGAAGCTCAAACAAGGAGCAACTGGGGAAAAGAAGCATAGTCCAGCAAGAGCAAGTACAAGAACAAGTGGGGGTCGTGGCAGCGGGGACAATGGAGGTCCCAAACTTATCATGTTCAACAACAAGATCGCATTAGCTGAAACAATAGAAGCAACAAGGCAGTTTGATGAGGAAAATGTGCTGAGTAGAACACGATACGGAGTATTGTTTAAGGCATGTTACAGTGATGGAATGGTGCTATCTATTCGTAGGCTGCCTGATGGATCACTAGACGAGAACTTGTTTAGAAAAGAAGCTGAATCACTAGGCAGAGTAAAGCACCGGAACTTAACAGTTCTTCGTGGATACTATGCTGGCCCTCCTGATGTAAGGCTTCTTGTCTATGATTACATGCCCAATGGAAATCTAGCCACATTGCTTCAAGAAGCTTCCCACCAGGATGGTCATGTTCTAAATTGGCCAATGCGGCACCTCATTGCACTTGGCATTGCCCGGGGGCTAGCCTTCCTCCACACGGCTGCAATGGTTCACGGAGACATCAAGCCACAAAACGTTCTCTTTGATGCAGATTTTGAAGCACATCTTTCTGATTTCGGTCTAGACAAACTCACTATAGCCACCCCAACAGAGCCCTCAACGTCAACATCAGTTGGGACACTAGGCTATATATCACCAGAAGCAGCATTGACAGGCGAAACCACTAAAGAATCAGATGTTTACAGCTTCGGCATTGTGTTGTTAGAGTTGCTAACTGGAAAAAGGCCTGTAATGTTTACTCAAGATGAAGACATTGTGAAATGGGTGAAGAGGCAATTGCAAAGAGGGCAAATTTCAGAACTCTTAGAACCAGGACTTCTTGAACTAGACCCTGAATCATCTGAGTGGGAAGAATTCTTGTTAGGCATAAAAGTTGGCTTACTTTGCACAGCACCAGAGCCGTTAGACCGATGTGTATAAGATATTGTATCTACATGCTAGAAGGCTGTCGGGTTGGCCCTGATATGCAGGGCCGACCCCACCTCCCAACCTTCACCTGCATGAAAGGTCACAAATGTAGCAGCTGGGTAGAGGCCCAAAAATCCAATTTCTTCAGCAAATATTTTTTTTTCCTTATCTGTTAGTGGAGTATTTTTTTTTTTTCCCCCTGATAACAATTGTAACGATAGCTAGATTGGAATTTCATGATTTTGTTTGTTTCATTCTCAAAATCTTTTATTTTCCAAGATTTTGTGGTAGTCACTCTGTCTGGACCCCAACAGGGGCAGGTCAGGGAGAGTGAAGTGAGTAAAGATTCTCTCTTTTTAAAAAATGGGGTAATTTCACATTATTCTTTTGAGGTTTGGAATAATGGGTGTAGATGCCTCAACTCTAGTTTGAATAATTATATATGCCTCCCTTATTTTTATTTTTGAAGTAGCAAAACACACCCAAAATGATGATTTAGATGAAATTTCTTTATGATTTCCAAAAAATAAATAAATGCTTGTAATTTATCATCTTTAATTCACTTGTAATCCAAATTCAACTTGTTGTCTCCTTACCCAGCTTCGGTAGCAAAAAGAAAGGGAAGTATTTTTTTGTCTGTTTTTATTTTCTTGACATTATCTTTAAGTATGATTATTACAATGTATGATAGACAGGTATTATGTAAAGACAAAGTATGTGTAATTAGTATTAAAACTAGGGAGGAGTTTGTGTAATTATACCAATCTTCAGGGGAACAATGTACAATTAAGCCTTTTGAATAAGGGTGTTTGGGTCAATGATTTAGACAGGTCTGCAGTTAAGGCGGAGAAGGGGGAATGGGTCCCGCCAAGTACGAGCGGAAAGTACCTGACTTTTGCTTCAGTTCCCGTCACGTGTCACGTGGCTTATACCTGCCAAGTTCTGATATTTTATTATTATTATTATTCTTGTTTTTTGGAGAAATTATATTTTATCTCTTGGATACTGAAAAATGGAGCCGTTAACGTTTAGGAAGTGGAATTCTACGGTCTATTCTATACCAGCTAGGGGTGAGTGAGTGAGCGAAGATATAGGCTAGGCAAAATTAAAATTTCTATTGTTTCCATTCTCCAAGACGCACTTAGGTTTAGTCGGGAGTTTAGGACGGAAGAGGAGAAAATTAGGAAGGAAAATGAGAGAAGGAAAAAAAAAAAAGGGAGAGATTTTAGTACGAGTGTTTATTTGGATCCGTTGATTTGAAAGATTCGAATAACTAATTCGATCCGAATAGAAAAAAGAGGGTATTTGAATTGCATTTTGAAAACGGGTCGAGTAGAGGATCAGGTCACTCAAGTTGAGGGTCGGGTAGCGGGTCACATTTTATAAATTTGAAGAGTAATTTTATAAATTTAATTAATAAAATTTCATTATAAGTTAATATTTATTAAAATTATTGGCACTCTCTCACTTATTCTTTTTCAAGTCGACATAGTCTGTATAATAGATTTCTTAAAGTAAATCATTGAACCTGTCTTCCTCCTTCCATCTTCATTCCTTACACTCGTGTCCGTTATTATATTTTATTATAATAATAATTTTTATTATAATATTAATTTTTATTATATTTTAATTTTTCCTAATTCTTTTATACGTATTGAACATCAAAATTAAATATATGAAAAATCAAAATATAATATTAAGGGTATTTTTGTTATTTTATTTGATATTATAAATTTTCTAAAAGATGAATCATGTGATTGGGGGTCAAGTGTAATTTTTTTAGTTTAGAGAGTAAAGTGTAATTACCTACCTAGTTCAGGGGCAAAGTGTTATTAACCCTTCTGAAAAATGATTATAAGCCTTCACCAGCTTTCCTTCCGTTTCCGTCCGCTTTTGAAGGAAAAAAAATCATTAAATTGTAGCAGCTACTACAGAATCTGTCCCAATCATCCCCTTTCTCCTCATTTCTTTCCCCCAAAAATTTCTCAAACAGAAGAAACTTGACTTTCCCTTCATTCCCTTTCTTTTCTTTCCAAACCCTCTTGTTCTCAAACGAACTATGAATGCTCAAGGAGTGTGAAAAGTGATACAAGAAAGAGAATTAGAATCAAGGATCGGATTGACTCCTATATTAGTTGTTTGGTTAGCAGGAATGAGTTTTGAAAATTTTGAAATGAATCTAATAGATTGACAATTTTTTATATCTGACTGAAGAAAAAAAAAAACTAGGGCGTGATCGTTTGAATTGAAAATAATTTTAAGAAAATATTTTTCATAAATTTTTTTGGTGTCAAACATCGGAAAATATTTTTCGATGTGAAATATTTTTCAATTTTCCTTCCTCTGGCTGAAAATAACTTACGAAATTTTTGAGCCTAAGTTATGTCTCTTATACACATCTGACTATGAAATCTCAAATACTTACTTTTAGAATATCGTTTGCATAGTAAACTTAATTTCGTTTTCAATTCTTTTTCATTCGTTTTTCTGTCAATTATGGGTCATGCACTAATATAACTATCATTATGAATATTTTACTATTATATTATACTATTATTTAATTTTGAATAAAATCAATATTTTATTAATCACAATTACTTGTAAAGTATTTATTACCATTATTATAATTTTTTTAAGTTATATTCATACAATTAAAAATAAAATCGTTAAAATTTTTTATTTCAAAATATTTTTATTTTGTCAACCGAATATTAAAAAATTATATGAAAAATAAATTTTTTCATCGTATTTTCAATCCAAACGAACAAACCTCAAATTGAAACCCAAATCTAATTCCAAGATGTTAAAGAAAAAGGAAAAAAAATTCTAATTCTCCTAAACATTACAATACCTTTCTCCGATCTTCCATTTTTCGGGCAACTCCAATTCTCCGTTATCCTCGTCCTTGGGTCACTGCTACAGAGTGCCTCTTAAGTCGTTTGAATATCAAAATGAGGATCTTTTAGGTAGAATCCATCTCCTCCAAAAAATTGCACAGAGAGCTGTCTTCTTGCAAAATACAGTCACTGACTCAACAAAAGCCAAATCCTATGACCGTCTCCCAACAATCTTTACATTTTCGGTGTCTTTTTTCAGATCGATTCATATTTATGTCCAAAATCTAAACAAAGTAAAGGTTTGAATACACAGCTAGTGGGGGTGGGACAGCAGTTCCATAATAAATAACTACCATAAATTGTCTCTTATACACATCTTTTTTTGTGTATAAGAGCAATCAAATCTAAAGCCCCATCTCTTCTCCTCTTCCTTGTGTTGCTATATTAGAGATCTGGGATTTGTTTAGATATGGTGGCAGTGGTAGTTATGGATGTTGAGATGAGGAAGACGACGGTTTTTAAGGAAAAAAAAGAAAGATAAATAATAATTTTTTAATATGATACTCATATCTATAAAATATTTATTAAGAATTAGTTATTTTTATGATTTGAGTGTACAATATCCATGATTATTTTAGAATGGGTATAAATTTAATTACAATTCCAATTTTTGAGTATAAACCAAACATCTTTTGAATCCATGGCTAAATTATTTATAAAAATATATAGGATGATTCGATTTTTAATTTTTAATATAAATCTTATAATTAAGATAAAATTTTATAATTGATACAGTTATTCTATAGAATCTGTAATACTTGGAGTGGCACTGACATTGAGATCCTTGCTGCAGCAATGACATTTGCCCATTTTAAGGATGCAAGTACTTGGATATTTATAGCCAAGTATTTAGACATTTATAGGTGACCTCTTGCTTTGCACCCGGCCATGCTCAAAGATAGTACTGCACTCATGACCGTTTTCCAAAACTTCTTATACGAATCCGGCTTGAAAATCAACACTAAAAAATCCAATCTCTTGTTTTCTCCTAACATATATCGTGATATCCAAATCATCTTAGCTACATTATTTCAAAGTGTCACCTGTTTTAATGAATATCTTGGTATACTTTATACTCTAATCGATTTAAATCTCAAAATTTTCATTTTTTACTTGACAAAGTTAACACCAAACTCACAAAATGGAAAGCTACATCTTTGCTAATGACTGGACATGTCCAACTAGCTCAGTCCACTTTAACTGCCATTCCTATATATACCCATCAAGCTACACTTGTTCCAAAATGACTTATCTAACAATTCGACCGTACTATTTGTAATTTTGTGTGAGGATAGATTGACACACACAAACGTTGGTACTCTGTCGCTTGGAAAACGCTCATCCAACCCAAACCTTTAGGAGGACTTGGCCTCCGTGCAACCGAACTTGTAAATACCTCACACTTCATGAACTTGGTTTGGAAACTCTGGATACATCCTCATCTTCTCTAGGTACAAACATTAAAATATAAAATTTTTCTCATATTGATATTTGGTCAGCCACAAAATCCACTCATCATAGCCCTTATTGGAAACTTTTAACCAAAGCTCGTGATCTTCTCAAGTCAAAACTTCATTGGTATATTGGCCTATTGGTTCCTCTATGTCGATTTGGTATGACATCTGGTTGAGTCCTTATACCTTGCTGAGTTTAGTCAATGGTTCTTTTCTACAAGAATGGGAACAGGTATGACATCTGGTTGAGTCCTTATACCTTGTTGAGTTTAGTCAATGGTTCTTTTCTACAAGAATGGGAACAACTGAAAGTATTGCCTTTTTTCAGTATCTTTCTTTCTCACTATGCGATCCAAACGTTAAAAAATATAGATTTTTGTTTTAAAATTAATTAGTGATAAGTAGAATGACCAAAAAATTTATTAATTATCTCTCACACGTGACTTGGGTTGAATATAAAATCTTATTATACGTGGATCAGACGTATGAGAGCCCAACCAATTGGTGAAAAATAGAGTGACCCAAGAACTTATTAATTAGCTCTCACACGTGACTTGGGTTGGATATGGAATCCTATTACATGTGGATCAGACGTATGAGAGCTCGTTGGAAGGAGTTAGACAGAAGAGAACCCGTTGGAAAAAGGACTTGGGTTGGACATGGAACCCTATTACACATGGATCAGACGTATAAGAACCCGTTCGAAGGGGTTAGACAGAAGAAAACCCATTGGAAGGGATTGGACAGTAGAGAGTCCGTTGGAAGGGAACGGGCTGGACAGTAGAGAGTCCGTTGGAAGGTAACGGGCTGGATAGAAGAGAACCCGTTAGAAGGGAACAGACTAGACAGAAGAGAACCTGTTAGAAGGGAACGGACTGGACAGAAGAGAACCCGTTGGAAGGGTTTGGACAGGATTCAAAACACGTGTGAATGGATAGAAAAACACTTGAGGGTTAGTTTTAATACCATATTAAAGAATATAAATTTTCATCTTAAAATTAATTGATGATAAATAAAATAACACAAAAACTTATTAATTAATTCAAATTCTTTTTAACTAATCGATATGAAATTTATACTTTTAATACTTTTAACACCAATCAATTTTAGTTATCCCAGTATCCTTAGCGGTAGCCACCCCGGATCAACCTTATTGGCCTAGTACAACTGGAGTCTCACTGTACCCCCTTTTCTGCCTATCGCTCCCTTCTTCCTGCACAGACTCATGAACCACCGCACACTTGGCCTTGGTGTACTCCATGTCCACCACAGGTGTTGTACTTCTTCTGGCGCCTCAGCATTATTGCTTACTGACACGCTTTGTCCTACATGGTCTATTCTCAAATCCTTGTCCTATATGCCAAACTATGGTCGAAACACCCTTACATGCACTACGATATTGTGTTTGGCTCAACACTCTTTGGACTGCTATCTTACCCCTTAATTCACTTTCTCACTCTTACTTTACCATGCCTTTACTAACTTGGCTTAAAAAATCTTACCTGCACTTCGTCTGTCTTGGATAAACCTTGGTCTATCTGGTTTGCATCAAGATTTGTAAAATCAAGATTCTAAGAAGGAACGTTTTAAATGTTATATGATCGGATTGTAGATAGAATCGTAAAATTGTAAAATTCTAGTAAAAAGATAAAAATATAATTTTTATTTATTTTTAATCAGTTAATATTTAATAAAAATTTATATAAATAAATATAAAATTTTAATATTTATCATGAAATAAGTTTCTTTGACTAAAATTTATAACATTTGACATTATATACTCGTATTTTAAAAAGTTATGCGTTATTACACATTTAATATGTTCTTTAAGAGAAATTAAATATAATATAAATAATTTAAATTCATAAAATATAATATTTGAATAAAAATTATCAAAATCTTAACTGAATTTTATAAATAAATCTCATATTTACATAGATAGATGGCAATTGCAAATAATGTGTGTGATTAACAGCGTCTGTACTTTCCTATCTTGTGTTACCGAGACTTGTCCAAAGAGACAATTAATGCTTCGGATAAGATGAAAGGTTGCTTCTGTCTCTTATACACAAAAATATATATTTGGGCAAATATATCCCTTAAGAAAATTTTGAGATTGGATCGAATTGTAGACAATTATAATGGTGTCACTCCTATAGCCTCATAAATATTTTAGTCTGGACAAAAAATTCAATTTAATATATGTGACAACGGTTTTTTCCTCATTTTTTTATTGGTCGAGATTAAATGTTTAAATGTCTTCTACAGTAGATAAAGGTGCTTCTCTACTTTGTAGAGTGTGTACAATTTCCTGTGTACACTTTGCATAGCGGTACAGACTCTTCCCACTTTGCATGGCTGAACGCTAAATAACATAAGTTTATATATATATATATATATATATAGGGGGTTAATAACACTTTACCACCTGAACTAGGTGAGTAATAACACTTTACCTCCTGAACTAAAAAAATTACACTTTGCCCCCTAATCACATGATTCATTCTTTAAAAAATTCATAATATCGTGTTAAATGACTTAAATACCCTTAACACTATATTTTAATTTTTGTATTTAGATTTTGATAATGATGATATAATTATATTAAAATATTATATATATTTTTTTATTATTTTAATATAATCTATATCAATCTATATCTTATTAAATTTTTAAATTTTTAAATTTTTAAATTTTATTTTATTTTATATTATTTCGAATTTAAATGTTTAATTATAATGGCAGAACAATTCCTAAATGGGTTAATTTTTAATTAAAAATTATTCTTTAAAGATATTGTGTGACAATATATTTTTTTTTTTATAAAATTTGTGATTTTTTTGATGTCTCTTAGCATTTTACAATTTTATATTTGGATTAACCTGTACAAATTGTAATGTCAAATATAATATAATTCAACATTTATCACATTTTCACTCCCTAATTATTTTGTTATTATATTTATTTTTTCCTAATTGTTTTATATGTATTGAACATCAAAATTAAATACATGAAAAATCAAAATATAATACTAAGGGCATTTTAGTCGTTGAACTTGATATTATAAATTTTCTAAAAGATGAATCATGTGATTGGGGTAAAGTGTAATTTTTTAGTTTAGGGAGTAAAGTACAATTACCTACCTAGTTTAGGGGGACAAAGTGTTATTAACTATATATATATATATATATATATGTATATGTCTTTAATGTCATAAGTTTACTTTGACTGAACCCAAATGGTTGAAAAATGATGTAAATTAAGCTTTGGAGTAGTACAAGTTTGTCCCTAACAAGTTGAAGCCCTTATCCAACAGTAATTGTTGGCTCTTGTCTGCTTAAAGCTTGGCCCAGTTGTCTATCTCTGTGTAAACTTTAAAGCAAATAAATGGTAGGTAAGAAAAGGGTCGGCAAGAAAGTAGGTGTTTTTGCCGACGATCTTGCTAAGGATGTTTTTGGGAAAAATAGATTTCCAGTTTGGGCTACTATGTAACTTTGTATTGAGGGTAGTTATCCTCCAAATGTACAGATTTACTTATAAATAAAATGTTCTATCGTTAAAAATAAAAAAAAAATAAAAATGGGGGAAAGGGTCCAGACTCCAGATGGGATTTTAGATAGAGAAGGCAATAAGAGTTCTTTACTACTTTTCAGGAGAAATCCAGGATATCCGGCCGGGGTAAAAGAAAGGGACTTGAGAGGAAAAGCAACAGGACAAGAAAGATGACATAGAAAATGATTGGGATTGTGACCTGCAAATCAATAAGTTTTTAACTTTTTTGGCCTTTTACTAAATCCCTTTAGAGAGTTATGTACGGTACCAAAGCATTGCAAGAATTTACTCCTTTGCAGTTTTAAGTAAAAGAGAAATTGGATAATTATTTCATGCATCTTGGCAAGAAAATGATTGTTTGGACGACAATGTTAAGCATTGTTGATCTTAAAAGGATAAGTTTGGATTACAATGTAAGCATAGTACTATTGTTGATCTTAAATGGATAATTTATATGTATTCTATGACCAGAACAATCAATAATTGATATAGTCTTTTTGGGATAACTATTCATAATTAATGCTCCGCCATCCTATATTTTTTTTGGTCACTATTTAACTTTTTTTTAGTCAAATTGACAGCTTTGTTTGAATAGACAAATTTTATCACATTCTCCAAAAATAGATTATAATAATTTTATATACATTTTTCAACTACACAGGTTTTTATCATACATATATCACATTAAAAAAGTTACTATAATATCTATTTAAATAATATTTCAAAAATAATAACTGTCCAAAAGATTTAGAATCAGTGGCCGTTGCATTGTCTATATATTTCTTATTCGGGGGTTAATGCCCTGTCTACACTACATTATATTATATTGGATGATGACAAAGAACGAATAAATTATACATTTGGTACACGTGACCAAGCTGTTGCATGCAATTATGTCGCTCATTTGCTCTTGTTCTAGTGTAAAGTGGATGCTTATAACGAATGGCTACAAATTAAAAGTGTAACTAATAACACAAAGAGGCCCATAATGTCTTCCACCATTATCTTTTCTGATTGAACATGAATCCCATTTGTCTAGCCACGAACAAACAATACGGAGATTCAGCGAAAAGTCGTTAGTTTTAGTCACCAAATTATAATTAACAAGATATGAACCTGTTTAGCATTCTCTAAAGGGAGAGAAAGAAGACAAACTTTTCATTGAGGTTTAATAAAGACACCTAATGTGTAAAAGGAAAAAAAAAAATCATTATCATTATATTTGGATAGAAGAATTTGAGTGAATTTAATTTAAAATTTTAATCTATAATAAATTATTTAAACAAACTAATTGATTTAGTTATGAATTTAAAATTCACCAATAAGTAGAAAGTATGTTTTTAATAGTTAAATGAGTTAATTTGAAATTCACCCCAATATTATGTCATTTTAAATCTACCCAATTCAAATCCATTCATTTTAAATCATTATTTCAATTCAATTTCACCCATCCAAACACAACCTATGGTCATTTTAATGTAAGACTATCCGAACAACTAATCAGCCATCAGAAATGTTAAAACAGGGAATGAGGCAGCAAATAGTCTAAAAATTGGGTTCATGCTAAAATGCAGCCAGAGTTTGTATTTTGTCGGTTATACACATGGAAATGTATCCTACATTTTTAAGGGATTTAAATTGATGCTTTACTTTGGTTGGGTTTAAACAGAATGTTTGTCAAACCTCCACAGAAACTGCCACAGGCGCAAATACGCGAGAATAAAAAACGTGTACAACCTCACTAACTTATTTCCAGAGCTTCTAGCTTTGCTGAAAACATCCCCATATGAAGTGATATCCAAATAATAATTTGTGTATTTTATTACTAGTTGGATACTGCATGAATACCCTATGCCTATAGGTAGCATTGGAGGATTCCGTAAAAGGTTAATGGGAAATTCATACGCCAAATACAGTCATTATTCTTGGTAATGGCCGTCAAAAGAGAGCGCCCAAAGAGCAACAGAAATGCAACCCTCTTAACAAATCAAATGTCCACACAAAGCTAATATGGAATAACCACATGGATATATGCTATTCATTTTCAAGACACAGAAATCTTGCTTGGACTTTGACAATCAAATGACATAACCACAAGGAGCCCAGCACCAACACTAAATTTTGCATTTTCATCTTTTAAATGCCAACCATGCAAACACAAAATGCACATATATCTGAGTAGAACAATTTGATAAAACCTCAGCAAACTGTAATTATTAAAAAAAAAAAGAAAAAGAGTCGTAGCATTTTGCAAACAGCTTAGACTGGGACCAGTCCTGACATTTCAGGGACACACTCGCATTCAGTATCAAAATTATTTATAACCAGTATGAAAATGTAGAAATATGAGAAGCTGCAAGAACCAATATAGTATTGAACAGATAAATGGGCAAACAGAAACAACAATCTTAACATACTTCCAATCTGGAGGTCCATATGACATGCACGGTTTAAAGTTGAAAATGCACTTGAGTTTTACAATTATGAATTAAAAACAATAAGAAAAATCCTAATACAGTAGCACTAATTCAAGGGTATAGTTTCTTTTAGCTCCGTGGGTAACATAAAGCAACAGGAATAATGGGATTATCCCTTACAAATCTTTATTCTAGGGAGAAGTTCTCCAAATTTACAAGTAGCAGAAAACCAATAAGATTGTAGGTAACAGCTAGCGTAACTCACAGACATTTGAACAAGCAAAAATACTCCAACTTACACAGCAAACTGGAATGTGAATCCTTAATCAGCTCTGGATTGGCCAGCACGGGAAGAAAGGATAATCCCAACAATCAGTCCATATAGAGCCAATGCCTCAGCGAAAATAAGAATGAGAATCATACCAACGAAGAGCTTTGGCTGTTGGGCATTTGCTCTGCAGAAGTATAATAAAAATTTTGAAGCACACACTTTGATGTGGGACATAATATCAGTAATAGTAGATGCAGACAAACAATGATACTGTATAACAGCTCCTAAGCCCATGAAGAATCATGATAAAATGAACATACGGCAACGTGAAAGTTTTTCTATTCTCGAATCTAAAAATTATATTGAGAGTGAGAGACCATTTTAGGGGTTTAACTGAAAAGTTGTCCCAACTGGAGCAAGAATTATAACATTATAACAGTAAAATAAAGCATCAGAAACTTTCCTATCCTATCCTTTAAACAATGTAGGATATAATCAGTAATAAACACTAGTCATATGAGCAACAAAAATGTATGAAAATTAAAAGTTGTCATTTATAGGAACTTTACAACACTTCCATTAGTTATAGTTAGTCCTATGAGTATTTTAGGTCAAGGAACAGTTGTAAGTTGTGTACAGCATTACAAATTTACATTTATTTAAACCATATTTAACAAAAAGGAGTTTCATATAAAACAGTAAAATAAAGCATCAGAAACTTTCTTATCCTAATCAATAAACACTAGTCATATGAGCAACAGCAATGTATGAAAATTAAAAGTCTGTCATTTATAGGAACTTTACAACACTTCCATTTGTTATAGTTAGTCCTATGAGTATTTTAGGTCAAGAAACAGTTGTAAGTTGCGTACAGCATTACAAATTTACGTTTTTTTAGACCATTTTTAACAAAAAGGAGTTTCATAAAACAAACTAAACCGTATATTAAAGTATAAATGAACTAGAGAAGAAGAAAAATTTTCCTTTAACACAGATATCAAGTAACTGAGATTGCAAATGACATAGGTATTCACCTTTTGGTGCTCAACTCTGACCATGAACATGGATCAAAGGGAACTTAAAGAAATATGCATATCAACATGCCATCCTTTCTAATTAGAACTTTTAAAAATTACCAGAACCTACCAATAAGAATAACAGTCTATGATATATTCTCTCTCTCTCTCCCCCTCCCAACTCCACTGTCCTGGAATTGTGTAACCATCTAATATAACCAACTTATCAATCCAACTTATCAGAACATGAATCGCATTCATTGAGTTTGCCCATTCAGTAGCACAATGGGTATTGAGGAGGTTAAGTCTCCCAAGGCACCCACCTCGATCCTCTGACTTAATAAGTGTTCTTAATGGTAACTTTTAAGACAGTTTCTTATAATTATAGCTTCAAAGATGTGAATGTTCCATTCATTCTTTTCAAGGAAAGATCTCATTTCTTCGTGTCAGCTCACAATCTTTCATGTTTGTCTTGGCCACTTGGGTATAATAATACTATGTTTAGAAAGTCATCATTGCATCTACTTAGTCATGTATTGAAGGACATTAATTATCCTCTTTCTCATGCAAGTCTAAGTGAAGGCATCTATAATACATCTCTTCGTGATCTTTGTCTAGGTTTTTAGTGGAATTCAAAGCAAACCCTGTAATGACGGTAACTCAGTAGGAAACAAGAATCCAATGGGAGGAACATAAATTAAAGGCGCCTTCAATTAGCCCCGAAAACCATGAATACCAATACAATCTGAAAACATCTGAAGTAGGATTCCAACCAAGCAGACAGACCAGGATTCATAACACAAGCATTCGATACTTACGAAACATACATAACCAATTACCCTCACAAATTTTTGCACTTCTAAACAGACATTCTTCACTCACATACAAGAATGCTGCAAATGCTAGCCTTTACGTACAGCAAAAAAGTTTCAAAGGCATAATGCTTATCCTATACTAACATGTAGCAGTACCATATAATCTCAAAAGTTAACTCCTCTTTACTCTCATTTCCCAGCAAAATGAACAGAAACGAGCTCCAATAACTGATAACTACTATATAGATTATAGATCATACAGAAAAAAGGCCTAAACTAAATCTCAGTAAAACAAGACATTTAAACATAATTAAGTAAGCTAAACCATTATCATGAATAAAATAACCAAATAATTGCAAGATCTAAATAAAATTAGACAAAATCTCATTTTATAATCAATGATAAAATACAAGTTAAGAAACTACCTGACACCAGCATCACCAACAATTCCGATTGCCATTCCGGCGGAAAGGCCAGCGAGACCGCAAGCCAAGCCCGAAGAAAGATGCGCATAGCCATCAAAAAGGTAATAAGCTTTGGTCTTAGGGTTAATTCCAGTACTGATGATGACAGCAATGATCAAACCGTAGATACCAAGCACACCGGCCATAACCACCGGCACAATCGACTTCATCACCAACTCCGGCCGCATCACCCCCATCGACGCCACTCCTACCTTGCTCCGCTCTTCGCTGTTCCATACGCAGCTCCCATGCCTAAATAACCAAAATTAAAAAAATAAAAAAAACATAAATCGGTATCAAAATTAGCCAAAATACACGAAAAATATAGTTAGGGTTAGGGTTAGGGTTAGGATGGTACAGGAGAAGACGAGGGCGGCAGCAGCGCCGAGGAATCCGAAAAACGGTGCAGTTTCATCTCCGGAGAAAATGGAAGACATTTTATTCTTCAGAAAAGTTGGATCGGAATCTGAGATTTATTTGATCGGGAAGTTGATGATCCTCTGAGGATTCCCAACAAATAATTGGATGGCTCCAAATCACACGTGTTTTTCCCGTCAAAACGATTACTATTAGATTTTTGTTGCAAAATTAGTGGGCTTTATCATCGGGCTTTTTAGTTGGATTGATGTTGCAAGCTTATGAGGTTCTTGTCCATATGGTAGATGGGTAATGAACTGGACTTGCAATTGGTCCAATGGATTGACAAATTGATCAAAAGGAGCATAAATGTAGAAAACTCAAAACCCATGTCATGCAATGGTATATACTAGGAATATGTAAAAATCTTGTCTCCTCACCATGAATTTACTACTATGTTTTATTTAGGTTTTCTTAAAAATTGGCGTAGAAAACAAAGTCTCACCAAGAACTATAATATAGAAAATTGAAATTATTAAAAATGTTAGTAAATATATAAAAAAAGTAAAGTCCCAAAATTGATAAAGTTGACTAAAAAATCGACAAGACTTCTACAAGGAGTGAAACAGATAAGCAGTACATTTTTCTTTTTATGAGCAAAAAATACTAGAGAAAATTATTCAATCAAAATTTTAAACATACAAGTTCAGGAAACGAGAGACGAGTTCACATCATAATATCATGAACCTATTCATGAAAAATTAGTCACATTACTCGTATTATAATGTGGTTAATATTGAACAAGAGGTTTGCTGTACAATATTGTAGATTGAATCCATTTCTAAATTTTTCGAAGGGCAATGATAATACTAGTGCGATGATTTTCAGTGTTTATATTTGGTTTACAATAATAGAAAATCCAAGTGTCGGGAATTACTTATTCCCTACCTTTTGATATCATAAAGTTGTCTTATTTTGCTTAGGTTCATCCCATGCTTCAATTCAATCCTAGGCCGTCAAGTGGGGGATGAACCTAACAGTTCGTACTGACCAACCAAGTTCGAGGGATCTGGGGAAAGTGAATGATCCCTCTCCTTATGTTGTTTGTAACCCCCAAAAAAAAAAAAAAAAAAAAGCCACATTGAGACCACCGTGCTGCATTTAGCATTTAAGCAAGTTTCTTAAAAGACCAACAAGGGACTAGGTTGTTTTCAAAATCAATCAAACTGGTTGCTCCCACGGAGACCACAATGTAATTAACCATACTTGCATCTTTAGCAAGTTTTTCGTAACGGTAAATCTTAGTTCATAACAGTCGTTGAGATTACTGAAAAGTAAAAAAATTTCATTACTATTTTTAAATTATCTAACGGTCTAGTAATACTCATTTTATAATATGAAGTGAATAGTAAAGAATTTTTCTATTAAAATATCTACACACACGTAAATTACTTGTTAAGCTCCTTAATTATTGGAAGTTTAGTAGCAGAAAGTCATGACATGAGAAACTTTCCGATCAATAAGCCATACTGCACTATGGACTCAGCAATGCTTATTCTGTATTTTCACTGATAGATTGAACATTTCAGCATTCTACCTGCACCCTAAATTAATTTGGGCAAATGAAGAGAACAATCCTACTACATCTCATGTATTCCAAAAACTATCTACACTAATAAACTTGTCTGTCTTTAAAAGTGGAATGTAAACAATTACTAACAAATATGTGCTTGCAAAAAAATTCCCCCGACTAACTCAATGCGTGCAATTGTCTTATACTAAAGTTTGAAACTGTGGAAGCAGGAAGAATTTCTTGTTACGCAGTTGGAACTTGGCAAAATAAGCTTGTTATAAATTATGGCTCATTATAGACCCGTGTCCAATCAGCTCGTGTACACGACAAGTGTAATCAAATCTTCCATAAAGAAGGTAGATCCAGAAGGAAAAAAAAAAAAAAAAATCTTTCTAAAACCGAATCATAACTTTTAACAAACTCATCCAGCAAAAACAAAGATTGCTCAAAAAAAAAAGAAAAAAAAAAGTGTATCTAGAACACGTATATCTGTGCAACAAAAAGAAGCAAAATTAGTCAACTGCCAACGCGTTACAATTGATTATGTGAATTTATGATCGGACCCCCCACTGAAATATATGAAAGCCCCTCCATTTACACGGGGCAGTGTCCGATTTAAATTTGAATTTAAGCCAATTGTTCAAATGTATTCCATCTATCACCATACCAAAGAATTTTGTCAAACAACACCCCCCCCCATCCAAAGAAAAAAAAATTAAAAAGATGTTCATGAAAAAAACCCTCTTACTTCATTGGTTTAAATGTGACCTCATTCTTGCCATCTCAATCAAAATGGACCAGTTTGAACCACTAACATTTTCTTAGCTGTCTAAGAGAGTTCCTCTCGAAATGAATAACTTACCTATCAAATTTCTTCTTTTGAATCCTCAATAGATATTAAATTTCCCCTACAAGAAGAATAATACAGTAGGAAACGAACAAAGCACATGTAGCAATCTAACAAGGAATTAGTACAATTTTACTTTTTAATGGAAATATGTGCCACTCGATTTTGTTTTATTTGAAAGTGACTAGAACAAACAAACATTCCTTCTTCTTGTATGTTCTTTACACACGTTTGCTTTAGTCCCTACAAGTTTTTGCTAGGTTGTACAAAGTTTGATCCATTAAAATTTCGCTGATCATTTTCATCTGTCTACCACATTTTATTGTTTCTCTTAATTACTCATTTCATATCTTTCTCCTGCACATTTAGATCTGCTTGACTTGTACTCCTCATGTATCTAAGTCCCTACACACCAAAAACATGGATTTTGATTTTGCTTCTAATGATTTCAATGTCACAACCCTCTTGTAGTTGGCTCTACATAAAACCCATTTGGAGAAGGAAAATAATTACAAAACTACAAAATTAAAATCACTAGTAAAAGTCAATTTATTTGTTAAAATTATATTAAATTACCAACTCTTGATTTTAGATATTTGGTCAGATTTCGTATTACTTTCGCGAATCTAGTAACACTATAATTTTATCACCTTGTATTAATGTACTGTTTAGATAAATATTTGATGTACTACTTGGAGAAATATTAATTAGCTACTTTTTTACATTGATGAATTTATTTTCATTTAGAGAGAGAAAGTAGAGAGATATTGTAATAGATCTTTTGTTTTTCATTTGTCACTTGTTTTGCAATGAAGAGGTAAGAGGTATTTGTTAGGGTCCGCACCCCTTTTAGAGTTTGATGGTCAGACCTTAGTGGTTAACATGTTTGATCAGATTTAGGTTATCATCCGATCGACATGAGTGCCGAACTAATCTAGACTAGCTCTAGAACTAATTTACAAAATTATCCTTAATGAACTATTAATCATAATATAAGAGACTGTCACGTAGGTTCAGTGTACTCGATAATTAATTTTTGTATCATCAATATATATATAGAGAGATATAATTCATTGGTTAGCTAGAGGATATCCCACTCTAATTCACATGATGGTCAATCATCATCTCATACAATTGACAAGCTACTTTGAAAAGAATTACTAACTCGTTTTAAACAAAATCAAGAATATTTGGCATCAAACAATTAATTGGTAGCTAATTATTTAAGCTTAAATGTGCTAAATTCAATCATGGGTTTTTATGGTTGGGAGGTTAAAGTCTAGAAAGTAAAAACAGGTAGCAATAACTTCTTTTTGCATTAGAGGAGATGTTTGAATTACTACCTATAAGAGATGCAATGATAATGTATGGCCCTTGAAAAGAGAATCTTGTTTTTCACACCTCAATGGAGCTAAAGAGAAATTACTGATAGCAACTGCTATAGTCTCAACTCGAGAAAAACATGTTCTGGCTTACTGAATTTGAGAAGAATCCATTTTTCTTGAGCTAAAAAGTTGTTCTTCAGATTTTTTTTAAAAATTTTCTTTATATCTACTTTCGGCTTATCTTAGGGGAAAAAAAGAACTAATTTTGGAAGCATTTTTTCAAAAATGCTTAATGAAAAAATTGTTGAGAGAGAAACTAATTAGTTTTCCATGTTTTAAAAGAAAAAAGCTAGAGATTATCTTTTAAATCAATTGTCCACAGAAATAAAAGAAACTAGCACATCAGCAAGTGAAGTGGATAGAAGTAGAACCACCATAGCAATTGATTTGAGACATCGTTATTGTGATTTCTCATTACTAACCACTAGCAAGTAGCAACCATAAATCAATGTCATTAACCACCATTTACATTTTAAAAATTAAGGTGTAATGTTACTCCAAGAAAGTGATAAAGGATTTGCGAGCTAGGCTTGTAATTATTTCCCTTTTTGGTTTGAAGAAATGTCAATTGTCCCCGAAAAGGATCCTCCTTTTGCTGGTTACGCTAACTGGCATGTCATGGTGTTGCGATTTTCTATCTTATATTTATGTGTTAATATTAGAAATTTAAAATACAAAATTAGTATAGAGAGGGAAAAAAAGCATTCATAGTTAGGGAAATATTTAGGTAAACCTGATTTTTTACTCTACTTATAAATTTTTTGGTGTGGATTAAATGTTATGAAATTTATGACATAAGTTGATGTAAACAAGATTTTATAAGATTTAATCTTGATCGCAAAGTCTACCAGCAGAATAAAAAATCAGGTCTATGGTATAAGTTATATCATTGTTGACATTTGCACATAATTTTCAATTTTTTTTTGGTCATTTCTAATTTTTTTCTATATTACATATGATAGTAGCATTTACATGTACAGCACTCATTTCTAGACTAATTATAGTAGGAATATATAATTGGGTGCACAAGAAGGCAGCAAATAGCAACCTGCCACGATGACATTAAACGGCTCTCTCTCATTACTATTGGTTGAACAGAATAAATTAATAACCAGGGAGCCGGCACAATATCTAAATACGTAATTTTTTTTTCCATATTTTTCTCTGTATTAATTAATTAAAAAAAAAACCCACTGAATAGGAAGGGAACCAACCAAGCTAGAATAGGACGGGGGCTTATTTATCGTGGGGCTTAGAAACTAAGAAGAGCTCTTAGTTGAGTTCAATGATGCGGTCCGCCGCACGATTGATGAGCACGGCCGACCGTAGCGTCCTATTCGTAACCAACCGCGTACATGTAATTGGAAGGGAAATATTTAGGTAAATCTGATTTTTTATTCTATTTATAGATTATGTAATGTAATTTAAATGTTATGAAATCTATGACATCAGTTGATGTAAGAAAGATTTTATAAGATTTAATATTGACCGCAAGATTTACAAGTGGGGTTAAAGATTAGGTCTATGTAAGTATTTTCCTAATAGGAAAATATTTAATTAGACCCGATTTTGAATCTCATATATAAATTTTGGTTTGCATTTGAAAATCAGAATCGTAATGGAAATCATAAATCCCATTTTTTGTATTAATGCCTTTATGTCATTTGCAATTATTTGTTTAGTTTGAATAAGGAATCAGTTTCATTATATTAATAAATTAATAAATTTGATACTCATGTCACATGTGAGGAATGAAAGTGAGTATTTTATAACATTTTCATTCTCATAAAATAATTCCCATGATAATTAACCATACAACATCTATGAGTATCCTCAACCTTGATTCACATTCCTTTCCATCGTACCCATAAATCAAACACCTCTTAAATTTTATGAAATATTATTTACACCAACTGATATCATGTATTTAAAAATATTCAATTCACACCATAAAATTTACAAATAGATTCAAAAATAGAATTTACCTAAATATTTCTCCTCTCTTTCTTTAGTAGTGTACTACTTACGGGAAATTTTATCATAGATTATATCTATGACATAATATCATAGATCTCTTAATTAATATTAAAACACATGTGACATGAAATAATAGGTGGTTGACGTGGATTAATATGAATCAAGAAATTTATGATATCCTATGATGGATGAGGTCTTCCTACTACTTACTAGATTCTACACCTTTTAGTCAGCAGTTGAATGGAAGTTTGGAAATTTACAATTTTCAAAATTCTTGTCATAATTACTCTGTCTCACTTTTATTATGACAAGTTTTTTGAAATTTAAATTTTTATACTTTTTTATTTTTGAAAATTTCAACTTTCAATGTAGTAGTAATTTTAATAAAATACTTTAAACTAGATTAAGTTTTTTAATATAAAATTCAAGTTACAAAAAAAAAAAAAAAAAAAAAAGTTATCTCGACAAAAGTGGTAATATAAATACAATAGAGAGAGTAGGTAATTAGTAATTTACATACTAGCAATAGCATTTGATATAGTCTACAGCGATGTTGGAACAAGAATAATTTGTGCCCTATTATTAGACACATATTCTTCTACATCTTTCAATGGAAATTTCCTATCAAATTTCTAGTTACACCAATTATATGAGATAAAAAGATTATTAAAAAACGTATTTAAATAATAATTATAAAATATTATTTAAAAAATATCTAATAATAGAACAATCCAAACGGAGCATAAGATGAATGTTTATTTCTCTAGATCATTTTAAAATAAGATTTGCTTTTGATTAGTGTATAAAGATTAAAGAATCTATTAAATTATATTAATATTGTAAAAAAATAATTTAAAGATATTAAATTACTATTTTTACATTAATATCTAACTACATAATCTTTTAGGACGTCAATATAGCACAAATCTAAATGTTGAAAAAAATTATTTAATACTTTCTTGATTTTTTAAAACGATAATAATTTGATGTAAGATACAAATCATTTAAAGTGACAGTTATTTTGAAATTGAGGAAGTAGAAATAGGATAGCTATACACTTCAACTCTCTAAGAATTGGAAAATACAGTAGGTAGATCCAATTTTTAGCCCCACCTGTAGATCATGTGGTCGGGATTAAATTTTTAAAAATCTTGCTTACATCAGCTGATGTCATAGATTTTCTAAAGTTTAATTTACACCACAGGGTCTACAAATAGGATAAAAAATCGGATCTACCTAAGTATTTGCCCTAAGAATTAAAGAACGCCTGCCATGCATTTCCGTGGACATTTAGGGTTAATAACACTTTACCCCTGAACTATATGAGTAATTACATTTTGTCTTTCTGAACTATAGAAATATACACTTTACTTTCTATTCACAATATTTATTTTTTAAAAATTTTTAAATATCAAGAAATTTTGGTTAGATGACTAAAATAGACAGTACTATATTTTGATTTTTACATATTTAAATTTTGATAGTGATATGATAATTACTTAAAAATAAGCACAAATAAAACTATACAATATTTAAATGTAATCTATATCAATATATTTTTGGTTAAATTTTTAAAATTTTAGATTTTATTTTGTGTTATTTTGAATTTGAATGTTTAACTGTAGTGATAGAACATTTCAAAATGGTATTGTTTTCTATGAATTTTTTATTTTTATTTTTTTTGTGTAAAGGTATTGTATGAAAAATATAATTTTTATAAAACTTTGTAATTTTTTTCGATATCTCTTAGTATTTTACAATTTTAATATTTGACTTAATCTGTGCAAATTGCGATATCGGATATAATACAATTCAATAATTTCTCACATTTTTATTCTCTAAAGTCCAAAATATCAATGTGTTATTATATTTTATTTTTTCCTAATTCATTTATAACTGTCGAAAATCAATTGAATATATGAAAAATCAAAATATGATACGGGTATTTTAGTCATCTAATTTAATTTTCTTGATATTTTAAAATTTTTAAAAGATGAATAATATGAAAGTGGGAAAAGTGTATATTTTTATAATTTAGAGAGACAAAGTGTAATTACCCATATAGTTTAGGGGGGCAAAGTAGAGTGCATCTAATACTGCATCTGTTCAAATAAATTAATTTCTTCATCAGGCATATCTTTAGTCAGTAAGCTAGTAATCTTGAGAGTTTATTTAAATTAACTTCACATTTCCCTTGCAGAAAAATTAGTATGCATATGGAATACAACAAAAATTGATGTAATTAATTAATTTACTTTCATTATTTTCATATATAAGTTACTTTGATTCTGCCTAATTTATGGGACAGGGAAGAAAACCATAGAGACAGACAAGTAGGGTCAAGGAAACTGATTAATGGGATTCTATTTAGGAACGAGTCTAACATAGAATCTACGACAAATTTAACGAAAAAAAAAAAAAAAAGATGGAAAGGACTGTTTATGTAAACAAATTTACTACCTTTATATTATATATGTTGGAGTTCAATATTCTCACTTGACATTGGTAAGTGATTATCACGATCATTAAACAATGATAGAGTTGTTATTACACGAAATATAATTCAAGGAAAATTCTTAAATAATATCATAGAGTTTATGTTTCTTTGTGTTCTAAATTGAATCACATTACTCAAGTAAATCGGAACCACCTAAAAGTATTCCAATCTAAGCATCAAAAACTCTTTAATTTACACATCTAACAGTAAATTTTAAACTTTTTTTTTGAAGGAACAGTAAATATTAAACTAACCATACAAAATTATTGTTAACAATACCATTGAAACCAATCTGAGTAACCCTTGGAGATAGTTGGGGTCCACGATATCTCAAATGGTTTTTTTTTTTTTTTCTCCTAACCCTCCTAGTTTTGTCTTCTAAGTGAAGAACTAGAAGTCTAGAATACATTGAATTTCCATGATTCCATCCAACTGCTGACTGCCACTGTTCTCCAAAACCTACGTTTCCTACAGTTCCTTCCTTGGAACACTTGTCGACTTAAATCATTTTGAACACTAACAAAAAAGAAAAGGTTTTTTTTATGCATTCTCAATTCCAATTTTTATCCCACTTAATAGCGCCGGGTCTCTTTTAGTAAGATGATAAATACAATATTATAATAGACATTTGACAGTTTAAAATATGATTTATATAGAGTAAAATAGAAGATTTTTTTTTAATCCAAAAAAGATATCATTAAATTACTAGTATTAATTCTTTTCATATTTTATTTTTTTACATTGAATTGAATATAAAAAAAAAAAAAAAAAGCCGAGCCATGCAACAAGGAGCCGTTTAACACGTGAGCCGCCAGCCAATCCAATTCGGCGTTCTCCCACCGAAAGACCGGGGGACACCAGCTCGGCGTCTGGCGAATGACACGTGACGTGGATCTTAGTGTTGATTTATTATTGTAGACTTCCACTCTCGTGTCAGGGCGTACGAAAATTCTTGCATCCACTAAAATGTACAATTCTAATTCTATCGTACATTATATGTATATATTTATCTATATTTTCTAATTGTTTTTAAAATTTAAAATTAAAATATTTTATCCACAATTAATAAATATAAATTATAAAGATGTACGATGAAACTATATAACTTGAACCGTACAAAAATTTTCCTATGAGGAATGTAGGAAATTACACAACTTTGGAGTTGAAATTTTTAGTATATTTTGACTAGCTTACCAAAATTAAGAAAATTCTATGCTTTGGTCAGCTAATATATAATTATAATTTGAATGATTATATAATATTTTTTTTAAAGCGGCAACATTCTAACCTAACCTACTATACAGGAGATATAAGGGAACCCAACTAGATATTATTGTGATCTGAAAAGGGATACAAGGATACACATCTAGATGTGTATAAGAGAATTTTCTCCAAGCCAGGCATAGATCCAGACAAGCCCAGACAAAGGTGCTTTGACACCTCTCTGGATTTCTGCAAGGCTTGTCTGGATTTCTGCAAGGCTTAGAGTTTGAATTCCTTGATCTCACAATAGAAAATATATTATGAGACTCATTTCCTGACCAACTCCACTTATTAGAATTGGTTGAATGATTATATAATATAATAATGTATACTTTAATCGATTACTTGTATAATATAAGTATTAAAATATAATAATATAATACAATAATGGAATCATAGAATTCCTCACAAAATTAAATCATTAGGAATTGATTTTGTTTAGATAATTATTACTTTTGAATTATAATTTATAAAAGTAGTATCATAACTTTTTTATTTTGTATATGGAGGTAAAAAAGTTTTAAAAAAATGTGTATAAAATTATTGTAGAAAACATAACGACTAGGACATGTAATTTGTTGACAGGTAAATTACACAAAATTCCCTTATAATTTGACTAACATACAAATTACTCCCTTAACGTATAAAATTATCTGAAAGGAAGCTTCTGTCACATGATCACACGCGCCATATATGCAGTTATTGTTGCAAGTTTAGATTACAAATTAACTAAAATTATATATTTGCCCTTCAATTCTCTTTTTTTTTTTTTTATTCGCCTCTCAAAAACTCATCTTTCTTCCACAATCCACCAAGCAGACATGGGCCACCTTCCTCCTCACCCATTAGCCACAGCCACAGCCACAGCCACAACCACTAACTCCTTACCACCGCCCAAACTCCCCACCCCATATTCACAACACCACCACCAGCCCCCCTTACCATCCCTTCACAACCCATATCTGCCACCCCAACTCCTATTGTTTTATACCCAGATGTGTATAAGAGACAGGGTACCAGGGGGGTGGCCCCCCCAATGTTATATGGGGGGGGAGTGAACTTTTGTTGGACTATCTTGTCCCCATAAATTTTACCATGTCTCTTAAGCCAAGGAAGAAATTTTTTCTCAAGAATTTCACTATAATCCACATGCCTTCTAGCAACAAGTTCAATCTTTCTTGAACATATCAAAAATTGCCCACTAAATATGCAGAGAACACAGCCCAATAACAAAATTGAAAACTTTGGTTTCGAAAAAGGAAGAGACTTTTGAAGGTGGAAATTTGTAACCACTAAAAAAAATCCCACACTATCTCCTGCCACTCGCTTCTTCTTACCACCTTAGATAGGGCTGGAAGGGCTGGGAGGGGAGATCGAGGCGAGGATGGGGACTGGCGGTGAAGGGGGATGATTGGGGGAGGAGATGGGGATTGGGGTGGCGGTGGAGAGAGGTGGAGGGGCAGATCCGAGTACAGGAGGGAGGGTTGTGTTGGCAGGGGTAGTAGTGGATGAGGGAAAGGGCGGTGGGAGGGGCTGTAGAAGGAGATTCAAGTGATGGAGATAGTAAAGGTGAAGTGGGAGTGGGGGTTGGGAGTGGGGGTGGTAGAGCTGATTGGTGACGAAAGGAGAGGCTAGTGGATCTGATGGAAACTTTTTGACTGTTTTGTGACTGCTATCAAAACTGTGTTATTGTTGTTGTTGCTAGTTGTGATATCAAATATTATCCATAATTATGTTATTTTTTGTTTGTTAAGAAATCATCTCATCAATTTTCTGTCTTGGTGAGAAAATTTTAATTGTGATATGAACAAGTTGATTGACAGTTGGGGTTAGGGTAGTGGAACAGAAGGAGCGGCAGAGGTGGATAGGGAATCTTTGGGTATATGGATATAAGCTGGGAATTATACACATTAGGGGTGGGAAAAAAGAGGGTTAGGATTTTGGGGACATTTTTAGACATATATGTGGGTATATGTGACTTTTAGCATAATTCTGTTGCCATCGCAAACTTTCGTTGGATTTGCACATTAATACAAAACATAGAAGATTAAATATATATTTTAAAATTACAACAAGTTAATTTGTAAATTGGCCAAATTATAGAGAATTCCGTGTAGCTTACCCTTTGTTGACAGACCTTTTGCTAGCATATTCACACGAAATCCTAGACCTCAAGGGTACCATGCAGTATACAGTCTATAGACATGCACCCATATTCTAATTTTCATGGGGAAAAATGGTAGAAATCGAGTATTGGTATTCCATTGTATAATTAATAGGGAGACTATGTAATATTGTCGAGCAAGAGATGTTATCATATCAGCTGTAAATTGGCATCATCAATTCGTAAGGTTTTGTTTTTAAATATCCGACTTAAATAACAAGATATACAAATAAAATTATAAACTGATATTTTTAAAGACATAGCTCAAGGCTAGACAGTAAATCAAAAAGCCTTACTTGAGTTAAATACCCAACATGGTATCATTTTCATCTCAGAATTTCAGAATCTCATTATAGAGAAAGAAGAAATGTCATTTTCTTAAAATGCTTGCCATAACTATGTACAAAAACCCCTTTCTCTTTCTTTTCTCTTCTCCTCTAATCCTTTTTCCCCCTCCTCTTTATATTACTACTAATTCTCACTCTCCCTGTGTACTTCTAAGCATATCAGTCTCTTTCTCTCTACACAAAGGTCTTCTAAGAGACAGATTTATCAATATCTTTTACCTTACCTTTAGACAAACTCTTCTTCTTCAAAATCATTGTCTTTGAACAGACAGCAACAATTAAAAATTCGGAGACCTGCAGGTAAGATTCTGAATTTCCCATATGTTCCTTAATACAAATCTAGATGTGCATTAAATTTATGTATTATATGCATTCATCCAATAATTTATGTTATAGATTTTTTTTTTTCTTTACACATTAATTTTTTGGATGGCAGAATAGATCATTATTTCATTGTTTAAGCAACTAATTTTTATCCAATTATTATAATTCCCAACATATAATTTTCTCCTCATCCCATTTTAATGGCTTAGTTATTGCTTTAAATCAACATTCTCTTCGCGAAGGAAAATGCCGAATACACATGCATATATGAAGGGCAAAATTTTTGCTGGAAATCCGTGTCACAGTTCTTGATTTACAATACAAAATAAACAGTAAAGAACAACTCATATAAAAGATGCATGATATTGTAAGGCATCATGAGATCAATATTAATTTAACTTTCGACCTCTCAGATCCAGACATAAAAAACCTTTAAGAAAGATTACCCTCTAGGCCGTAGCCTGACTTATAAATTTTCAGATGGATGAAACCTTGTACCATACAATTTGTCTTCTTCGAAATTTGCCAAGGTTGGCAGTTGCACCATCTCTATTTCTCTTTCTCTGGTAGTAGTTGAGCAGTTGCTGATTAAGTTTCAATATTTAGTGGTTGGAGGAAAATGAGGAAACCCCATGAACATTTCCTGCAAATACCAATCACTGCCTAGGGCGAGTGGTACACTCTTGAAAAATTCTTATGTGAAAACGATTCACAACTTTATTTATGAATTTTGTAATTAAATTAAAAAAATACATCATCATTTTCTTTTATAAACATACATCACTTAACTAATTTTATAATTTTTATTTAAACTATAAGATATACCGAATTCATATAAAAAAAAATTTGACAGTCTTTCTAGCCTCTAATCCTATATAAACACAGAATAGAAATAAAATGGGTCTCTTCCACGTGTTTTTCTCAACATGTAGGACTCAAAGAGTAGCAAGGTCCAGAAATGTTAGTCAGCTGTAAGCAATTCTTTTGGGCCAATCAAAGTAATAGAAGGAGTCAGACTCGGATGTGCTGAGTTTATTCCAGACAAAAAGACAACGTTCTCAGAGTCCACACATATATCACTGAAATATTCATACATTTATCCTCCAAAATACCCTTTAGATATTTCTCTCTTTTCCTTTTCATACATACCCTTTCTGGCACGCTTTGCACTCCGACAATAATAGAATGTAATTTCAACGATAAGATTTTTTTTATTATAATTTATTAATTATAGATTTAAATCGTTAAAGAAAAAAGGAAAAGATGATTTTTTTTTTTTTTGTCAAAAAAAAAGGAGACCGTCCACTCCCTTCTGCTCCCACTTGGTTATTCGAAATACATTTCAATTAGATTAAGTAGTAGTTTATCTTGTTTTTTTATTTAATTAACATGTACTAAAAATGTGTTTGAATTTGATCCATCGAATATTTTAATAATATCGTGATCAAGAATCCGTTCTTGATCCATCATTAAGTCCGCATTCACAACCATCCACAAGACAACATCATTAGTACAAAACTTTAGTTGTCCTTTTCTACATAGCCACCCCATATGAACCCCCAACCCCATCCCAACCCACCTCAAAACATATGGAATTAAGTTACAATTAATCCCTTGGTTTTCATCAAGACTTGGTGAAAACCCATCATTTTTTTTTTTCTTTTGTTAATAATTCTTTCCCCTTATTTCCATCCCCAAAGAAATGTCATTTTTCGAAGAAAAATAAAAAAGGTTTGCCGACAAGTGCTTCTAACCTTGTAGATATAAAGTTTGAATGTTGCTTACCACCAAATGCATGACTTGATGATTATTTCCTATCACTTGTCTAACACTTGGCAAATAGTCATTTGAAAGCTTCTTAATTATATCTTCCCTATTCATCTTCACACTTTTTTTTTGCGTAATTAGTTCTTATGGCGTTTCTCTACCAACAAGGGTTATGATTTTAAGTATTACACATTTACTAAAAGAAAACAATTAACGCATTTCTATTGGTGGTGAATTTGATGTACATAGAACAGCCATCATGATGGACACAGCAGAATCATGTGTTCCTCCGGGATTTCGATTTCATCCGACGGATGAAGAGCTTGTAGGATACTACCTCAGGAAGAAGGTTGCATCACAGAAGATTGATCTCGATGTTATCAGAGAAATTGATCTATACAGGATTGAACCATGGGATCTACAAGGTACCATTTCTTTCCTCTTTTTTAGCCCTTTTGAATGTCTCATGCATTATACTACTCAACAACCTTAGGAAAATTATTTGGCTGGTCACTCTGTAATACCCATACACTTGAGAGGAGTCTAGTCCATCTAACGACAATTGCTAGGGATTCTGTAAAAACCTGTTGAGTTCCTGGCCCAGACTTTTTCTATTTTTAGGGTATCGTAAGACTGATACCTGAAAATCTTGAAAGAATTTGTGTTTTCTACATTTTCTTTAGATAATTATAAGAAATGTAATTGGACAGAAAAATGCTGGATCGGATATGAAGAACAGAATGAGTGGTACTTTTTCAGTCACAAAGATAAGAAGTATCCGACGGGGACAAGGACCAATAGAGCAACCATTGCCGGGTTCTGGAAAGCAACAGGGCGAGATAAATCAGTTTATGATAAATCAAAACTCATTGGCATGAGGAAAACTCTTGTCTTCTACAAAGGAAGGGCACCAAATGGCCAAAAAAGTGATTGGATCATGCATGAATATCGCCTGGAATCTGAAGATAATGGTCCTCCTCAGGCAAGTACTAATTAAAAACTCTCTCTTTCTTTCATATTTGAGAAATGGTGTGATGAACTTAGCTATTTTTCCATCTTTTTATTGTGGACGAAATATGGTCTTTGTTCCTATCAATTTCAAGACGTATTCAATAATAGTAGTGTATAAGAGTTTTTTAAACAAGATGAAAATGGCCAAAAATACTTCCAAGGCTTGATGTTTTACGTGAAATAATTGTTTTCTGATTTTTATGTAAAAAGGCCCATTTTTCCAACTTGTGAGGTATGAAATCATCCAATAAGCTTTCCATGCATGTCAATTCGTTTGCTGAAATTCCACATGCATAATAGTTGGACAAAAGATAAGTTTTAATTACTCATTTCGTAATACATAATGCATATGATAACTATTGAAATTATTAAAATAAAAGAAAATTTCATTATTTTGTAATTATTTAACAATAAAAAATATTTACTTCACGTTATAATAAATGAATAGCAAAAAAATTTTCACATCAAAACATAAAAACCCCAAACCAATCCCCGGGAGAAAGTCAAAAGGTTTTTAGGCACTAACAAATTAACACGGTTTCTCCAAAGTTAAGTGACTTTTTCATGTAACCACCATAACTCATTCAACTTCTATAAAGAAAAAGTTGCACAAATTGACTCTCCTCTCTACTTCCCGAAAGACTACGCTACCAAGGTGACCGACAAAATGCAAGAGATTTTTAGCATTTTTTCAAAATAAAAAAAAACCCCTTTTTTAACTCCTTTTCATTTCTTTATTTTTTTCCTATTAAAAAAAAACACCTCCCATCTTATCCCTTAATAACTCAAACTCATAAATAATAAGTTATAGAAAAAGAGTTTTATCGTCTAAATTATATTTCTTCGTCTCTTTTCCATTTCAATTAAACTTAACGAGTCCAAATGTATTATTACAGGAAGAAGGATGGGTGGTTTGTCGAGCATTTAAGAAGAGAACAACTGGGCAAACAAAAAGCATAGAAGCGTGGGACACAAGCTATTTCTACGACGAACCAAGTGGAGTTAGCTCAGTTGTGGATCCTCTTGATTATATAACAAGGCAGCCACCAAACTATCCATCCCAGAATTTCCTTTGCAAGCAAGAACTCGGAGCCGAAAACTTGAATAATTTCTTGAAAAATAATGACCCCTTTGTACAACAGCTTCCTCAGCTGGAAAGCCCTTCTTTTCCACAACTAAAAAGGCCAATTAGCTCAATGTCACTTTTATCAGAGAACACTGAAGCATGATGAACATAAAAAGGTTTCCAGCAGCAAGAAAGTTTCAGATTGGAGAGCACTCGACAAGTTTGTTGCTTCTCAGCTGAGCCATGAGGAAATATATGAGAGGGATCATGAAATAATATCAGGGTTTGAAGCTGATCATCATGATGCAAAGGTTATTTGGAATGTCTTTTAATGCAGAGTGGTAGGGAAGAAGGATCTTCTTCTAAGTTAAATGGATTTTTGAGTTCGAGCTCATCATCAGATTGTGATATTGGAATTTGTGTATTTGATAAATGAAGAGTTTTTATCTAATTAATTAGCTAGGGGTCAAAAATGTTTTTATTAATTTTTCATTATGATTTCCATGGAGGAAAAGATACTGCGGAATACTTATTAATTATCTTGTAAACATATTGATTTTGATTTTTTATAAGTGACTGATTACTCAAGCTACACCACTAAATAAAATTGTAAACTAGAGATTTGATCCGCTAAAAATGTTCTGTCACACTCTCTTTGCACTATGTGTATAAGAATATTTTATTTCATTTTTACCTTCTAAATGTTTGATATTTGTATTTTGACTCATCAATACTATTATGCTAAAGTACATATATCAATCATAAAATGTGTAAAATAAGAGATTAATATAAAAAATGAAATAGAAGATCATATGCCATTGATTAATTAAAGATATTGATATAGATGGGGTGATGCAAGTGAGTTGACATTGTAAGTCATACTCAATTCATAGTTAACATTATCCCACCTTGTGTTTTTAGTTAGTAGTAATATTTTGTGCGTTAGATACTTAATTAGATGTAAACTTTTTAGCTTATCAATGTAAACTTGGTATTTATCTGCATACAACCCTAAATCCACGTTATCCTGTCGTGATTATGTATATATATAATCTCTAATTAAATTTTTCTCACATTTGTCGACTGACTTGAATCCACTCCAACATACGTAGTAAAGATTTCCCTTCACAAAATATATTTGATTCACTTTTACTGTTTTACACAAAAGCCAAAGATGTGTACAAAAAACATTTACTTTTGAATCATATCTAAATCTGTCTTATTCTTTTCTGGCACAAAAGTTGCAACGGAGACTTTACACCACCCCTTCCCTCTCTTTGTATCTAAGGCAGGAATGAGATGCATGAATGGAAGAGAGCTAATATGATATAGGTATATTGAGAAAGTTACTTATCGTGATGAAATTTGTGTTTCTGCAATGCTTTTGAATCAAATTATGGCTGTAGTAAAGTAAGCTGCACAATTGGTCGGGCGGCTAGCTAGCTGCATTCCTTTCTTGCATTTTGACCCAGGACAAAATTACATGATTGTAGACTAGTTCTACTTCTACATTAAACGGATGGGAAAATGATTAATCCATTCTCCTAAGTCCTTGATCGCAAATTCGCGCTAGGAACCTATTTTATATCAGTCTGGTGGTAAAAATATCTAATTCCGAATTACAAAATCCCTAACGCAAAATGACCTTCTCGTGAGAACGCTCTCCTAACTCCTAAAATACGTTTGCCCAGGATGATGGAACCATTCGAGTAACCATGGTTTCTTACCCTTGGAATTATTTGGGGCCATGAAAGAGCTGCTCTTTTTTTTTTTTTTTTTTTTTTGGGTCATTCTTTTTCCATCTTTGCTGGGTTGTTTGAATATAATAGGTAGATTTAATCATGGGAGTGTGTTATCTATTTAAGGGTGGGTTTGGTGGGGCCATGACTTTGTCTAGCATGCGCTGTGCAAGGATATTATAACTTTAAATGCTTGTCTCTCGAACTCCCTAAGCCCAAAGGACACTTGTCCTCCTACGGAAAGATTTAGGTAAATCTGATCTATAATTTCACTTGTAAATTCTATAGTGTAAATTAAATATTATGAAATCTGTGACATCAGTTAATGTAAATAAGATTTTATAAGATTTAATTTTAATCGTAAGATCTACAAGTAAAGCTCAAAATCGAATTTATAGTAGAATTTTCTGTCCTCCAAGTGCCACACATTACTATCCTCAAACATTAGAAATTACGAAGTTGATATTGGCACTATCCTACTTCTCATGGAAATTGAATAAACAAAAAAAACTTTGATATGTCCAGTTGCAGAAGCCCAATTGAATTGTGTCTAGAGAGTTCATCTTGACCAGCTGAATTAATCTGATTTGAATTAGAAAAAGAGGGTATCCGAATCATATTCTGAAAACAGGTCGGGTAGGGGTCACTTTTTTGTGACCCGTCGAATACTCGAATCTGTCCATTTCAGAGTTAATTTTATAAATTTGATTAATAAGGTTTCATTAGAAGTTAATACTTACTAGGGTTATTGACAATCTCTCACATTTTCTTTTTCAGTTCCTCGTCTTCCCTTTCTATTCCTCCTCAATCATCTTGGTCCCTTCCTCTTCCTTGCATCCTCATTCCTTGGGATCTATTTTGTGATTTAATTGTTATTGCTATTAGTTTGTTGCTACTTTCTATTTTGTTGCTATTGGAATATAATATTGGGATGTATTTTGTAATTTAAATTTAATTATTATTATTAATGTGTGAAATTAACTTATCTAACATCATTATTTAAATTTTTATATTTTGTTACTAGTGAGTACCCGACCCTTTTTTGCAGGTACCCGGTATATGGACTGAATAGAGAATCAGAATTTTACTTAAGATCAATAAGAGTTCAGGGTAATTAGGAGTGTTAAGGACCAGATACCCGGTCCATAAACACTCCTAATTGTGCCTGGAAAACTTTAATTTGATTGGGGCAAAAGTAGGGAAAATTGCCAAAATAATCTCTCAACTTTTTCACTTTTGCCAAAATAGTCCCTCAACCTTTTTTTTAGCCAAAATAGTCTTTCAACTTTTATTTTTTAGCCAAGAAATCCTTTTATGGTGGAGCCACCATAAAAACCTTTTTTTTTTTTTTTTTTATAAATTTCACATAAAAGGACTATCTTGGTTAAAAAATAAAAATTGAAGGACCATTCTGGCTTCAAAAAAAGTTGAGGGACTATTTCGACTAAAGTAAAAAAGTCAAAGGACTATTTCAGCAATTTTCCCCGGCAAAAGTATTCAGACTAACTAAACTTTAATGCAATTTCAGACCAGTCATCTGTTCTGCACTTCTGCTGCTGAGTTTGTCCCACAATATCGATCCTAAAGTACCTTTGAGCAAAGGTCCTTTGAATTCGTTGTAAACCGAGTATAAAGAAAAAATAATTTGATGCAGAAGACTGAATTGGACACTCTAAATTTTATAAACCCCTCCTACATTTGATATTTGGGAAAATTTTATAATTCTGTTGAAAAAATCATTTTACTGTCTTTAAATGTTTATACACCGTAAACTTTTAAAGTACATAATATTATATTATACAATATTTTAAAACATAATGATATAACTTTGCTATGAGATTGTAGAAGTTTCCCTTTCTTCTTATTTGCCTCGGGCAATTTTTTTTAAAAAAAAAATTACATAGAATATGCTCAAACCTTTTTATCGTTAAAATGTTCTGAGCTTCTGATGGAACCCCTAGCAAAATTACTTAGAGCTGTCCCCAAGGTCGTCCAACCAGCCTCTTCTTTTACAAAGAGAAACATATTGTTTAATTCATCATAATTAGACAATTCGCACACACCAACTAATCAACTTTTGTAAAGACATACAGAAGTACAAATAGACAGATTTAATATTTGAAAAAGAAACAATGATGTAGGTTCTTTGTAAAACCCAAGATTGTTGAAAATTTTGATGGACATACTTCGAAGGCACGGGCAGGTTTATTTAAACATGCAGGCCAACCACAAATTTCCAGGTAAAAGGGAGCATCTAATGGTTTGAAGCATGAAAAAAATTTGTGGCAAAACACAAGAAAGGTAAACATGGATAATAATAAGCATGAAGGTTGACCAAAATAAACTTGCTTTAAGAGAACAATAATGATACCTATGATGGCATGCAACAGTATCAACTGGCATGACTTTGATGACCTTTTCATGCAAAGAAACGATTAGGAGGCACCAAAAAGGTGGAAACCATGTGCTGTCATCAGGCCCTTGACCCAACCCTAGCCCTAAAAGTTTTTAGTGAAAAAATCATGCAAAAGATAAGGTTGCCAACTTAACTTGCAGAGAAATTTTACATTGCTGTCTTAGTGAAAGAAATACCCCTACCCAATATCCAGATGCAGCACATCTGCTGTCCGGATGATGAAGGTTCAAAATAGAGCAGAACAGAAACCATTCAGCATGTTAATAGGCAAATCCAAAGACACTTTAGATAGTATGTCCATAAACTTGAAAAGACATGTTCAGAGTAAAGGCAAAGCTCCACGGGAAAATGCAAGGTGAAATAGCTGGATGAACTTCATTTGGCAGTTGTGTCTTCTCAAAATGTTTTGTTGAGCGGAGAACATTACATAAACAGGGGACCGATGGAAAGCAACCCAACTATGATTGATCAATGAAACCTTAAACGACGAGGACTCAAAATCCTCAATCCGTCAAACAAATGAACGACACATCTAGAAGGCTGAGTTTCAAATTTATTTATCCTGATGTGCACATTATAAGGCCAAAAGGCCACCCCCTTTTTACCCAACAAATCTTGCATATTACCATATGTTGTTTCATGAGGTTTAGTAAAGCCACAGAAAGAGCATTTTACTCTTAATCCCAAAAATGCAGGTACATGTTTAGCTAGAAAAAGTTCTAAAATCTGACTTTCAATCACATTGATCCATGAATAAGTATGTGTGACAGCAGCCTCCAATTCCAGGAATAAGAGGCTTGCACGATGGAAAGAGAGAAGAATCTGAAAGTATTTTATGTTCAATAACTAGATTGAAAAAACAATCAAGCTGCTGCACAAATAAAATGTGCCCGTGCCACCTTGATTCCAACACAAATAACCCATGAAACCCCCCACCCCAAAAAAAAAACCTTCACTTTTACCTTAAAAGAAAAGGGAGAGCAGGGGATTAGGGAAGAAGAGATGGATAAAGGAGGAAACAGAAACAACAAGACATCTGCAGAAAGAATCAAACAGAATAAAAATAGCAATAGTGAGGAAGAAATTAAAGTGGCTTTACAAAAATGTCTTGTGGCTACATTATACCATCAAGTTTAGTTTGTTGTCCTTCAATAGATATGAAAAGTAAGCAGGAAGACAAAATACAATGGTTTACAAAATAAAGTATGAGAAGAACCAAGGATGAAAACTTAGAAGACTACTGCCATACAAAGCATAAAAATTATCAAGTAATTGAAGTATGATGACCTAATCAAATGTTTCTCTTCTCCACATATCAACCATAGAAGATAGGACTACAAGTACCTATCTGAACATGCAGTTAATGCTGAAAGCTTAAATCTTAAAAAGCAGAGAAATCAAATAGGCAGGAAAACATAGCTAACCACGTCGAACAGATTGCACATGATTTCAACAGTTATCTATCCATTCAAACAAGTACACTGACTTAAAAAGTAAAATGTTACAGATGAACCAAGGCTTACTACACACTGAAATTAAAATATGGAGTGAATGAACAAGAACCTAACCAAACAAGTAATAATGAACATTCATGCCCTTTCACCGCGGAGACATACGCCTAGCTAGCTGGATGTCCTTGGGCATTATAGTTACCCTCTTGGCATGGATGGCACAAAGATTTGTGTCTTCAAACAGACCAACAAGATAGGCCTCAGCAGCTTCCTGAAGAGCAAGGACAGCATGACTCTGAAACCTCAAATCCGTCTGAATGTGAAACAAAAATTTTGGAACAGTTAGATGCATCAATAAACGTGATAGTGAAAATATGTTAATGAAGATTTCAAGGAAATCATAGGAACAAAACCAAATGAGAAATCAAACGTGTATAAATCATAAAACCTTGAAGTCTTGTGTATTTCACGAACAAGCCTTTGGAAGGGCAGTATACGGATCAAAAGCTCAGTGCTCTTTTGATATTTCCTGATTTCACTGTAGAAATAGCATGAAGAGGCAAAATCTTAGGCCACAATCTAACCTAAAAATACTCAAGAAGAAAAAGAAATTTTATTGACAATAATTCCATCAAATACTTCTTCGACTATGGGTTCAAAAATGATGAATAGGTACCGAAGTGCAACAGTTTTAGGTCGGTATCGGTGAGGCTTCTTTACTCCACCAGTTGTGGGAGCAGACTTCCTGGCAGCCTACAAATATGATATTAAACAGCATTAGGGAAAATTTCTAGTTGGGGAGGATACCAGATTCATCATATTCACAATTCAAATACTGCAATGAATTTCGATGATCAAAAAGGTAAAGTATACATAGACAAAACATGGTTTTTGGTCATAAGCAAAACTAACAGTAGATAGCTGTTCAGAGTAACAAGTGCAGCATGACTATAATTCACTGAGTTATAAGACACTTGGAACAATCTACACGCTCATTTCGGTGATGACATCAAACAGAATATCCAATTAATCCATTTTTCTACTGTCTTAATTCCGTTTTCCAACTATAAGCTACTTTGTTGATACTCTCTCGGTGTGTCTCTGTTCACAATTCTAGCATTGCCTAGAAACGAAAGTTTAAAATGTTACTTAATAGCGAAAGAGCACTTTATGGAACACTAAATCTGCATCCCAATTCACAAGTTAAATGAACACCAATCGCGTTACAGATAACCATCCATGAACATTAGCAAAATCCAGTGTGTTAATGCAAGTCAAGAAATTCATATCTATATTTTATTACCCTAAAACATATCTACACCAAATCATGCACAGAAATTAGGCCACGATTATTTCTCGTGACATAATTGAAAGAATTAGCGGGAAAAAAATCAAAACTGAAAATAAATCCTAATTTTCAAGAACCTGCTATACAGGCATAGGGACGAAACGACTATAATCAACTTGAATAAGAACTAAAACTTGCAAAGATGACGTCAAAATTCACAAAATTAGAGTAAGAAATTAAAATATTAAATACTAAAAAAATTCAATCGGAGGAAAAAAGCGAAAATATAAACCTTGGTAGCAAGCTGCTTCCTGGGGGCCTTTCCTCCAGTGGACTTGCGGGCGGTTTGCTTCGTACGAGCCATTTTAATTTAGAAGAAAGCTGCTGCTGCTGCAAAATTCAATCAAAATAAATAAAGTAAATTCTACTAAAATCAAAATTAAATTTGCTGAATTAGAATCACACAAAATATGGGAGAATTTAGAGTGCCCTAGGGTTTCTAAGTTTTTTCTAACCTGACTGGATTATTTGAGTGCCTTTTTGATTTGTTTAAATCTGGCGGCCAAAGAAGGCTCTTATATAAGGTGAACGAATTAAAATTTGAACGGCTTAATTGCCCTTCGCTGAAGCAAGTTTACATCAATGCCCCTATCTTAAAAATTTATATCAACGCCCCAAATCAGATGTCAATTTTGATCCGTCAATGCAAAAATTTATATTAATATTGGTGGGTCGATATATTAATAGCCCTTTTTAGTAAGAGTTCGGAGGCTTGTATTCAGTAATTCAGTTTAGGGAATGGAAGTCTGAACTATCCATAGAATATCAACAAGTACAACAGAACTAATTATTTCTTGCGAAAATATTTAGCAAAAAAAAAAAAACTACTAATCTGACTACACTATGTAGATTACCAAACCTACAATACATTATGATAGCAGCAACCAACAGAAGCATATAAACACATTAAAATCAAAGAAAATTAATGATACATAAATAAGTTATTACCATAATAAACCAACAACAACCCAAATAAATAGTCATCAAAGTTACAACACATGGCTCATAAACTAATGAAAATATTTAGAAGTTTAACAATTTAAACAAAGTGAAAATGACAGTAGTTGGGAATGAATAGTTTCCTTCATATCTCTTTCTTTTCATCCGATCTACCCACTTAAGTTGCTCAAATATTTTCGCAAGAAATAATTAGTTCTGTTGTACTTGTTGATATTATACACATCTGTCTCTTACAAAGTCCAACTTCAAAAGTGTCTTCCAAGTTGAAATCATTGATAAATTGTTAATCCAGTAAAGAAGTGTTGAAACATATTTATACATTTTGGAAAATCATACAATGAATAAAAAATAAGAACAAGTCTAGTTCAATGTTATCATGGACAAGTCATATATAATCAATTATTTTTATTTATGACCCAAACCTTTCACGTTTAAATTGTTAATGTAATGGAAACATGTTTAGTACAAAAGCAACGAATTAAGTTCAAAATTGTTCTCAAAAGTTAAGCACAAGATATAGACAATGGAGGTCATTTAAATCCACAAAAAATACGGCCTCATACTCGCAAGTTTTCAAATTTAATACTTCAAATTTAAAGATATTTATAAACCTCAAAATAATTTTGGATTAAAATAGTGAACCCTAATCACATTGTGCATAAATGGAGGCAAATCAAATTGAAACTAATCATGTAAAATTAACCACTTTTTTCATGAATCGGCAAAAAAAATCCAAGGAACCAACAAATTTGGGCAATATATACACCAATATAGTAGATCTAATAACAATTTACAAATAATGGAAGGGATTAAACATTAGAGAGAAATATAAAAAGGGAAGAGGAGATGTATTTTAGATGAAGAATTTCAGTCCACAATGTAGAGAAGTTATAAATGAAATCTAAAAAGTAAAGAAGAAGTTTTAATGCAAAGATTCTACCAGTCGTTTGGACGATGATTTCGGAAGATGGCTCAGGATTGTCTCTATATACATCCTAAATTTTCTGATTTGTGACCGTTAACGTCTAATTTAAATTATTAGTTATTGGTTAGGAAAATGTAATTTAATGTGGTTCGGATGTTACTATCCATTCGACTATCCGAACTTGTACTAGAAACTCAAACATGCTTTAAATTTTTTTTAGATTGTTCAATTTTCGTTAAATGATTCTTATTAAATATACACTAAACTGTATGATGAATGGTACATGAATACTCTAAATAATGGATAGGGTGATTAATGCATAGGACGAAATATGAATAATATGAAATATATATTTGACAAATAATGGCTAAATAATATTTGCAATTCAAACAACATATTATGTTAACTAAATAATATTTGCCAAATAATGGATATTTTAACATATATTATAATAATATATCAATATATTATTGTACATAATATTATGTATAATTAAATATGTTAATAACTGGATAATATTTTTTTTTTCTTAATACTTAAATATCTTTTCTTTGTATAATTGTAGAAGTTATCAATGTAAATACAATACTTCACATTATATACAATTTATGTACTCATACACTAAAATAAGTATACAACTTATCAATATACACACACACACACTTTAATATATATATATATATATATATATATATATATATTAAACTATCTATATATAATATATCTATAGATACATGTTCTGATATTCATATACTAAGATTTGTATAACTTATACTTGTAATAAAATATGTTTTACATGACGTATAATTAGTATATTTATACTATATAACTGTATTATTGTAACATCTTATTTATCAACAAGTATATTAAATGCATTTCTACCATGTATATTTTGAATAAGTGAAATGATATGAAATTTGTGAGATGATGTGCTAAATTTTAGAATTAGAATATGGAATAGAAGAAGATTTATGTTCAACTTATTTGATTTAGAGGACTCATTCGAATAATTTAAATTTAAACGACTCAATTTTAATTGATTTTGGATTTATATGATTTGATTTTGATTTTGAGATTTTTAATTCGAAAGGCAAACAAGTCAAAAAGTTAAACAGCAGTCGAATGAGCATTTCTAAATACAGCGGGTACCCATCCTATTAGACCATAAATAAGATTAATTGTTATGAAATCTACGTATCATCCCTGATATTAATGGTAAGATTTTATAAGATTTTACTGATCATTTTTGACATCTAATTGAAAACCAATAAATATTTAATTTACAATTTTTAAAACTGAGAAATGTCATATTGAGCCTGATATCCATCAAGGTTGTCTATGAACTTTTAACCGATACTTGAAATGATCGAGAATCCTATGTATATGGAATGGATATCGAGTTGATTTTTCCTTGACTCAAAATGGTCTATTGAATCACCCATTGACTATATGGACTCGATACACAATCCATTAAATGCCCCTTAGGGATTTCGCATTGCAAAATTAGTTGCTCAACCCATTGGATACTAAAAAGCAATGCCCCAGATGTATGCTAGTTGTTAGTTAATACACAATGTAGAGTTTTCAACAAATTTTGGTCTATAGAAGTGTATCAAATTAAGATTATGAACAATTCTACATATAGTTTGAGTATTATACTGTTAATCTTATTTTGTTTAGGGTACAATTTTCTCCTGTGGTATATAAATTTACAATTTATCTCCTTGTAGTTTGGATTTTTTAATGATATAATGGATGAAAAGTTAAAAATTTTAACTGATTTATGCAAAAAGCCAAAAATACCCCAAATTCTAGTATCCCTTCACTGCCTAGAAATACCCTTGCCGGAAAGAAGGGGTTGTGTTGGGATTATGTTAAAATATATAAGTAACCTTAATTAAAGGCTTAAAAAAATTATAGTAACCCTTTAAATCAAAAATTTTCAACCACCTAAGAATCACTTGTTGAAGTATTTAACAATTTTACTAATCCAAAACTACAACGTGCATTATTATAAATGTGTATAAGAGATCAGGAAGGGATAATCTGAGTATTAGCCAAAGCATAAGAGGATTTCTTGTAGTTACCTTTTGTTTGCGACTTCAATAAGGAAAAATAAAATAATGAAAAACTTTAATGAGGAGAGAAAACGTAGCAGAGGAAAGAAATGCTAACCAACTTAATCGAGAGTTTTGAACGAAAAAATTTATTAATGTTAGCATTTTACCAAAGTGCAAATCTTTTTGATATTTTTGTATATAAATGTTTGAAGGACTAATGTGATATTTCATAATTAATTGTAAGGTATATTAAGTTTTTCTTCCATTTCATCTCACTTATAGGAGGAAAATATTGTGAGAGATTGAGGGGTCTAAAAGATTCCATCTAAATTCTTTCCTTTTCATCTCTTAAAAATTCCCAAACAAATGATTTCACCATTTTCTTCCAAATCCTATACGTCTTTTCACTATTTGGCTTATACATAACGCAAAGTAAGTGTCAAAAACTCAATATTAAACTTATGAAAATTTTAAGCCCATTAATTATTGAGAATGATGCGTAGATAAAATAAATATATGGAGCATGATCATAATTGATCCCCATTTACAGCTTACAGGGAGTAAAATGTAACTAAGCCCATCTAAAATGGCTTGATGTGTACTCAACGTACATTACTAATGTCTTAAGGTGCATCAACTTATTACTGTTAAGAGAAGATAGAGTGTGGTGTTGTATAGTAGCAATTAAACTCGACACATCACATATTATTTATGGTTAATTATATTTTACCTTCTTGTAAATTTGTTTGTGTCTTAATTTACCTCCTAAAAATATTTATATATTTTTTGTTCTTTTTTACTAACGGTCAAAGTCAATTTTAGGTAAGATGAGTTCAATAATTCCCATATAAAATATTGTTTCAATATTATAAAACAAAAAATAAAATAATAATTTCACTAAATAACTAAGTTATGTTAATTTCAATCCTAAAATTCTTAAACAATCCACTAAAAGTCATCGTATTATGATGATAAATTGATAACATGTTAATTGAATTATTAAACAACTCTGATACTCAGAGTATAAAATTTATCATTCGGGCATTTTATCAATTTTACAAGTAGAAAAGTGAAAATTTTACTATCGATTATGGGGGGTAATAATATATATTGTATACTTATTTTAGGAGGTAAATTGTATACTAATCTGTCTCTTATACAGTTTAGTAATTGTGCACCACCTCTTAAACTTTTGACTAACAGTTGGTTTAATCGTTAGTTAGAAGGAGCAAAAGGTATATAAATTTTTCTTAAGAGATAAATCGAGACACGATCAAATTTACAAGGGGATAAAATGTAATTAACCCTATTATTTATAGATAGTGAATAATTACTTTAATTTTTTTTTTTCATCTTGAAAACGATAACAATTTAACCTACTCCTATAAGGGACAGAGAATCTAACCTCTATCTCTATCCTAAAAGTAGAAGGGGATTCGAACTCTCAACCTGACATCCAATAAAGTACTTGGTGGCCAACTCATCTAATGTGAGTTGGTTAATTACTTTAATCACTTGAGTCAATGTAACAAGGAAAATACTACCATAAACCCGGTCTTGGGCCTCACCTGTAGATCTCGCGGTCAAGATTAAATCTTATAAAATCTTACTTACATCAGTTGATGTTACAGATTTCATAACATTTAATCTACACCACATGGTCTACAAGTTAGCCCATAAACTAGATCTACCTAAATCTTTCCCATATAACAAACCCATAAACCCATAGAAGGAAGATTTATGCGGAATGATCACATTCCATGCAAACCAGACTAAAGCTCACGCTGCCAAATTGCTGAAAAGCTAGAATTTCTCAATGATTTAGCCTCGGTTATTTCCTTTTTGCAGCAAATTCAACTCTCATATCATAGTCATCTTTTAGGGTTAATGGCTCCAAGCTTGATCATATTTACGTCCAGAATCAAGTTGCAAAGTTCAAGGCAAATTTGAGCATTCTAGTTTAAATTTTGTTTTAATTTGTATCTCTTTCTTTAGAAGGTTTGGTCTAGACATGTATTTTCTTGTATAAATTATTTATTTTAATAAAAATGGTGCCTATCCCCCACCGTAATTGGTGGTTTTTATTAAAAAAAAAAATTACAAACCCATAAAATAAAACATCAAAATACTCATAGAACTACATTGAAATTTAACAAAATATGTGTTTCCAATGGAAGATTTTATTGAAGTTATTAGAAATATATACAAAAAGCATAAATTGTTAACATCTATTCACCTGCACATTTTTTAGGAAATTTAGAGAGGAAAATTAATTGTAAATGCTGAGAGGGGTAAAAGGAAAGTTAATTGTTTAAAACAAGATCAAGATCAAGAAAGAAAGCATCAAAAGTTGGAAAAAAAATCAATCTATGAGGACTCCCATAATAATTAACCTAGAATTTGTCAAAAAAGTGCAAACATAACTAGTCCAAACTATATTATAGCCAAAAAAAACAAAAAGGCAAGTAAAATCGTACTTCGTTTGATTTTAGTGAATAAAAAGAAATCCAATTGTATAGAAGAAAAGAGTGCAAGGCAGGATTTTTTGAATTTATCTGTGGTACTAACATTTCAATTAATTTTCAGGAAAAAGAAAAAAGAGTGGTTTGGACTGAGAAATGTGTATAAGTCTCATGAAAAGTGACATAATTAAAAGAGTTAGGAAACTAATTAACAACCAATACTTCGATTCCAATTGTTGGGGTAAAACAAAATACTGAATTGTTTGTTATAATCTTGCTTTTCTATTCTTCTTTTATCGTGCTCCTTACCTCATCATGCAAACGAACTTTCTTAGATAAATATGGTTTTTCTTTTTTCCACATGCTTAATTTTATTTTTCTAATTTTTGAAAATAGAAAACCCCAAGTAATTCTAATTATTAACGATTTCCATAGTATAGTATGGAATGCTCTTGGATCGATTTTCATTATTTTTAAGCGAAAACCTCCGTTTGGATTGCTAATGTTATCTATTATTATCCTAATAACATTTTGCAATCATTTTTTTACCAATTTTCAACTACTTTTTATCTCACATTCATCATTCTAAAAATTATTACAATACTCATTCTAAATAATATTTTGCGTAATTAATATCCTAAATAATCACTGTCCAAGCAGAGTCGACTTTCCAAATCAAGTTTCAAATTACGTTAGTACTTAAAAGGAAGAGAGCTCAAGTGATCAAAAAAGGAAGAATAAAATAATATGTTGTCATGAAAACTAATATAATTTAATCCGTAAAAGTCACAGGTCAAAAAAGGGAAATTTTACTGAACAATTCATGGAAAAGGACGATACATGTTCTGTCCAATGATGAACACAACTTCTGCAAATAAATTCTTTCTATTCATTAACTATGAAAATTACATAAACAAATTCATATCCCCTTTTCATATATATGAAGAACTATAAGCCTCCAAAAGTTTAAAATTCCTTTTATAAAAAAAATTAACTTTGATAAGAATTTGCAAACATAACAAAAAATGGTATAAAAAAATCCAAAAATACACAAAGATACTAATTAGTATTTACATATATTGGTAGATTTATAGTGAAATCTAGATCTTGCACATGCATGCTAGAACGTAGTAGTATACTTTTCGCACCCAATAAATTTTCTTCGTCCCAAAAGCCATGCAAGATTTGATCAAGTAATGCATTTTACACCATATCGGCTATTGGAGGCTCCTTGGCTGCAATTGTACTCGTAATTTGGTTTGGTGAACTTTTTCCGATCATCCACCAACTCATAAGAGTAACGAAAGCATTACGAAAATCAACTAAGATGGACCATATCAGCCAACCACCTATGGGTAGGAGAGTAATAACGTAGCCGATGCAACCTACTATTGCTCCTATGTTAGTCCGATGCCCTTCTGAATGCGCAAAATAATCTATACATATCATATACTTGATGAACATATACGTTACTAGGCTAATTAACACGACCAGTAAGGCTTTTCGTATAGTATAGAATGGTCTAGGATGATAATCTTCCTCCTTTTCTGCAGTAGTCTTCGTCTCTTCGTCATTTTTCAGCTTTTCTTGAGTCTCCATGTTAGGCTTTTCTTCAACCTCCATGCTAATCGCCTCCATCTGTATAACTGTATCAAAAGTTCGCTCTTGTTTGGTGTTTGGTAGGTTAATTAATTTGCCGGATGGATTGGCAAGGTTTGGCATGCATAGACCTATATATATAGGAGCGAGCTAGGGAAATTAGATTTATAGTTCAGTTTTTGGAAACTCCAAAGCCTATTCGGTTTAGGCTAAAACTGAATACGTAAATGCATTACGCTTTAGGAAGTTGAAGAATAATTAGTTATGCGAGAATTTTCATTTATTTGCCCGAGAATATCCATAGTGACAAGCTTAATTATATCAAAAGGGTAAATGTCTAGTAGATTATAATTTTTGATCTTATTTGTAAATTTTGTGGTGGTATGAATTAAAATTTATTCAATATATGACATTAATTGATGTAAACGAGAAATTATAAAATTAAATTCTGATAAAAAATCTAAATATGGAGTCAAAAACTTAGTTTACCTAAATATTTTCTATTAAAATAATATAACCAAACTTTCCACAGTTGTTAATTGGAAATATTTGAGGCGAGTGTGTGGGGTACGGTAGGGACTCAAGTCCTCAATGAATGATTCGAGTCAAAAAAAAAATTTAAAAAAAATCCACTTTATTACAACTTGTAATTTGTTTTGGTAATTTCTGTTAAAACCAAATCTGCAAAAGAAACGATGTCTAGAATAATATGAAGACAAAACAAATGTACCAAATTTGCCAAAATTACGGGTACAAGTACCCGTAATGTTGGCAGATGTGGTACATTTGTTTTGACTCTTATACACATCTTATTTGTGTATAAGAGACAGCATTAACACATAGTTTAACACTGTCAAGAAAAATAAGTTAAATAATTGAAATACTTTTATCACTATTTTTTTGATTTTTCATGTTTTTATCTTTTGATAATGGTGTGATAATTATAAATATAAATATATATATAATATATATATATAAGTAAAATTAAGAATAAAATATCTCAAAATAATCCATATAAACATATTTTCTAATCAAATTCTCGTAATTTATGGAGTTTTTTTTTTTTTTTGTGGACAATTTACGAAATTCATTTGATATTTTTTTATTTAAGTTAATTTTATATTATTTTGAATTGTAGTACTTTTTAATAATAGTAGCACGCTTATCAAAGTAAATTTCTTTGTAAAACTTCAAGTTTTTCTTGGATTTTGTGTGACAATAGACTATTCGTAAAATTTTTATAATTTTTGTCATGCCTTGTTATTTTACATTTTTTTTATTTTGAGTTAAATATGTGCAAATTGCAATGTTAGGTACAATTTGAATGAAATTTTCTCATAATTTTCTATGACTTTTGAAAACAAAAATATCTATTTATCAATAATTTATTGTTCCTAATTTTTTAATTATGAAACCACTATACACAATAAAAATACTTTAAAAATCAAAAAATAGAGATAATCATTTAAATAACTTTCTTGACGAGGTTAAAAATAATAACAACTGAGTAGTATAAAGGGAACAAAGTGTAATTTTTTCAAGGGTTAATAACACTTTGCCTAATTCATAAACTATATAGATAATTACACTTTGTAACCATAGAAATTATACAATTTTCAAGGCATTCATATTATTCATCCTATAAAAATTTTAAAATATGTGTCTCTTATATACATCTAGATGTGTATAAGAGACAGGAATATATATTTTAATTTTTATGTATTTAATTGATTTTCGTTAGATATAAGGCTGTTATAAAAAAATTAGGTTAAAATTAGATTAGTTTTCTTGACAACATATTAATGAAAATTATGCGATATCTAGATGTGTATAAAAGCCAAATATTAAAAGTGTAAAATATTAAGAAACATCCAAAAATCTCAAAGTTTTATAGATATTTTCATACAATACCTTACGTAAAATTTTTTTATAGAAAACAAGCCATTTGAACATTGTTCTACCACCATATTAAATATTTAAATTCAAAATAATATAAAATAAAATTTAAAAATTTGACCAAGAAATATATTGATATAGATTACATTGAAATGTTATATAGTTTATTTTTGTTTATTTTTGAATAATTTCCACATCACTTCAAAATTTAAATACATAAAAATCAAAATATAGTACCAAGAGTATTTTAGTCATTTAATTAGATTATCTTAATAATTTTAATATTAGTAATAGATGAATAGTATCAATGCAAGTAAAGTGTATATTTTATACTTTAGGGGGATAAAGTGTAATTACTTGTATAATTCAGGGGGACAAAGTGTTATTGACCACTTTTTTAAAATTAAGAAGATAAAGGGTGTAATACCCGACTTTTCTAATCATTTCGCCCATACACGTATTTGATTTTATACTTTTAAATACTCATTAATTAATATCCCTTTCAAATATTAAATAATCGTTTACCCTTTTTAAATATTTTTTAAAATTTTCGGGTCAAAGTATAATTTTACAAAACTTCAGAGACTAAAGTGCAAATATTAAAAATCTATTAAAATGCCGTCTCGATGTTTCCTGATTCATTTTCCTTCTGCTTCTCCAAGTAACCTTCAGAGCTAACTTTACTTTTAAAAACTCAATCAACCAATTCTTCAAATCCAATATTTGGTTTGAAAATTTACTTACAAATCAAATTAGTGATTCAGGAATCCTCGTAGATCTTTAATCAAACTTCAAAAGTAAGTTTTGCTTCCAGATCTGTATGATTTTTATGTTAAATTTCAAATTCCTCAAGAAATTAATTTGTTTAATTTTGTTGTTTATGAATTGATTTGATTAATCAAATATGTTTATTCATATTGGGATATATATATGGTCTGAAATGACTTCTATTTAACTATTGTTTTTGTGAGATTTGAATTAGGGTTTTGACAATTCTTAACCTAGTGAGATATTTGAAATTATACACCCTAATTCTTAGATTTTTATCTTATTTTCACAAATTTAAGTCAATCCTTACTCTTTTATGTTCAATTAATGACTAATTTGAGATTTTGGGTGATGCCCAAAACTGAATCCCTATCTCAATTTTTATCCTAATGGTATAACACTCTCCTGATTTAGGTGATTCGGAATTAGAGATTTAGACCGTCGAAATTAGGATACGTCTACGAAATCGATTTTTGAGGTAAGTAACGTTTACTCCTTTTTATCGATACCCTGTATATGATTGGTATTATAATCATAGAATAATTAATATTAAGGTAAGTATATTTATTTCGATTAATGTTTATAAGGTAAGTACATTTATAAATTATATATTCGTTATGTAATGTACCATTTTTTCATTATTGTGCTATGTGTTAATGAATGATTACTGTGAAGGGCTCAATGGGATCACTTTAGTGGACTTGGCTATGAGTGAGTGAATGAAATAATATACTGAGTACTCGAAGATTATCATCTACCCACCTATCGGAAGACAAGTGATAGACACTCCGTTATGCCTTGTCTACTCAAGGATAATAGGTAGACCTGGATCCAGTGCTGGGAAGACTTTTGTGAACCATGAGCTCATTGATTGATATTTGTATTTTAAATAATGATAATGTCTCGTATATTGTTTCCTGTACTAATTGTATACAAGTTATCTATAATTGGGTTTAAATGTTATTTACTAAGCACGATGTGCTTACTCCGTTATTATTTCCCCTATGTTTGCAGTTGAGGACCAACAGGAGACGTTAGCAGCATAATTTCTGACTGTTGTGGGATTGTGGATTGTTATGGATATGGCTGTTGAATATACTTTGTGGTCTTGTATTAGTTAATTTTGAGGTATAATGACAGGTATTATGATTTGTATATTGCTCTTGTACTGTGTCTTGCATGCTTGGGGTGATCCCGAGGTGCGGCGTGTCATTGTCCCGTTTTGGGGGCGTGACAAAGGGTGTATTTGGTTACTTAGAATTGGGGCCATAGAATTAGAATTGAAAGCCCCAATTCTTATTCTTTCGTTTGGATCCTATATCTCACAACCGAATTAGAATTGAATCCAATTCTGGAGAGGGGCCAATTCTATATGTTGAATACTTTAGCTGGACTCAATAATTCCAAGATCTAGTTCAACACTTACTCCCCTAATGTTGGATATGCACTTTCCCTAACTTCAACATTCTGTTAAAATAAGAAAACGGGTCTCATTTAAAATCGAGGGAAAAAAGAAGAAACAACCCTCTCTCTGTCTTCTTAATTTTATTAGGTCTTCCATAATTGTCGATAGCCTTATTCGATTCCTCCACCTCTGCTACCTCCACCTCCACCTTCACCTACTATTCTTATCTCTCGGCCTTTCTTCCTTTTTCTTTTCTTCGCGCAATTGGTGGAACTAAATCACATGCAAGGCACAAAATTGAATCCAGGATTCTAAAATTAAAAGGTCGGCAAATTCATAAGCTCAATCCTTTATGTTTTGCCTTTATTTTTTTTGTTCCTTTTTCCTTTTTCGGGTATTTTTTTAGTTGAAATCTATGGTTAATTGAATAATTTTTTGAGATTGGAGCCAAGATTAGTCGATCTATTAATTAGGATTTTTTGGGGCTTTAATAAAATTTAAGGGGTTGAAGAGATTTTTTTTATGTGATAGTACTTTATGCATGAAAATGAAAGTAAAGTCTTCTAAAATTCCCTAGCTCACTAACGATATATAAAGTTGTTCAATTCAGATAAGTGACACGTGGCAGCATATATCGACCTCCTTGACACAAAAGCATCTATTTAGATCGGATTGATTACCAAACAGTTCGGCTAGCCCAAAAGTAACTCGACACAACCATCAAGCGATTCTATTCACGAATTGGTGGAAGAAGTTCGGCATAAATAGTTTAGTAGTTCAGTGTTCGGTAGGTCGGCTGGTTAGATATGTGACAATAGTACAACAATCATTATTATGGGTCCTACTATCCCCAGTCCCTACGAATAAGGCATTCATTCACATTTGTAAAAGACGATCTATATTTTCATAAGACTTCAGCTATCGATGAGCACCTTGTGCACTCTATAGTCTGCAACTTTAACATGGAACCTACTTTTGTCATTAATAATATAAAAATATTATCAACACTGTATAAAAATTAATAACACCCACCAAGTATAGTGGTTCTTTAGAAATACTTGTGAAAAAAAAGTAAATACAAAATATTCTCTAAGAATATTGATATTTATCAGTCTTTTCATTATATTTATTTTCATATAAAATAAATTTTTAAGTATACGAGACTCAAAATCATCTATTAAAGTTATAGTAGTCCATTTTCTTTTTGCTTTTCTTTATATTTATTTAAAATGATTTCCTTCTTACTTTTTCTCCTTTGTTAATATAATTTAACTAATACATAAATTACACAAAATAACTTTATAAACAAAAAATAAATTGAAATATCTTTGATAATTCATCAAAAATTATAAAATTAATTATTTCACCGTATTTATAAATTTTAAATATTGAAGAAAGCATAATTCGAGAATTAGAATATTAATTAATTTGGATCATATTTTTATTTTTAACTAATATTGATAACATTATTGAATTTTATTTTTATCCCAATGTATTAAATGCTACAAAACCTACATGACCTGGTAAAGTATACACATCTTGAACCTTATAAACATTAATCGAAATTGACATTTAGGGATAAATTTGTCTTTTTGAAAAAACTAACGAAGGGGTTAGTCAAAGGGGTAAAATAAGAAAAAAAAATAACGTTAGGGGATTTAGTGCCAAACAGCCCAAATCTTAAGAGGGTTTACTGTAATTAAACCTTAATCTTATTACTTGATTTAAACTTATCTTTATTTCTCTTCTTCATTTCAAACTCACTTTAGTGACCCAGATCATTTTCTGTATCGTCAATTGGCACCATTTGTGAGAATCTGATACCAAAAGCCAATTTCCACTTGTCTCTTATACACATGGCTAACGGCTGTATAAGAGACAGATCTTCATATGTATAACTTTCAACGAGTCAGAATTGCATCTTCCGCCCCTTTTATCCAGGAAGATGGCAATTTCTCTCAAACAATTACCCCATGAAGATAAGAAATGTTCGAATTCCTTGCAAACAACTTTCAGTTATCAAAATTTTTGTTGAAAATCAACAAAAAGAGCAAACAACTAGAGAAGATACACCATCGCTCTCATCACCTTCAAATGCCTTGTCCCCAGTCCTTAGACAGAAGGATCTATTTTTGATCAAATAGGTCTTAATCCTAGGAGAATAAGGGGTTTAGCTGTTGAAGTTGATGGTGAGAACCAACAAGACTCTGATCTTATGGCTAAAGTGGATCAACGAGTACAGGAAGTCTTAGGGAAAGAGCCTATTCCAACCTTAGGGTTACTCGCTGTTGACAAAGATCCCTTTATTCTCGTCATACAAAATGAGCAGATTCCATCCCATTCAAACAACCCGATTTGGACACTTACAAAACCATTACTGATCCCACGTATCACATTACACATGTTTCCTTTGTATCAAGACTTTTTGGGTACTCTGACGCCATAACTTGCAAGCTATTCGTAGGAAAACATGTCAAATAGAACCACCCTCAGAGAGTCAACTCAGAAATGGTTTAAAGAGTTATCTCCAAGATCAGTAGACTCTTTTACTAATCTTACGAAAAAATTCTTACGCCATTTCATGAGTCGAAAAACCATATAGAGAAAAGCATTATACTTGCTAAGATGTTTGGCAAAGACAGGATTTCTCTTTGAAGCAATACATTGGCCACTTTAATGACAAAATCATACACATCCGCAATGCCGATAAGACTGGGCTCATAGCTGCCTTTATAAGTGGAATTCGACCCAGAATTGTCAATTCCCGATCTTACTTCATCGAAGGCATTGCAGTGATTCTCTTATACACATCTAGATGTGTATAAGAGACAGATCGGCATTTAGTGTCTTTATCGATCTGGATGTTATAAGAGCCAGATCCATAGCTCGTTGAGAATTTAGAAAAACCATCCGCTTCTTTTGTCAAATTATTGATGTGTACTGATGACTGTCTCTTATACCTTAAAATTGAGATCGAGAAAGCAGAAAAGGAATGACTTTTTTGACTTTTTAATTGTGTAATTGTTTGATGTCGTACTGATGGAAGGGATCAAAGTGAGAATAAAAATAACCTTCTCAATGACAGAATGATTCGATCTTTAAATGCCCGACCTAATGAACAAAGAGGACATCTGGATAGCTGGAGTTAGAGCAACCATTGTTGGAGGAAGCATAGGAAGAAACTCATTATGGATGCCAAAAAAGATATGCCAGAGGATCGATCAGGAATCGGAGCCCCTCAAAAACTACGATATCTTCTAAATATTAATTTCACTAAAAATGACCCGATTCCTGATCGATATTCTCATGTTGATCCGATTGTCATCCATGTTAAAGTTGCAGACTATAGAGTGCACAAGGTGTTCATCGATCGAATGCACAATCTTCTCGCCTGAACTCTATCGCACGCTTGGGAAAAGACGGAGATGGATCCTGAACAGATACGACCAATCAAAACTCCATTAGTAGGTTCACAAGAGACTCGATTAATGCAAAGGATCATTATGCTACCATTGACCATGGAAGAGGCTTCACGCTCTCGTATCAGGTGATAAATTTCAAAATGGTCAAAAATAATTCAGCCTATAACATGATACTAGGCCAACCATCCCTATACACATTTATTTTTTTGCCCTTTGTGTATCATCAAGGCATAAAATTTGCTCTTCGAGATGGTACAACAGTACAAGTATGGGGAGATGAGTGGGAGGCCAGGGAGTGCTACATGATGTCTCTTTGAAAGAAAGCCTTGGATAAGCCATCCGACCAATGGTCCCAAGTTTAGTTCAGAAGTGCCAGAAAAGTCTACCCAAAGAGTTGCCGAGTCTCCTGAAAATGGAAAAGAAAAATTATCAATTGAAGAAATTTTTTTTATGAAGAATTTCTAGACAAAAAGCTGAGGGTGTACTCTAGATCTATCACTTTCCTTCAAAGAGATCAAGAAGTAAGAAGGAAATCGGTTTAACCATAAATTGTAGATTTTTTGGTTGGATATAAAGCAGGACATTTCCTAGATGCAAAAAAAAGATATATCACCAGATATTCCTCAGCAAAGAGGATGAAGAAAAAATAGCCTTCATCACTGATAAGGGCACTTACTGTTATCAAACCATGCCATTCGGACTAAAAAATGCAGGAGCAACCTATCAACGGTTGGTTAATAAGTTATTCAAAAACCAGATCAGATGAAATATGGAGGTTTGTATCATTGATATGGTCGTTGAAAGTTGAACATATGAAGATACTCTCTCGAATCTCTGCGAAGTTTCCTCTTTAATGAGATAAGTCAATCTTCGACTGAAACCCTAAAATGTACTTTTGGAGTACTATTTCCATAATTCCTCGATCTGGTTATTTCTGAATAATGAATTGAACCTTTTCTTATAACATCTAGATGTGTATCAGAGACAGGTAGATAATCTGCACCGAATCTCTGAAGAGTATCTTCATGTGTATAAGAGACAACGACCATATCAACGATCTATCAATGATAAGAGCGAGAACTTCCTTTCTTTAGAGCAATCATGAAAGCCAAAAATTTTGAATGGACTGAACAATGTCAAAAGACTTTCGAAGAATCAAAATAGTATTTGGCCAAGATACCTTGTTTAGCAGTACCGATCGAGGATGAAGTTCTGGTCCTATATTTGTCTGCAACTCATTCTAGTGTCAGTGCTATTCTTGTATCTTAACAAGACAAAGTTCAACAACCAATTTACTTTGCCAACAAAGTTCTACAAGGACCAAGCAAAATTACGCCAATATCGAAAAATGGCTTTCACCTTAGTAGTTGCTGCTCGAAACTAAGACCATATTTCAGAGCCATACCATCTTGGTCAACACAAATTTTTCGCTTAAAGCAATTTTGACCAGGCCTGATGTTTCGGGACGCATGCTTAAATGGTGTGTCGAGCTCCTCGAACACGATCTCAAGTTTTAGCCTCGAACAACAATTAAAGCACAGGCACTCGTCGACTTTGTTGTTGAAAGTACTTGAAAGTTGCCTGATAATTCGATTTTGAATATAAATGAGAAAGCCGAAGAATATTCGATCTTGGAGGTACATATGGATGGATCATCCAATAAAATCAGTTTCGGAGCAGGAATTGTCATCAAAACCCCCGAAGGAGATCGGCTAACAAATGCCATTTGATTCAAATTTCAAGTGACCAACAATGAAGCCGAATACGAGACATTGATAACAGGAATAAAACTCGCCCATGAATTGTGAGCTCAAGGTCTTCAGATAAATAGCGACTTCTCACTGGTGGTTAATTAGATTCTCAACAACTTTGAAACTGAAGGAACAATACTTCAAATGTACCTTGAAAAAGTATGACAACACAAACAATTCTTCCGAGAAGTATAGATTGACAAAATTCCTCAAGCTAAAAATGTATATGCTCATGCCTTGTCTAAGCTTGCTACAGCCCAATATACTCATCTAACAAAAGAAGCGATGGTTGAAGTAAAGGCTCAACAAGCTATGGATGAGCAAGAAATAACCCAGATCGATAAAGAACTAAATTGGATGACTCCCATTGTTGAATACTTTAATGGAAAACTCCCTAAGATTGAGTTCAAAGTAGAAGATTGTGCATTCGAGCGATAAAATATGAAATGCACCAGGATATTGTATTGTTGCTCGTATTTGTACATGTTGCTTAGATGCTTATCACCAGACAAAATAAATTATGTGCTTCAAAAAATTCATGAGGGAATCTGTGAAAGTAACACAGGAGTTCAGAGTTTAGTCCGGAAAGCTATGCTTATAGGATATTACTGGTCGACGATAAATCACAATGCCAATCAAATTGTCAAGTATTGCCATAAGTGTCAAGTAGATGCTCCTATCATTCGAAAGTCCACTACTGAAACGACATTTATTCTTAGGTCTTGGGCTTTCCAACAATGGGGGCTAGATGTTCTAGGACCTTTCCCAAAATGATCTAGAAATTACAAGTTCTTGATCGTAACAGTCAACTAGTTCTCCAAATGGATTGAAGCCGAGTTCAATCCGCTTCGATCATTTTTTGGGAAAAATGTTAAAAAAATTCTTTTGGAGAAACATTGTCTGCAGATATGGAATACCTCGAGACATCGTCAGACAATGAAACTCAGTTTGTTGGGAGACCATTTAAACCCAGCTGCCAAGAATTGAGAATACAAATACATACGACTTCGATAGCTCATCCTCAGGCCAATGGTCAAGCCGAGCTTTTTAATCTGATTTTGTTAATCGGACTCAAAACTCGATTAGATCGAGGTAAATGAGCATGGGAGACAGCAACTTTCGAATGTCTTATCGTCGCACCGAACTACTCCCCGAGCCTCACATGGAGAAAACCCGTTTGGTTTAGTATATGGTGCTGAGGCTGTTATTCCTCCAGAAATTGGAGTACGATCTGCAAGGACTGAAAATTCCTCCTAAATTGATAACGATGAAGTCATAAATGAATATTTTGATCTCGAGGAAGAACGAACCCTAATTGCAGCTATCCAAGAAGTTACTTACAAGCAGCGTCTCAAAAAAATTATGACTTCGCTTTTTGGTTAAGATATTTTAAACCCGAAAACCTAGTTCTCCAAAAAATGAGTTCAATTGAACGGAAGAAAGTCATAAATTTGATGAGAACTGGGAAGGTTCATATCAGATAATAGAGGCTCATCCATCAGGTTATTACAAGTTGTCTGATCAATTTCTACGAGTTATCCCTCATACGTGGAACTTTATTAATTTAAAGAAATATTAGCAAGGAATTCAAATAAAATAGTCCTTGGAAAAATTTTACACATCTTTAGTTAATACATTTTTAAATACATTGTCCTCTATTCGAGATTCTACAAAAATATCACCTAATTTGGTGATAAGCATTGTCAACATTATCTTTATAATCCTGAAAAGGAGAAAAATCCAAGGATAGATCAGGAAGTCTCTTCTTAACTTCTTCTAAGGCTTCCTTATAACCAAAAAAATAGGTCTGTTGACAAAAAGTCATTAGATCGTTCTTTAAGGCCTTTGAACCTATATATTCGGTTAACATGGTCAGCCAATTGAGAAGAAGAAAGAGCCTAATCGGAGTTCAATTGATCGACCTCTGATTTATACTTGCTGGCCTCTTCTTGCTTTATCTTCACTATTCAGCTTAGATCATCTACTTGATCCCTCAAATCTTTTAGTTCTTCTTCATGATTATTTTCAGATCTTTCGCAGACAAGGACACGTTTTAGTCAGATCTGTATAATCGCTGTCTCTTACCGCTTCAAGGCTTCTTCGTTAGCGCTGATTTTGAAGTAGTTCTTTCAATTGCTCGACTTGTTTTCTCAAACCTCAAGCAACGACGATGAATCTCGTTTATAACATTGCCAATTTGCAAAATGTCAGAATAAGTTTAAAAAAATTCTTATCACATAAAAAGATTGAGCAATTTTGGATTGTAATCGAGTTATGGAAAGGTTAGCTGTGTACGATTGGTCTTGTTCCGTAAATGCATTGTTGAGCCAATTGTTAGCAACCTTAACTTGTTGTCCTCGATTATTTGAATAGTTAGAGACCATAAAGGACTAAAATGAGCAGTTTCTAGCTCGCCGTCTAGATTCCTAATTGACTGGATTGTCCTCGCTGTCCAAAGAAGGCTTTGTGAACCACAGGAAACCCACTTTTCCTCTAGAGTTCAATCTCGAGCCCCTAGAGCTGCATACTAGGCAATTATTTTGTTATTACCTGGAACACAAAACACTCTAGGTTTGTACGATCAAGGATAAAATGACCCACCTGAAACTGGTAAAACAGATGATGGAGTTCGAGGAAGAGGGGTTTCCTGTGGAACAAAAGAAGAATATGAGAGATCTCTTCTCTTATGCTGACAAGCAACTAATAGAGGAATTATAATATCCATTTCTTCAACCTCTTCCACTACAGTTAATTTAGACCTCTTCCTCTTCACAGCAATAGCAGCAAGAGCTGTAACCTTATGAGTTCTAGTTTTATAATTTTACTGGTCAGTTAGCTCGGGAACAGTCGAGTGAGAATCTTATTCTATCAAAACCGACATCAATTTCACCATAGTCCCTGATCAAGAAATTGTAATAAAGTGAGTCAGGTATGAAGGAGAACAAGATCAAAAATATGTAAAGAACTCAAAGTACTCAAACTTACGTCCATTAAAATTTTGAGAAACTAGTATTCCCTTAATCATATCTTTGGTGCCTATGTCAGATCCCTGTCTCTTATACACATCTGACTCCTTGTCGCATATGCGACAAGGAGCAAATAAAAAATTTGGCACCAATTAGGACAAACATATGCCAAAAAAGGAGCACAAAGATAGAAGAATCTCATAAATCAAAATCGAAGACACTGTCTCTTATACACATCTAGATGTGTATAAGAGACAGGGTATATATTATTACATCTATCCCCTTAAGAGACGGAATCAATAGCAACCGTATCGGTGATCCGATAGGCACTTTGAGGCGAGGAATATCCCCAACTTGCAAGGTGGACTTGATATCCATTGTAGCAGGAGCCTGTTTAAGATGTGGGGATGAAGGAAAAATCTGAACTGATTCCTCGGACATGGGATTCGAACTGATGGGCCGGGCAAGAACAACGACAGTGTTTGAAGAAGAAGCCATCTGGAAATTCGAAGAATTGAGAGAATTTTGGAGAAAAGAAAATAAATTGCTAAAAATGGCGAAAGGGTTTTTTGAACTTTAGAAATGTGAAAAAAGAAAAATAGAGGTCAGAGTATTTATAAAGAAATTTGAATTCTTGGAAACTGAAATGGTCTCTCAATTCTTGAACAGTAATAAAAGTGCCTAATAATTAAGACAAGACCTTTCATAAATAAAGGATCATAAATTGTTAAATATTAATGGCAGTTTGGTCCTACTATGAGGCAAGTACCAGTTCTTTGTGATCAAAAAAGTAAAGATCAGCCTGCCAATCAGTTTTAAATGGTTCAGCCGAATGAGGAATAACTTCAGATTTTTATAAGATCCCCACATCTTAAGACAGGTGTCAGCCTCATACACAGATGATAGGATCACTAAAGTGGATTTTTAGCCATTTATCTAGAAAATGCTCATCAAGAAGTATGATTCAAAGAAAAGTTATTCTTTATAAAAAAGAATAACTCATACAAATTCTGAAAGTTACGATCTGATCCGAATAAGGATTGATTGAAAAACAATTACTATAATTTCAAAGAAAACAATCAAAGTTATTACATAAATAAAATGTTATAAAGAAGAATAAAATGAAGATCATTTGTATTCTTCATTGGCAAAAGAGGTTACAAGATCCTATTCTACTTTGATCTCACTTCTGCTCATCAAGGATTTTCAGTCAAAGTAGGAGTTCTTGTTATATCCGATTGTCAAAATTAAAAAAGGTTAGAGGATCCGCTCTTTATCAAAAAGTTCTCGCATCAAAAGAAAAACAAGGTCTATTGTTTATACGAGCTAGTAGATCTGAAATAATTACTTCTTGCTGTATTTCTATTTATGTCTCTTCTTTTTCGTCAATTACTTGGAGTTCCACAAAAGAACACTCGACTCAATAAAGAAGTAGTTTGCGGTTTTTTAAAAATTGGCTCAACAATGTCATTCTACTAAAAAAGCCAGTTAGGTCACAAAAATCAAAGTTCTCCTTCTTAAGAACTAATTCGGGAAATTGAATCTTGTTGTCGTCTAAAACCTTATTAAAACCTGCTTTAGTGCTCATCGTACAAAATTTTCCGATCATCCACCAACTCATAAGAGTAACGAAAGTATTATAAAAATCAACTAAGATGGACCATATTAGTCTCTTATACCTATGGGTAGGAGAGTAATAACGTAGCCGATGCAACCTACTATTGCTCCTATGTTAGTCCGATGCCCTTCTGAATGCGCAAAATAATTTATCATATACTTGATGAACATATACGTTACTAGGCTAATTAACACGACCAGTAATGCTTTTCGTATAGTATAGAATGGTCTAGGATGATAATCTCCCTCCTTTTCTGCAGTAGTCTTCGTCTCTTCGTCATTTTTCAGCTTGAGACTTAGAAGATATCTATACAAGAAAGAGGGGAACCTACCATGCAATAATTTTACTCTAGTTTTTGGAAACTCCAAAGCCTATTCGGTTTAGGCTAAAACTGAATATGTAAATGCATTACGCTTTAGGAAAGAAGAATAATTAGTTATGCGAGAGTTTTCATTTATTTGCCCGAGAATATCCATAGTGACAAGCTTAATTATATCAAAAGGGTAAATGTCTAGTAGATTTAATTTTTGATCTTATTTGTAAATTTTGACTGACCAGTAAAATTATAAAACCCGAACTCCTTCCCCTACACCACTTTATAGAAACACCTAAAACCATGTACAGAAGCCCTAATATTTGAATATTTGCAAATTAGGGCATATGCGACAAGGAGTCAGAAAAAATTTGGCACCAATTGGGACAAACATATGCCAAAAAAGGAGCACAAAGATAGAAGAATCTCGTAAATCAAAAATCTAAGACCAGTCCAAAGTTGATTTTCAAAAATCATCACAAATCCCTCAAGGGGGGTTATGTGCTCTATTATTCATCCGGAATCTGAATAGCAACCGTATCAGGGAGAATCTGATAGGCTGCTTTAGATCCCTGATCTAGATGTGTATAAGAGACAGGACGATATGTATTAACTTCTTCAGGGGCTGTTTAAGATGTGGGGATGAAGGAAAAATCTGAACCGATTCCTGGACATGGGATTCGAATCGATGGGCCGGGCAAGAACAACGACAGTGTTTGAAGAAGAAGCCATCTGGAAATTCGAAGAATTGAGAGAATTTTGGAGAAAAGAAAATAAATTGCTAAAAATGGCGAAAGGGTTTTTTGAAGGAAATGTGAAAAAAGAAAAATAGAGGTTGGAGTATTTATAAAGAAATTTGAATTCTTGGAAACTGAAATGGTAGTGAGCTGGCAATAACTGCACCGGTAATAAAAGTGCCTAATAATTAAGACAAGGCCTTTCATAAATAAAGGATCATAAATTGTTAAATATTAATGGCAGTTTGGTCCTACTATGAGGCAAGTACCGTTCTTTGTGATCAAAAAGTAAAGATCACCGCAAAGTGTTTTAAATGGTTCAAATTGAATGAGGGCTAACTCGTCAAGTGCTTTAAGTAGCTCTAAATCCCTAATTTGAAGACATCAATGTCAAGCTCGCCGACGTGCACAAGTAGCCATTTATAATACGAACATGCTCGATCACAAAGTATGATTCAAAGAAAAGTTATTCTTTATAAAAAAGAATAACTCATACAAATTCTAAAAGTTACGATCTGATCCGAATAAGGATTGATTGAAAAACAATTACTATAATTTCAAAGAAAACAATCAAAGTTATTACATAAATAAAATGTTATAAAGAAGAATACAAATGAAGATATTTTATTACATCATTGGCAAAAGAGGTTACAAGATCCTATTCTACTTCAACAGATCTCAGCCTAGCTCTACTGTAACCTCTTCAGTCAAAGTAGGAGTTCTTGTTATATCCTGATTGTCAAAATTAAAAAAAGGTTAGAGGATCCTGCTCTTTATCAAAAAGTTCTGCATCAAAAGAAAAACAAGGTCTATTGTTTATACGAGCTAGTAGATCTGAAATAATTACTTCTTGCTCAGGTATTTCTATTTATGTCTCTTCTTTTTCGTCAATTACTTCGGCAGGTTCCACAAAAAGAACACTCTGACTCAATAAAGAAGTAGTTTGCGGTTTTTTAAAAATTCTACCCAACTCAGTCATTGCTACTAAAAAGCTTAGGTCACAAAAATCAAAGTTCTCCTTCTTAAGAACTAATTCGGGAAATTGAACCTTGATGTCGTCTAAAACCTTATTAAAACCTGCTTTAGTGCTCATCATACAAAATTTTCTCAAATCTTTCTCCAATGCATCAGACATCAAAAAATAATTTACACCTTGAAGAGGGAACTTTTCTTTCGAGTTTTCAATCGAGGTCAGATGTTAAGATATCTCAAATTACCATTTCTGAACCTCAGACTGAGCAGAAATCAAGTCAAGGGATTTGGAAGATAAGTTCTGAGAGACCTGATTGAACTTTTCTCTCATTCTTAATGTTTCAGCAACATGGAGAGATTAAAGTTCCTAGTACCTCTTGCGTTGAGCCTCGTTTCTAGATCGGCCTGCTCTTTGAGATGTCTTTCTTGTTCAGATATCTTCAGTCTTCTATTACAATGGTCTTCTCCCTATTAGCTCTCTCTAATGACTTCTCCACTTCTCAAGATCTTGTCCCTATCTTCAAGCCAAGAAATCAAAATGCTATGCATGTAGCAGATTGAATACCAAACTAAGCCACTCGGATTGCTTTTGATCTATCCAAACAAGTTTACAAACGATTTGCCATTCTTGAAAAGCGTAGGCTAATAATCAATAGTTTTGGCCGACCCATCAATTTGGTTTCCATCAAAAAATTGGCCACTCAGGTACAAAACGTTGGGCCTCTATGGAAGAAGATTCTGTTGGTTCTTTCCCACCATCTAGTAATCGTGAACCATTCTAGAAGCTGTCTCTTATACACATCTAGATGTGTATGGGGTGTTCCGGTTATGGAGGTTTCAATTAGGCCCTAGAAGAAACCCTTTCGGGCAATTGAGAAGCTTCGCTTCCTAGTAGATGCTACATTTACATCTTGAAGCGCTGATTCTCGTGATTTAAAGATTTGGGATTGGATCGTATTCGCAACTTCTTCTTCCACAATGCTGTCTCTTATACACATCTAGATGTGTATAAGAGACAGGATATTTTTGTGTCAAGGAGGTCGCCAAATCACAATGCCTAAATCGAATTTGTCTTGGACATTTTCAACGATTCTTTCTTCATTCAAAAGCCATTGGTCTTCTTCTAGCAAGGTACAAATTGAAGTATTTTGAAGCAAGGTGAAGTTCTGTTCTAAGTGGATGTTGACAAGCGCTTTGAAATTTAAATACACAAAACGTGAGATGAAATGACGTTTTGAAAAAGAAACCAATTAAGAAATTCGATTTAGGCATTGTGATGCCTGTCTATATAAAAAGAATCTTAATGTGCAGTAAGATTATACACATCAAGATGTGTATCGAGAGACAGGCATGTGATATCGTCCGTTATCACATAGATGTGTATAAGCCATGTGCTGTTTTCCACTTATTGTGGAGCCCCACAAATGTGTCAAAAGCTCGACCATGGCATCAAAAGATAACACGGCACAACCATCAAGAGGTTCGATTCACGAATTGGTGGAAGAAGTTCGACATAAATAGTTCAGTAGTTCGGTAGGTCAGATATATAACAATAGTACAGCAATCATTATTATGGGTCCCACTATCTCCAGTCTAGATGTGTATAAGAGACAGGCTGTCTCTAGATACATATGCGGAAGAGATAAGCTTCGAACAATATACACGGAATAATATATATCGTCTTCCCCTAAGCTCATTAATCTTATTACCTAATTTAAACTTATCTTTTTTTCTCTTCTTCATTTCAAACTCACTTTAGTGATCCAGATCATTTTCTGTGTCGTCAACCACCACCATGCTAATTGATAGCTTGAGCTGTCATTTTGAATCCAAGTTTTGTCAGTATAAGTTAACACAACTCTTACATATTTTAGTTTTGTTTCTTATTGTTAATGTAGTTGTTTTCTTGAGATGCTATTCTTGCATTCCTATCCCTTGTAGCAAATGTAAGAAGTAATAAGAAATTATGGGTTTTGTTTTCTTACTTCAGTGACAATTAGATGTTATTATAGTTCCCTTCCTTTTTCTTAGTAAGTATGCAGTTTTTTCTCCAATAGAAATGAGTTCTTGTCAACCGATTCAGGTTTGTGCTTTAAGCAAATTGACGAGGATATTGGAATACGAAATTGGATGTACATGACTATGTTTTAGTCTAGGGATTACCATATTGTTTCATTGTAATATTTATTCGGATAAGAATATCTATATTTTGGACGAAACAGAAAAGAACTAGATCTTATTTAGTCTATTATAATGTTTATGTTATAGTACCTCAATATACCCCAGACAAACTCAGCTTATTTCTGTTCTCTATATCTAAGAAAGTTTATTTTCACTAAAATCTCCAACAGAGCACACATGACACTACCTCATGGGATCACCTCAATTGTTTGACTTTAGATTGTAACTGTAAGTATTCTCTCTTTATTATTTAATGTTGTAGCTTATGTTTTTGTGGCGTTGATTTCCCAAGTCATCCCATTTATGTTCATTTCCGTATATATGATTATGTTTCATAGCCGGAGCCTGGAGCTTCCTCCAAACTGTCCTTAGATGAAAATAGTAAATAGCAACAACACGTTAACTAGGAAATAATATTAATTGATGACAAGATGTGCTTAAGTACTTGTTGACTTTTATTTCCTGTTGTATTGGTGGTGTCAACTGTCAAGTCCAATGTTTGCTTGCAGTTGTTTTCCATTCAAACATAGTGATTTATCTATTCCTCCCAAGTCTCTTCAATGGTTTTAGCTTTAATAATCTTTGTTCAGGTTCATGAGTGTCGTGAAGCCACTGATTAAGTAGAGCTTAGGCCTATTGTGTTCCAAATCTAGTTTCTCTATTGCTGTATAACCTCTAGTTCTTGTTTCTGATTCAAGTCACAAACTGCAACTAAGATTGCTGCTGCATATTTTGATTTTTGATGGGATATCGTTTTTCTCCACATTATTTCTTGAACATTTTCAATTTGATCCAAATACAGCCATGGACACATTTTAACCGTACTCTTACTCATTCATTCCTGTTTTCTCCAGGATACATACTGCTACATCATAAGCTCAATTCATATGCATTCTATGGAAATACTATTCAGCAACTAACTAAAACAAAAGAACAATAGCAGATAAATCACATTGGTTTAACCTTTGGGTTAGTTTCTGCATCTAATGATGCTGTTATTAAATTTATGGGTTTTTCTTGCTTTGCAAATGGTTCTTGTCAAGTTAAAATGTGTACATGGCTAAAATATGCTGAAACATTGGTTTTCAATCACTGGTTGCTTCCACAACGTTTTTAATTTGATCTAATGCACTTGTTGAGTTCTTAGTAGTTGTACAAAGAATATTATATTCATAACTAAGTGAGTTTAGTTTCAACAAATTTCATTCTCTTTTGGTGCTAATATGGATTCCAGATGTCATCTGAATCACAAGTAGCATCTCACTCTAAAGGAAAGGAAAGGGATACTTTTCATGAACTGTTGACATGGATCGAATTATGGAAACTTGTTTCATTGATCAGATGAATCAAAGAAACAAAATGGATGGTAAATGTGCATGGAAACCAATAGCTTATACAACTGTAATTAATACTTTACAAGAGCAACTTAACATCATTGTGACAAAAGTTCATATTCAGTCACGCTTCAAGATTGGGAGAAAGCATTATACATTCTACATCCTTTGCTCCAATCATGTAACTCGGGTTCTGCCATCAATGGGATAATTCAAGAGGAAGAATTGAAATCCATGATGAAAACATTTGGAAAGAGAGATTTGAGGCAAATCCCAAAATCAGTCCGTATAGGAGAAAAATTGTGGTAGATAATTGGGATGATATATGCGTACTTTTTTCACAAGACCGTGCCAATTGGAAGAGAGCACAAACTGCTTTTGAGGCCAATGCTGAAATGGATGTTGAAGAGTCTATCAACCTTGAGGAATCATTTGAAAATGATCCACAAACTTTGGAGGATGAAGTTATGATTAGTTTGTTGGCTCGGCAACGATCAAAGTCAAAAGCTTCATCTTCATCAGATTCTCGTGGCACAAAGAGAAAGCTTACAAGTTTGCAAGCACTATACTTAAATTCAGAAGATCTAAGAGTTACAACTAAAAGTGTGCTAAATGAATTACGTAAAGTTGATTTGGACCAAATCCAAATGTTAAAGGGTGTTGATCTGATGATGCACGATGGAAGGAAGTTTGACACATTTGTGGGGCTCCCGAATAAGTGGAAAAACAATGGTTATTGATGCATATTAGTGATAGCTAGTTTTGTCAGTTAGTTACAGAGTTTTGGATAGTTTGGTAAATTTGTTGAAGAGTTCTTAGTTGTCCAAGGAGAAGGGAATATCAATGAACTTATGTTA